>SKCR01034520.1:0-371228 GCA_019454045.1 Zanthoxylum bungeanum
CAACAGCATAGTCATTGGCCACATCAACATTCTGGTAAAGTCAGCAGCACAGTCAGCGGCCACGTAAGAAAATTCGGTACATCATCACATATGTCAACTTTTCTGGTACAAATAGTTGCCACGTCATCAATTCTGGTCCAGTCATCTGCCACGCCATATGTCGCGTCAGCTTCTCTGGTATAGTCATCAACTACGTCAGCAATTCTAGTCTAGTTAGCATCCACATCATCTGCCATGTGTCAGACACGTCAGTATACTTGGTAAATTTCATTGAGCCCCCTAAAGTATCTGAAATTTATATTTTTATCCCATAAAATTTAGAAATTTATATATCGACCCCTAAATCGGATTTGGACCAACAAAGAGTCAAATCCACCATTTTCGATCGTTCGGACGTAACGGTGACCTTCGATTTGTGAAAATCAGCCCTGATTTTGTCTTATTTTCATTTTAAACTTTAAACTTAAAATGAAAATGGAAGATTCAATTTCTGGTGAAATGATCAAGCTGACATCAATTAATTAATATATCTGGAGACCTCGGATTATAGATTATTTTCACTGCAAAGATCTATTCGATATTATTGAGGTGAAGGAAGTGAGACTAGATTCTGTCAAAGAGTATGACCGGAATAAACTCAACAACAGAATTCTCGGCCAGATTAGGCAATAGATCAGCCACAATGTCTTACATCACGTAGCAAAAGATATAAATACTTACGAAATAAGGATAAAGCTGGAAGATATGTATCAGTCCAAGACAACTAGGAATAAAGCCTTAATAATGAGGCGTTTTGTGAACTCGAAGCTATCGAGTGGAACTTCCATTTCAGAACAACCAATGAGTTTCAAAACCTGGTGAACCAGTTGTCTGCAGTAGACATACAACTGGGAGATGAAGTACAAGCCCTCTTACTACTCAGTTATATTCCTGATAGTTGGGAGACATTGGTGGTTACTCTCAGTAATTCGGCTTCTAGAGGCAAACTTATCATGCATATGGTAAAAGATGTCATGTCAAATGAGGATGCTAGAAGAAAAGACATGGGCACATATCAGACACAAGCCCTTGTCACGAAGAATCGAGGAAGACAACGAGATAAAAATCGAGGTAAATGGAGGGGTATAAGCAAAAGTAGAGGCAAATATACAGACGGAAGAAAGTCTACCTACAAGTGCTACTATTGTGGCATACAAGGCCACTTAAAGAAGAATTATCGAAAGTTACAATGAGAGCAGGGTCAAGACAATTCCCAGCCGAAGAACAACGATGCAGAGACACTAATAGTTGCCTCGGGAGATGTAGTTATCTGCTTCATCCAAGAAGAAACATGCATTCACACCGCAATCTAAGATGTTGAATATGTGGTAGATACAACATCATCCTACCACGTCGCCCCTCATATGGATTTCTTCACAACATACAAAGCAGAAGACTTTGGAGCAGTGAATATCGGAAATACCAGTTCCACTCAGATAGTGGGAATTAGGGAAATTCATATGCGGACAAATGCATGGTATACAATAACCTTGAATGATATGAGACATGTTCCAAAACTTTGGCTCAATCTACTTGACACACTCACAAAGTGATTCTTTACTCCAAGTAGAAGAGTGTCGAAGTAATAAAATATCCTGATAAGTCCGGGATCAATCCACAATGAATAGATTTAATAAAATAAAATAATAATTCAAGTGACTAAAAAAGGCTGAATTATTTAAAGTGATGGTCAATTTTAAATTGAACTACAACAATAAGTTAGAATGTTGGGGCTAGGGGATCCACACTTGAAATTTCAAATATAGAGAAATCATACTTTTTATTATTATTATTATTATTATATATATATATATATATATAATTGTTATTATTACCCAGTTAATTTACTTCAGGAATTAATTATGCCAAAACATATAAAACCAACCATAAAGACGGTGATAATATTTATTTATTTTAAGTCCAGTTAGGTACTCAATTATATCAAATAAATAAAATCAGTCATAAAGGTGGTAACAAAGTTTGTCAATAATTAATCCAGATTTAAATTACTCTCTCATATAATATGAAGTAAAGTATTAATTGTGTTAATTAAGATTTGATTGTCTGCAGAGAATAAAGACACCCGCAAATATAAGAGAATACTAAATATTAGTCTTCAAATTATAATTCATATATTATAATATAAATAAGATTAATTTATATTCTTATATTTATAATTTTATTACTGAAATAAAAAAGATTACAAGAAAAATAAAACACAGAATACACTTCTTCCAAATTCTTCAAGAGAGAAAATGAAAGAAGCATGAAGAAAATGAGAGGTGAGCACCTCTATTTATAGTAGAAGTGCTCATCTCTCAATTATTAATTATAACTTTCCAAATAAAATACAAACAATAAACTTTTACTAATTTATTTTTTTCTTTTTCCTTTTTTGACTTTTTTTGTTGATCATTTTGTAAATATTTATCACAATGTGGATTGTGACATTTCAACTTTTTTTTTTTTTATTTATTTTCTAATAATTAAAATTACATATAACATACAATGACTTCTTCACCAATTTCGACCTTGAAAACTTCATAACTAGAAAATCTTGTAAAAAGCGAAGTTGTAGGTATTTAAGTCTTCTTTCATCTGGAACTAGAATCGCCTCAATCCGATTTCGGAGTAAAAATTTATGTCCAAAATCCAAATTATGTATTTAAATTGCGAATCAGTTTATCAAATCCATTACGATGCGTCTCAAGAGTCAATGATATGGTATCTAATGACTCCTTACTCAAGTCATCTCTAATGGGTTGATTTTTTTCTTTGAGATTATTAGACATCATTCCTAAAGAACGACAACGAGTGTTGCATGTCCAATGTGCGCATTTATAACAAACACCTAATTGTTTGGCTCTTCGTTTCTTAACATAAGTGTTTTTTTATAAACTAGGTATGTAAGAGATGAATGAATCAAGAAATTTAAGGACTAATTTTTTAACCATATTTTTTCATGTAAGGGTTTAACCATTTTTTAGGTGGTCGATGTGTTATGACATTATCTTTTCAATTTATTTTGTGTGTGTATTTTAAAAGATTAATGTCTTTTATATCTTTTAAAGTCCATCTAATTCCTTGTTTATGTTCTTTCAAAATAAATAACTTATCTTCTTGATCGCTTGTAAGAGAAGAAAAATTACCACAGGGTAAGTTTGTTCATCTTCAAGAAAAACGTACTTTAATCATTCTGGCAAAGTCTTTAATTCCAATTTGGGTGCTTCCTCATTTTTCTCGTCTTCAAGTGTTCCCAATTCCTGAAAATTTTACTTTTCTCTATTGTCTTCCAATACCTGTATTGAATCAAGTAAAAAATCATTATGAATATCTGAATCTAATTGCGCACTAGATTCAAGAAAATTAGTTGTACAAATTTCCATAGGATCAGATAGACTCCCTTGAATATGTTATTTCAAAATGGTTTAATTAGTTCTATACTCTCATTTTCATTGTCATCATCATATAATTATTTACACATGTTAAAAATATTAAGCTCCAACATCATATTTCCAAAGGAAAAATTCATGATTCCATTCCTGCAATTAATTAAAGCATTTGTTGTTGCTAAAAATACATGACCAATTATTACATGAATTGGCTTATAACTGTCTGCCACAGGTTATGTTTCCAATACAATAAAATTCACATGAAATATAAATTTATCGACTTGTAATAACACGTCTTCCATAATTCATTTCGGTACCTTAACTGATCTATCGACAAGTAAAAGGGTAATTGATGTTGGTTTTAACTCGCCAATATTAATTTGTTGGTAAACCGAAAATGGAAGCAAATTGACACTGGCTCCAAGATCAAATAATGTATGTTCAATTTTGTTATTTCCAATAATATATGAAATAGTTGGACAACCAGGGTCTATGTATTTTAATGCATTATTGGTTGAGAGAATGAAACATACATTTCAGCTAGAAAAGCTTTCTTTCTTACCTGATGTCTTCTTCTAATGGTGCACAGGTCTTTTAGAAATTTTACATAAGATGGTATCTGTTTGATGGCAACTAACAAAGGACTATTAACCTTCACCTGTTTGAATATTTCATATATCTATAGGGAATGATTCAATCTCTTTGTTTTCAATTATTGAGGAAATGAAGGTGTATGTGAAAAATCATTATCATCAACGCTAGATAATGATTCATCAACCCCTTCCTTACCCTCAGATTTGAATCTTCATGGCGTTTAGGAATAAGTCTTTGGAGGACTTTACCCCTACGAAGAGTAATAACATATTTGACTTGGTTTATGTGTGGACTGCCAGAACTATCCTCGTGAAGGTTTTGATGACTCTTTGGGTTTGACAATGGTTGTGCAAGAAACTTTCATTTCTCATGAATGGTCAATGTAAATGCGATATTAGAGAAAGTATCTTTAAGATCGATCAATGTTTACATATTTTGGTTATTGATTGCTTCTTGTTTCTCAATGAATGCATGCAAGATATTCTCAAGTGTTTTTCTAGGTGGTGGGACATATGATGCATAATCCTGAGAATTTTGGAAATTATGGTATACCTAGGGGTTGTTGCAATGGTTATGATTGGTTATCATTCCTCAAATTAAAGTTTGGATGGTTTCTTTAACCAGAATTGTATGTTTGAGAGTATGGGTTTGGATTTGGTATCTTGAAGGTGTTTATGGAACTGACTTGGTCATGGAGACATTCTTCCAGGGCTGGTAAGGTTGGGCAAACTTGTGTGACATGATCATTTGAATTACAGATATGACATGTGACTTATTGAATTGACTTGACATGATCACTCTTCCTCATTTCTAACGCCTCAACTTTTTTTGCTAGAGATGCATATTTAACAGAAATGTCATGGTCTTCCCTAAGGTTAAACGTGCCTCTACCAGATGTCTATGGTTTTACATACGACACATAAGTGCCAACTGTGTCCAAGTGTTGTGCATTTTCTGCTGTCTGTTTTAGGTAATCTAGTGCATCTTCGGGACTTTTGTCCCTAAACTCACCATTACAGATCATCTACACTACTTGTGTACCTTGGGATATTAAACTCTCATAGAAATAGAAAACCAGCCTCCATGTTTCAAATTCGTGATGTGGACAAACATTCAACACCTCTTTAAATCTCTCCCAATATTGGTAAAATGTTTCCCCCGACTCTTATGTGAAAGTTGTGATTCTCCTCTTAAAGGAGTTTGTCATGTGAAGAGGAAATAATTTTTTCAGAAATTTCTTTTGTAAATCATCCAATGTTCTAATGGATCATGACCCAAGGTTCTACAGTCAAATTTTAGCTTTATCATTTAAAGAATAAGGAAAAAACTTGAGTCGAATTATATTAATGTTGTAATTTTGGTCTGTGCAAGTATTACATACCTCTTCAAAATTCCTTAAGTGCTGATAAGGATTTTCTGATTCTAGACAGTGGAATGTGGGTAAAAGTTGGATGACACATAGTTTAAAAATGAAACGTGATGTATCTGGGGGAAAACAATGCAAGATGGTGATCATGTCTTAGTGGGATTTATGAATTCTCTGAATGTCATAGGATGATTAAGATCACCATGCTGAGACTCATGTTCTACCTAATCAATTGGATTTTCATCTCGGTTAGGTAGGTTTTCATTTGTTTGAAGATGAAGGTGATGAAGACTCACTATTTAATCTACTGCTAAATAATCGAGACCAATGTCTTATACAACCTAAATGCAGACTATATGCTAAAAAATAAATATTCAAATGCAATACTTACAAAAATAAAAAATAAATAAACAAGTAAAAATAAATGACAAAAGAAAAGAAGGAACATAGAAAAAAAATAGAAATGTAGTGATTAGATATAAAAACGTCCTCTGATTCTTGTCAATTCAGATCTCAATTGAATTTCTCATTCAGCTGTCTCAATTACTCGAATTAGGTTCTCACAAAAAATTATGGAGGAATCTCTAGATAGAGATGGTTCAAGAAATTCTTTGGCAAAATACATGCTCCATTTTAATTGAGTTTTCTGTCTCATGTAACCTTGAAGAATCAAGTACATGATTTATCTGTATGTGGGGCATCTGGGTTCAGGATTCATTTAGGATCAATCAGGACATTTTGGATCTACACAATTGCAAAGAAGAAAAAAATGAGATGCAAAAAATACAACCATAAAAAATATAAAAAAAAATTAAAAAGTAAAGAAAAGAAAAAAGAAAAAATATAAGGATGTTATATTATTATTCTATGTACTAAATTATACTCCCCGACAACAACGTCAAAAACTTGACACACTCACAAAGTGGTTCTTTACTCTCAAGTATAAGAGTATCGAAGCAATAAAATAACCTGATAAGTTCGGGATTGATCCACAAGGAATAAATTTAGTAAAATAAAATAATAATTCAAGTGACTAAAAAAGGCTGAATTATTTGAAGTAATGGACAATTTTAAATTGAACTGTAACAATAAATTAGAATTTTGGGGCTAGGGGATCCACTCTTGATATTTCAAATATAGAGAAATCTTACTTTTTATAATATATAAATTATCATTATTACCCATTTAATTTACTTCAGGAATTAATTATGCCAAAACATATAAAACCATCTATAAAGACGGTGACAAGATTTGTCTATAACAAGTCCAGTTAGGTACTCAATTATGCAGAAAAGTCAAATTCTACATAATATAGTCAAATTCTGAGTACCGTTGAATTTTGAGATTCCGGAGAAAGTGTGGTCTGATGAGAATCCCTCATATTCTCACCCTAGAACATTCGACTGTTTAGCCTTTGCATATGTATCCAATGAGCTCAGGCAGAAGCTCGATGTAAAGACTACTCCATACATCTTCATAGGCTATGAAGATGAGGAATTCAGATACATGTTATAGGACTTAAAGGAAAAGAAGGTCATCAGAAGCATAAATGTAGTGTTTCTTGAAGACCAGGCAATATAAGACATTGAAAATACCAAGATGTCTTCTAATTCCAGTGTCGATAAACCGATTCAAATCCAGACTCAACCCCAACACCAAAACGAGTGGCCACATATAATGATGGGGTGCATGATATGTCAGAAGCAGAACTAGATGAGGAAGATGGTGTTAAGTAGGGGGACTGCAACCCGCTCCATCAGAGGTTATAGAATCATCTACAGATCTGGATGACGACATATCTCCCGAACCAGTGAACCTCTAGTACGAAGATCTGAGTGAGGCCAAATTCCATCAAACTGATACTTAGAATTTGACTATATTCTGCTTACTAACGAAGGGGATCTAGAAAATTTCAAGGAAGATGTATCTCATAAAGACAAAGCAAAATAGTTGCACACAAAGCATGATGAAATGGAATCTCTGCATAAGAATTATACTGATGAGATAGTCAAGCTCCCGCAATGTATGAAGGCACTGAAGAACAAATTGGTGTTCAAGCTGAAGAAATATGGCAGCAGAAATGTGGTGAAACAGAAAGCTCAATTACTAGTGAAAGGATTCCTACAGAAAAATGGAATTGACTTTGATGAAATTTTTTCACAAGTTGTAAAAATGGCTTCAATCCGAATTATCCTATGATTGGTAGCCAATTTGAACCTAGATCTTGAACAGATGGATGTTAAGACAACATTTCTTCATGGTGATCTACTTGAAGAAATCTACATGGAGCAGCCAGAAGGTTTCAAAATTTCAGGAAAAGAGAACCTTATTTCCAAGCCGAAAAAAATGCTTGTATGGCTTTAAACAAGCACCAATACAGTGGTACAAGAAGTTTGACTCATTTATGGTAGTCAAGGCTATAAAAGAACTACAGCAGACTGGTGTGTTTACATTCAAAGGTTTCCGAATGGAAATTTCACTGCTTTTATATTATATGTAGACTTCATGTTGATCATTGGATAAGATGCAGCGAAGATCAGCCAGCATGAGAAAAAACTCTCTAAGTCTTTCGACATGAAAGACTTAGGACCCGCTCAATAAATTTTGGGAATGAAAATAGTTCGAGATAGACAGAACAAAAATTTATGGCTTTCACATGAGAGTAATATTGAATTGATAATTAGGAGATTTGATATAGAGAATGTCAAACTTGTCAGCATTCCGCTAGCATACCATTTCAAACTGAGTAAAAGTTTGTGCTCCTCATCCTAGAAAGAGATATAAGAGATGTCATTGATACCATGTTCTTCAGCAATTTGAATCCTAATGTGTGTTATGGTATGTACCAGGCCATATATTGCTCATGTAGTGGGTGTAGTGAGTTGTTTTCTCTCTAACCCAGGAAAAGAACAATTTGAGGCAGTCAAATAGATTCCCAAGTACCTCAAGGGTACATCGAAGTTATGTCTGTGCTACGGGAGATCTGATCCAATCTTGGAAGGCTATACAAATTCAGATATGGCAGAAGATCTTGATGGTAGAAAATCTACATCAGGTTTTCTCTACACTTTTACATAGGGAGCTATGTCATGGTCAAGATTGCAGAGGTGTATTGCATTATCCACAACATAAGCTGAGTATATTGTAACAGCGGAAGCATTAAAGGAAATATTATGGTTAAAGCGTTTTATCCAAGAATTAAGGATCAAGCAGGCAGAATACAAGATACATTGTGATAGTTAGAGTGCTATGGACTTGAGCAAGAACTCAATGTATCATTCCCAGACGAAGCACATCAATATTCTCTATCATTAGATACATGAGGTGATGAATCAACAACTGCTGAGACTAGTAAAGATCCATACAGATGAGAATCCGCCCAACATGTTAACAAATGTGGTTACTCGGGACAAGTTAGAGCTGTGCAGAGACATAGCCGGGATAGCTATCAGATGATAATCGTTTTAGATGTGGCTGGAGGGGGAGAATTGAAGGATCCAGCCGCACTCCATCTTTGTCCACCATTGTCAAAGATTGATCCCCACTATTGCTACAATTTTCAAAGGTTTGGTGCAACCACCAAAAATGGCCAAAAGAACTTTAGGTGAGAAACTATTCCTTTGTTGATAATTTGAGCCATAATTTTACTATAAATAGGGAGCTCATTTGAGAGCTCAAACCATCCCAAAAATATTAAGTTTCAAGGCAATAAAGCTCAGATAGTGAGATTTTTTTGTAAAGTTTAAACACTTTGTAAATTCTGTTATTGTAGTAATAGAATTCGATTTTTCCTCATAAACACTCTTCAGTGATCAGAAAATCACAACAAATGACATTTGTATTTAGAGGATCTAGTTCAAATGGTCGGGGCTTTTGATAAGGTTATGTGTAAGTATATGAAAATACACTTGAAATATAGAATAATTGAAGTCATTTCTCAATATTATGAAGTTTTTAATATCATTTCAGCATAATTATTTTGCAAAGTTTTTTTTTTTAACTATTATTTTACTTTATTTGTTTGTCTACGGGCCTTAAGCAAGTTTGATTGCAAAATTGAAAGCCCAAGCCCATTTAGCATTTCATTTGTAAATGGGTTATACAATGTCAGCAATTCTATTGGCTTAGGTGTGCTATCCAATTTTCAATTTAGAATGAGTTAAATCTCCAAAGCCACTACTTGAATTTGAATTGAAGAAGGATGTGGTTATTGCTGTGGAGTCACGAAAGGGACTTTTGGGAACTGACTTTGTGTGCGAGATAGAGGAAAATTTGAAAGTTGCTAGGGGCTTTAAAAGTACATAGAATGATCATTTGAAAGGAGAATAATTTTGATTTGTGGGAAATGAGATTGTTGAATATTATTGGATTCAAAGAGGGCCAAGGTTATTTTTGATCGGTTCTAATGCTTTGAATTTGGACCAATACTAATATTAGAAGAAGTTTTGAAGTAGTAACCTTATTTGTTTATATATGAACCTTGTTTCAGATAAAGTTGCAACGAAACATGCAACACCCTAGCTCATCTAAGTTGCAATACGCGGACATATTCAAAATTGGTCACCTAACTTGATAGAATGGTGTACTGATCTCATCTTAATATTAGAGATGCATTATGGGTGCAACACACAAAAATCTTTAAAATTGGTCACCAACTTGATATTATGATGTACTAATGTTTTCTTGGCACTAGTTAGGGGTCCAATATTGGTGCAACACGCGGAGATCTTCGCGTGGGAGACGTCCCAATCTCAATCATTGTAAATATATTTGTTAGAACTTATTTGTTTTCCATGTTTATAGTTACATATTTAGTTCAAGTTTATTAGTTATTGTTCATGTCTACATTTTTCAATTTATTAGAGTTGAGCAAAAACGGTTTCGGTTCTGATTCCAATTGGAACCGGAACCTACCCGGAAAAAATCGATTCCCGATATTTAGAACTAGAAGCTACCTGATTAAATAAGGTACCATATTTATCGGTTCTTAATCGATTTTAGTCCGGTTCCGGATTTAAATAGGGTACCTTAATCACACATTTGATATTGAAAAGAATGCCCTTAACCAATCTTGACAACATAAAAAAAAATACATAATGTATTTCATACAACAAAAAAACATACCAATACAGCAAAATAACAACCCAAACAACATCAAAACAAAAGACCAACACATCATCAAAACAGCAGCACCCTAGTATCACCAAACAGCAGCAATACAACAACCAAACAACATTCCAACATAACAAAATAGACAACCAAAAAGCAGCAAAACAACAGACCAACATAACAAAATAGACAACCAAACAATAGCAAAACAACAACCCAAATAACATCAAAATAGCAGTAAAACGATAGCACCCCAGCAGCACCAAATAGCAGCAATAAAATAGCCAAAAAGTAGCAAAACATAACTTTTAAACCTCAATGAACCAACAACTTTGAGTATACCAAATATATAATAATCGTCAAACTGCAACCTTAGTGAACCAACAACTTTAAACCTACCATACAAAAGTATTTCATTGAGATAAAACCAGCATCACAAGTTCAAATGCAAAAAAAAAAAAAAAACATCTTCAACTTCCAGAAGGACAAAATATAACAAAACAAAATACAGAAACAGAGCGAGTCATTGTGTGGCTACCAAAGAGGAAAATATACTAAGATCGGGTCACAAATCAAATTTGTGTCTATCAAATTTTCGTGTCCAATAAACATCAGAACTGTAAAATATTTCATACAACTCATTCACTGCAATACATACTCAATTCCTACCCAACATTGTCAAAATAAACAAACATGCAATTCAAAAAGCAGTACCGAGCAAAAAAATAGGGCAAATCCTAAGTTTTTCACTACCGAGCATCTGAGTCTAAGAGATTAGAGAGTGAGAGAGCGAGAGCCAGTGAGAGTGAGAGCCGATTCAGAGAGTAAGAGATTACGAGCCAGCAGCCCAGCATGAAAGAGAGAGAGAGAGCCAAAACAATTAAACAACTAGGTATATGGATTTTAATCGATTGAGAGAGAGAGAGAGAGAGAGAGAGAGAAGATTAAGAAGCCAACAAACTTAAGATATTATAAAATGAGTAAACGACATCATTAGTTTAAAGTGAGATTGGGTTTAATGGGTTCCAAAACTGATTCTATAATCTGTTCCTAAACCAGTTCTTTAATCGGTTTCGGTTTCGGTTAAATGGTCTGATTCCGGTTCTTACCATTACAGAACCGGAATCAAACCACTTAAATTCAGTTCATTAATTTTAGAACCGAAACCGGTCCTAAATGAATCGATTTCGGTTCTCTACCATAAAAAGTTGGTTGATTCTAATCGATTCCAGGTAGAACCGGAACCGATGCTCAGCCCTATAATTTATAACTCACTTTTTCAGTTCATGTCACAATATAATTTTCAAGTTAGATGTACAGTTTTCACTCATGTTATCATGTTTACAGTTATAATTCATGTTTGCAGTTTTCGAGTCAAATTTACAGTTTTAATTCATGTTTATAGTTTACGTCATGTTTACAATTTACTTCAGGTATACGTTAGAATGAAAGGAAATCTAAATATGAGTACATTGTAACATTTTCAAAGAAAATTATAACTGTAAATCTAAATATGTTGAAATCTTAACAACATTATATACTTCATTCCATAAAATCCCTTTATTACAGTTTACGTCATGTTTACAGTTTACTTCAGCTTTAGTTTTGAAATAGTAATCTTATTTGCACATGGAATAAAGTTGTAAAGAAAATGTCGAGCTCTGCCTCTACAGTATCCAAAGTGGACAAAAAATTATTGATGGGGACGTAAAAATATGTACCTTCATAAAAAGCTGACTAGTTACAAAGGGGATACACTCCTCACTAATGATGAGTGGTAAATATATCACTATTTCCCACTCATTTGACTTAATATTTTATATAGTTCCTCGAGTTTTGTGAATATTTTGATGTGTTTTGTGTTATTTTGTAGATAAATAAAGTTTCAGGACTCTTTGGAAGCAATTTGGGGCCAAAACAGTGAAAACCAGATAAATGGTAAAATTGTAATTTGGCGTGTGCGACCCCTGCTAAAATGCGCCGGGACACATGTCACATTCTGAGAGGCTTACTAAAATGCGCTGTGCTAACGTGCACCGTTTGCTAAAGTGCGTCATGCTAACGTGCGCCGGACACGTGTCACCATCACATACTGTCGATAATCATCATCGACGCTAAAATACGCCTGCCACATGTCAACATCTCAGCGAATCACGCTAACGTGCGTCGGGACACGTATCGTCATCACATGCTGCTAACACTAATAATTCAGCCGCCGACGAAAGCATAACACATGTCATGATCTAGCGAAGCCAATCCGCCACGTGTTGATGATCTACGCCTCATGATCTTGCGAAGCCAATCCGCCACGTGTTGATGATCTACGCGCTTTGTTTATTTCCTTTTGAATTATTTAATTTGTGAATTCTCCATAAAACTGACTAAAATGAATCTTCATATGCTCAGTTGACAGATATTATCAACATACATGGTAACATACAGACATGAGTTGTAATTGACGAGTTTGTAATATTCAGTGCTCTAGTTTAATTGGAGGAAGCATCTAAAAAAAGCGATATGATACAAAAAAAAAACGTCTGAGATCCGAGTTATTGAGTCCGTAAGGGTGTTTTAACACCTAGTGCCCTAAAACCAACTGGTTTGGGAGCCACTGGCCCAAAGTTTGCTACGTGGATCAAAGATGTTACAAAAATATATATATATCTGAAGTTCGAGTAATTAAGTCTGTAGGGGTGTCTTAACACCTAGTGCTCTAAAGCCAACTGGTTTGGGAGTCACTGGCCTAAAGCTCGTTATATGGATGAATGATATTGTATATAAATAAAAAAATCAAAAAAATCAGAAAAAATATTCCATTACTTAAAAAATGTGTGAATTCTGATATAACTTTAGGACAAAAATATTACCTTCTTTTCAACTACACTTGTGACTATTGTGGGCAAAAATGAGTTGATTAATATTTTATTGGTTGTGTGTAGGAGAATGGTAAAAAATAATCGGAGAATTTACTTATTCAGTAATTTAGAAAGAAAGAAAAAAACTCTAAACTTGGATAAGAAGTTTCACCTGGTTAGTCACTAACTTCTTTATTCTCTTTTCTCTTGTCTTTTTATTTTTGTGTGCATTAGTTTTACTATCATTTTAATTTTGTAAAACGTTTGTGAGTATCGTTGCTGTAAGCCCTCACGAGACTACAACTCGTCCATTAGGGACACCTAGGGGTTTAAAGGCTTGTTGCATACGCTAAATGCAACCGTGATCCCTACGAAAGTGGCTTAGCTTAGTTTTATTTTAAAGATGTTTATATTATTTTATCTTGTTGTTTTGCTCGAGGACTAGCAAAATGTTAGGTTTGGGGGTGTGATGAGTGGTAAATGTATCACTATTTCCCACTCATTTGACCTAATATTTTATATAGTTCCTCGAGTTTTGTGAATATTTTGATGTGTTTGGTGTTATTTTGTAGATAAATAAAGTTTCAGGACTTTCTGGAATCAATTTGGGGCCAAAACAGTGAAAAACGGACAAAATGACAAAATTATAATTTGGCGCGTCGCGACGCACAAGCCTTCTGCATCGCGACCGCTAACATGCGCCCCCTGCTAAAATACGTCGGGACACGTGTCACATTCTGAGAGGTTTGCTAAAATGCGTCATGCTAACGTGCGCCGTTTGCTAAAGTGTGCCATGCTAACGTGCGCCGGACACGTGTCACCATCACATACTGCCGACAATCATCATCGACGCTAAAATACGCCTGCCACGTGTCAACATCTCATCGAATCACGCTAACGTACGCTGTGACACGTGTCGTCATCACATGCTGCCGACACTAATAATTCAGCCGCCGACGAAAGCATAACACGTGTCATGATCTCGCGAAGCCAATCTGCCACGTGTTGATGATCTATGCGCGTCGCGACGTGTAAAATGTTGTCGCGTCGTGACGCGCCCATCTTACCGAGGCCTATAAATTCAGCTCGAAATTTCAGTTTCAGATGTACATTCCTCTCTGTAATTCCTTGAGAATTATAAGAAGTTTGTATCTAGTTTGTTTAATTTCAGTTTTGTAATTAATTTTATTTACTTTTTGTAATAGTAATTTACTTTCTTTAGTTTTTTCAGTTTATACTATTCAGCAATGATGAAGTAACTTCCCCCTGCTAGAGTGAAAGGTAAAACTTTTATTATTTCTATTTAGATTAATCTCCCTTAATTATAATATAATAACTATTTAAAACTTGACTTAATGATGATACCGCTATATTGGCCGGTTGGTAATTGATATTAAATTTGTTTTAACCTGACTAAGTAAGGATACCGCCTGGTTGGTCAGTTGGTAATTAATTATTAGTTTGACTTAATCAGGTTACCGCCTATATGACTGGTTGATAATATCACACAAGTTAATATATTATATTAAAGGAGATATCTAAAATAGTAGTAATAAAAGTAGATCATTTAACCATAGTATTTTCTTTTATTGTACTTTTTCCTTTTTAATTTCTAACATTTACTTCTAAGCATTTTACTTTATGTCTTTTATTTTTAAGTTTTTACTAGTTGTAAATATGTGTCGTAGCTAAGCCCATTATCTGAGGTTGTGATGAAATCCAATATCACCGGTTTATAAGGAGTTATTTTATAGTTTGGGTAATATAAAGGTTTACTTATTAAGTCTTAAGCTTAATGCTTTTTATTAACTGGCTACTAATAAGATTGATCAGGTAAACTTTAAATAAACTTGACGAATGAATTTTAGGTTTAAGACCCTATACTTAATAGCCCACGATCTTCCTTGAGGATAAATAACCCTTTAATAGATTTCCTTACAGGATAGACATATACCTGTCGGGCGGGGGTAACCACAATTGGAACTTAGTCTTAATGAATCCAGGTAATTTGATTAACATAGACATATGATTTAATTGGGTTACACTGGGTATTTGCATCCGACCATCGATAGAGGCTTTTGCAAAATTTCGTGTTCCAGGTTAGTAAACCAATATATTACACAAACATAAAATAACCACTTCATCTTTAAAAAGATATTGGAAGAAATCACAACCCTTGATAGTTTTATAAATTTGAATTTTCCCCAATCCATTTTCGCGTCTTTTTATTTACTTGTTTTAATTTTAAAGTCACAATTTCAATCAAACAATCAATCCAATAGATACTAGTAATCAAATGGTTTCATAAAATTAATAGATTAGGTATTAAGTCATCGTGGGATCAATACTTTTTATACTACTTGAACGATACGTGCGCTTGTGTTATACGCGTGTGACAACGCTGGTCAACTAACATGATATATTTAACCGTTTTAGATATTGATGTGATTTAATGTATGAGAATTTGACATTATCTAAGTCTAAAATATGGACTTTTAAAGTTTTTTTAAAAAAACCCAAAATACTCTGGATATATCAAGAGAGAGGTTCTTGATCAAATTCCATCAAATAATTTTAAGAGAATGCCACCTAGGCAATGCAGTGTTTTGCATTCTTCGTATTTTGGTTATAACTTTCTCATATGATGTTCAATTTGGGTTATTCAAGTTGTGTTAGAAAGATGACTAAAAAATCTACAACTTTATAGGTTATGTTCAAGACAAATTCAGAATCTTTCCTGTTCAAAATTCGATCATAATAAATCTATAGTTTTTATGTTTTTTTTTTTAAAGTTTAATTTATGTTTTATGTTTGAAGTTTAATTTATATTTTTTTCGCCTTTTTGGATAGCCAACTTGTAATATTTTTTTCGCCTCTTTAATTTTTTTTTTTATGATTTTTATATACTTCAATTTAAAATTAAATTTTGTTTCTTATTATTGTTTAAGTGTTTAATTTTTATTAGACTTATCTTCTATCTCCTTGTGGAATGATCACCCATATAAATTACAACATCCGCAAGTTATATTTTGGACGTAACCATTATGTTATAATTATGTGAAAATAGAAATAAATCAAAAAGAGGGAATAAACTTCTAAAACTTCAAAACTTCTTCTAATATTGGTCCAAATTCAAAGCATTAAAACATATCAAAAAATACTTTTCTCACTATGTGAGATTGGTTACATATTTTTTTTTTTATATCATTATTATATTCTATCATGAATTATTATTTTATTAAATTCAATAATATATAAGTATCTCTTTATGATTTTTTTTTTCCATATAGATCCTTCTCGATTTTACTTAAAATATGATAATTTATAATATTATTTATTATCATTTTTTAACAGGCTCAATTAGGAGTTTACATTGTAAGTATATCCAAATATATTGAGGGGCATAACTTGGTGGAAACCAAACTGGGCCGGCCCCTGGCAAAATACTTGAATTTTTTTCCTTGAGCCCTGCCTAAAAGCACGTACTCTATCATGTTCCAAACTGATACACTTTTATAATGCAACCAAAAGCTCTACAATTTTTACAATTAGTGAAAGTCCGTGTAATGCGCAGGTTAATTTAAAATTAACTTGTTTTTTTTTTTTTATAAAATTATTGGATCTAATTTATATGTAATCGGGATTAATTTTTTTTTTTTTCAATTAACATCCTTTTCTATTTGCGGGCTGATGAGTTCCCTTATATGGTCCCATAATGTGTGTGGTTTGGTTGTTAGGTCATGAGTTCGAGTCGAAGATGTGTATTTCTTGTAAGAGTCTGAGACGACCGAAAATTTTACCTGCTCCGCTTAAGCCCGAGTTGGATAATTTAACAGCGGTGTTTCCAACATTCAAAAAAAAAGATTTTCCTTATATGATCAACATATAATAAGAGGGCATCAACAAATTAATCATTCAACTTAATTATTAAGTACTGAATATCAAAAATAATTCATGGTTTGTTTGTCTACCGTTTACTTATTTTAAGATATAAATATTCTAATTTTTGAAAATTCATCTAAAATCTAGAATTACCAAAGAAGTAATTATTCCTAACGCCTAGCCGTTTTTTTAAAGCAATTATCTAGCGGTGACGGTTGCACGTATAATGGGCAATTAGTTTCTTGGACTGATTTCGCATTTGAAATTATAGGTCAATGCAATTGTACAAGGGATTCAATGCATTCGAGAATATGAGAGTGACTATGGTGAATCACCCAAGGTTGCTAGCTGCTAACTATAATTACAATCTATAAGGCATTAATGAACACTAAAAAGTGCATATATATATTATACGCAAAATCAATCGTTTTATATTTATAATTTCACTTATTTCCTTAATTTGGCACGTTTGTAAATCACCCAAAGTTGCTAGCTGCTAACTACAATTACAATCCATAAGGCATCAACCCAACTGATTACCAAACCCAAACATACCCCAATCCCCATCCCTGGATTCACGTTGAATGGATTTAAATTGAAGTTGTTTCTCTTGTCCCCATGCAACAATTATCAAGCCATCAATACATACATTGGACCTCCTAAAATGTCAATAAAAAAACTCAATTTATCGAATCATATTAACCTATACATGGATAACCACGCTACTTAATCCTAAAATCACATCTTGAATTATTAAATCACTTTCATATTTTTTTTTATAGAAAAAATAGAATACATTGTATATATAAATATCCAAATTCTTTTTAAATGCATTGGACTTCCTTTAAATAAGGGGACAACTCAAATTATGAATGAATTAAGAAGGAGATTTGGGAGGATTGATGATAAATGAGGAGCTTATAAAGGGCTTTGAAATTAAGTACATATAGATGAGCAACAATTATATCTTCATTAAGAAGATTCCTTATCAGACTTATTGTTCAGTTGCTTCTTTGATTTCATATTACAAGAGGTTGATGAAGACTTCTCTTATTCATTTTTCTTGCACACACTTTGGCCCTGCAACTAAAGTGTTCAGCTTCCGCCTCTTGTATTTCTCTCACATTATCATCAATTGGTGCCACACTTGCTTTCTTTCTATTTTCTTCATTTCTTTAAATTTCTGAACTCATTTATACTTTTTTAGAAACATTGGAAATCTCACCGTCAAATTATCCGACCCGACATTAAACGGAATAGGATAAATCTCTGATTACTCCAGGCTCTTACACAAAAATATATCCCCTTTACCACCAAATTATATCCCGTGGGAGACTTAACTCATCTATACATTAATCTAAACATTCTCATTTTAACATGTAAATATTTTATTATCCAACTCCATAAAACATTGTATTTCTTTGAAAAAACCCCCGCACACAACACAACACAGCATAAAACAAGTCTCTAGAAAAACAAAAACCCTCCAGAAGAAAAACTAATTAGAAAAAAAAAAGACCATGGCTTTTCTTCTTCCTAATCTCTCACCAGTTAAAGTCAACAATTTGTGAAAGCCACCGAAAGCATGAGTGAAAATAAATAAATTAAATATGTGGGCAGATCCCACATACTTAAAAAGAAAATAATAAAAAAATTAGAATTTACTATTTGTACAGTAAATCTCATACTTATAAATAGAAGCTTCATTTCATTATTTTCTTCATCTCATTCTCAACCAAATCATCTATATTCTAAGAGAGAAAATATAGTTTTTTCTTAAGAGTTTGTGAAAGAATTATAGTTCTCATATTCTAAGAGAGTGTGAAATTGTTCACTCCTTGTGTTTAGAGAGAAGTTGTAAAAAATTTTCCACTATAGTGAAATCCTTCTACTTTTTCCCGTGGATTTTTCCCTCATATTGAGAGTTTTACCATATTAAATCTGTGTCTCATTGCTTTATTTTATTGTTAATATTTTGGTAGGTTAAGCCTCCTAATTATTATTGTATTGTTATATGGTAGGCAAAGCCTCATGAACTAATAATTATTCTCAATTTTACTTTACTTGTGGGCCAACTTCAGTCCACGATCTCTTAACAGTGGTATCAGAGCTTCAGGTTCAGGGTTACTGTTCACATAGACGGTATAGTACTATTCATATATACGGTACTATTCATATATATGGCACTATTCATGTATACAATACTATTCATGGTGAAATAGTAAAAACCGGTTCAAGTGAGAAGCTGATCGTCATCACAAATATGGCAGGAAAGTTCAAAATTGAGAAGTCTAAAGGGAGCAATTTTTCCCTAAGGAAATTTAAAATAAAAGCAATCTTGATAAAAGACAATTGCTTAACGGCAATTGAAGAGAGACCAGGTGGAATGACTGATGAAAAATGGAAGGATATGAATGACAAAGTTATAGGGAACTTGCATCTAGCATTAGTAGATTATGTGTTATCCAGTGTTGCAGAGAAGAGGACTACAAAAGGGATTTAGATGCACTTACCAAATTGTACGAGGTCAAATCACTACACAACAAGATATTCTTGAAGAGAAGACTTTACACTCTTCGAATGAGTGAGTCCACATCCATGATAGATCACATCAACAACTTGAGAAAAGACAATTGCTTAGCGGAAATTGAAGAGAGACCAGGTGGAATGACTGATGAAAAATGGAAGGATATGAATGACAACGTTATAGGCAACTTGCATCTAGCCTTAGTAGATTTTGTGTTATCCAGTGTTATAGAGAATATGACTACAAAAGAGATTTGGATGCACTTACCAAATTATACGAGGTCAAATCACTACACAACAAGATATTCTTGAAGAGGAGACTTTACACTCTTCGAATGAGTGAGTCCACATCCATGATAGATCATATCAACAACTTGAATACACTATTTTCCCAACTCACTGTGTTGGATTATAGTATATCAACAAATGAATGTGTAGAGATTCTACTTCAAAGTCTGTCTGATTCGTATGAAGAACTTATCATCAACTTGACAAGTAATGTTGTCATTGGTAATCTAGTCTTTGACGAAGTTGCAGCTGCTGCTCTGGAAGAAGAGTCTAGGTTAAAAAATAAGGAAGATCAATCATCTAGTTCACAAAAAGAAGCATTGGCGATGACAAGAAGGAGATCAACATTACGTGGCTCAAGTGGGAGTCAAAACCATGGCAGATCGAAATCAAAAAGTAACAAAAAGGCACATCAATAAAGATTGTTGGAATATGAAGAATGGTATAAAAAAGATCATGTTGCAACAAAATCTCAGGGATGTGTTGCAAGTACTTCTGAAGAAGGTGACACACTTTACAATGAAGTAGCAATGATGTCCAATGATAGTAGAAAACGGCTAAGTGATGCATGGTTGGTTGATTCTGCAGTAATATGGCATAGACCTCTAGGAGAGAGTGGTTCTGTCATTATGAACATGTCTTTGGAGTATCAGTTTTTCTAGGCAATGATCATACCTTGAAAATTACAGGGATTGGATCGATCAAAATAAAGATGTATGATGGTACTATCCGTACTATACAAGATGTTCAACATGTTATGGGAATGAAGAAAAATTTTATGTCATTTGGACAGTTAGATGACCTCAGATACAAGACTGTTGTTGAAAATGAGGTATTAAAGATGGTGAAATGAGCATTTACTGTCTTGAAAGCTGAAAAGATCTCAGTAAACTTGTATATGCTCTTAGGAGACTCGATTCAGGAAGCAACAACATCGGTGGCATCACTGGATTCTGGAGAGGAAGCTTCTATATTGTGGCATCAAAAACTATGCCACATGTCAGAATAAGGAATAAAGATTCTCGTTAATCAAAAGCTACTCTCAGACTTGAAAGCAGTTAGTCTACCATTTTGTGAGCATTGTGTTACAAGTAAGGAAAACATATTAAAATTCAGCAAGTCAAGTGCCCGAAGTAAAACCATTTTAGAATTGATTCACTTTGATGTTTGGGAAGCACCAGTTCAATCTATGGGGAAAGTAAAATATTTTGCATAATTTATTGATGACTTTTCTAGAAGATGTAGGGTGTACCCGATCAAAAACAAGTCAGATGTGATACCAGTTCTTAAAAATTTCAAAGCACAAATTGAAATTGAAACTGGAAGGATAATCAAGTGTTTAAGGACGTATAATTGAGGAGAATATTGCTACAAGGATTGTGATGCATATTGTCAGCAAGAAGACATCAAAAGGCAAACTACTACACCATACACTCCTCAACAAAATGGTGTGGCGGAAAGGATGAATAGAACGTTGCTGGAAAGAGTAAGAGTTATGCTCAGAACAACTAGTCTACCAAAATATTTTTTGGGCAGAAGCAGTTTATACAACATGTTATGTTGTAAATAGATCTCCATCAACTGCCAATTATTTAAAGACACCGACGGAGATGTGGAGCGGAAAACCAACTGATTACTCATCTCTTCACATTTTTGGTTGTCATGTATACGTGATGTACAACGCTCAAGAAAGAACAAAACTAGATCCAAAATCTAGAAAATGTATTTTCTTGGGTTAAATATGCTGATGGAGTAAATGGGTATCGCTTGTGGGATCCCACCACCCACAAGATCATCATCAGCAGGGATGTGATATTTACAGAAGATCAACTACAGAAAGAAGGAACTGATTGTTGGACAATTATGACCCATAGCGTCACTATTTGTACAGATCATGGTGTTGTTGTACAAATTAACTATATGACAAAGGAGATTGCACTCTTATCATTTGTGATTAGATTACCTAGATATATAAATGATAGGAGGTCCCTGTTATTTGTTCCTGGATTGAGAATGATATGAGAGAGTATCGGTCCACGAAGGATAAATCATTAAATATCCCTAGTCAGAGTATTATCGAGATTGGACATCGATGAATACGTAAAATACTAGTATTACACTTGTGCGCGTTGTGAGGGCACAACGACATAGTTCTCATATATTTGGGTATAGGATACTCATGCAAGTGTAATAGGAGGTTGTGTTTTACCGATGGTACGGGAAACAGCTTCGCTCTGGATAAGACCCCATCGGAATTCCATTGGTAGTATGACTATGTGTCTATGGAAGTCCGAAATCAGGGTAGGTGTATTTGGTTTTAACCTGAGAATTGCACCGCTAATACTTGCGACAATCAATATACTTTGGTTGCGGTTGTCCAGCGCTTTAACAGGTTCTGTGTACGCCAATGCTGGGTATATTGAGAATCGTAGTGTGTTGGGTGTGATGTCAAGACGAAAGTGTCACTCCAGTCATATGGAGTTGATGATCGCGCAGGGATACATAACTGGTTCTCTATAAAGGTTGCAACCGTCGGGATAATATGATTTGGTCATGATTATCTGATATTAAAGAGACTAGTTGCTCGTAATCCGATATATGCTTCGTACGGGGCAGACATTGTACCAGCCCCAGGCCTCGCATGTGATCATCTGATACTGGACAGAAATACGCAATACTATGTATACTACGTCTGATATAGATCCTTTATTCCTGTAAGGATATTTCCGGAGAATTGGGTAGGCATGGCGCTTTGCTAGAGGCCAACTTTGTCTTGTAAATCGGTATAAACGTAGTACGAGGTACTTACGTGTTCGGATAGTCCGACGATCGAATTTACTGTCAACATATCTGGGGATCTCATGGGTCGCTTCCCAAAGATTCACCGATGACGTATGACTCGCACTTTTAATTAATCTGGGATTAATAAGATGAGAGAGAAAATTAATCTGGGGTTAATTGCAGAGATATTTTATCTGGGATAAAATATCATTAAAGAGAGATAACAATTAATTTGGAATTAATCGATAAATTAATATATTCGATATATTAAACGAAATTGGATTTCGACGCGGAATTAAAATTAGATTTTAATTCGGGCGAACGAGTTAATTTAGAATTAATTCGTTAGCGACGTGAATAGTGACTTCACTAGGTGTAATCATTTAATTGCGTCGCAACGGAAAATTCGTTAATTTGGAATTAGCGAACCCGAGCCCGGGATTATTTGCGAGCGCATTCGCATTTCGAATTCGAGTGCGGCACGCAAGTCAAATCAAGCGTCAAATCGCTAGTCGCATCTAGCGTCACATCAAGCGTCAAATCACATGTCACTTTGAGTGATGTGACACTTGATTGATTGATGTGATTGATTCAGTTGATTGGTTAGTGAATGAGTGTGGAACACTCAAGGTTAGTGGAAAGCTTTTTGAAAGCTTAACAAGACATTTACTATATTTTAATATATGGTATATGTGT
The DNA here is from genome assembly GCA_019454045.1 of Zanthoxylum bungeanum. Lineage (NCBI taxonomy): Eukaryota > Viridiplantae > Streptophyta > Magnoliopsida > Sapindales > Rutaceae > Zanthoxylum > Zanthoxylum bungeanum. Next base: position 23,529 of record SKCR01034520.1, read on the forward strand.
CTTTGATTTTTTGAAAATAAAAACAACTCTCACAACTCCTCTCTCTCTCTCCATTTTCTCTCATCTACACGCCCATGGTGGGCATTCTTCACTGGTTTTTCCACTGAAAAAACGTGAGCAGTGAAGGGGAAGCAAGTGCGATTTTGTGGCAAAATCAATAGTGCTAGCACACTCCGGGATCATGCGAAGGTGATAGGGAAGTCCACCCATGAGCCGGGAATCAAATGACGAAGCTTGAAGCTTTTTTTCTTGTTGATTGAAGGCCGAACCAGTGAGCAAAACAGCAGCCACTGCCGAGTAGAAACCAGTGAGCAGAATTCATTTTTTATTCGTCAAAGCGTCGCTCAACCGATCGATGTAAGTATTCCGCGACTTCCTCGAATGTATTCACACATATTCATGCTTGATAATTGATCTTGGGATTCTTAGAATCTCCAACAATGGTATTAAGAGCATGGTTAAAAGCATGAAAAAGTTTAGGGTTAAAATTTGGGTAAATTGATTTTGAGCATGTTTAAATGAAATTGGATGATTTTGTATGCTTAATTGATGTTGAATTGAAGATTGATTGGATCAATTTCAAGAAAATTGGATTGGATCATTTTTCCCCAAATTGTTGAGGCTTGGCCGAATACTATGCCCTAAATATGTCTTAGGATTTTTTGATTTTTGATCATTGGATGTGTTGGAAATCATTCGGGAATATGATTTAATGTCGATTGTGGAATTAATTGGATTGAATTCGAATCGGACGTTAAAATCCCCAAATTGCCGAGAGTCATTGAGCATGTAATTGGGTTTGATTTTTGTTAAAATATGTTGGACATGTTTTAATATTAATGGCATGATTAATTAGTCTTAATTGATGTTTTAGAAATGTTAATTGGGTAATTAATTGTCTAACACACTTAGTGTAATTAAATTGGGAAAATTGGATTTTTGGAATTTAATTATTTAGGCTAATTTTGGAAATTGGGCTTGAAATGTTGTAATTGGACTTATTTGGCTTGGTTGTACCAAGTTGGGTTAAGGCAAATTGGATTGGATCCAATTGGGCCCAAAACCGCTTCCATAAAGCTCAAATGCGACTTAATGGACCTTTAAAGTTTAATTGGGCCTAATGGGCGAAGATTGATTTCTAGGCTTATGGGGTAACTCCCGAATTGGACTTTGGTTATTGGGTTCGACCCGAGTTGACCAAAAGTCCACGCCTCAAGAAATTAATTAAAAGCCCATTGGACTTTAATTAAATTGACGTTGGACGTTAATCGGGCTTTGAGACCCGAAACGATTAAATTTGGAATTTAAGTCGTAAAAGTTCATTAATAAAGTGTAGTATTTAATTTGGAATTAAATAAGCGGATTAGAATTAAATACATATTAAGATTTAATGTTGTAGTTTAATTTAATTTGAGAATTCGTACTTTGAGTACTTATTCGCAAAAACGAGCTTGACTCGAGCAAAATCAAATCGTTGTTTGAACATTGGATGGTCACTAATTATCAGATTAATTAATTTGATTAGATTGATTGATAACATGCTTGTGTGAATACATGGTTGCGATGCATGAATAATGTATATCGGATGGATATTAGATGGGTGGGGCAATTTTAGAAATTATTGTAATAAATTTGGAATTTATTAATTGGACCTGCGTGTCCAGCCTTATTACCTCCTTATTCTTTGTATTCTCTTCTCACCTATTCCCCTCAATGTAAATGAGGTTTCTTTAGAAGTGTAGTGTAACGGGTAGAAGTAATACATGTGCTAGCGGGAGAGAGAAAAGTGAGAGATTTGATCTAGGATCAATGTGTAAAGTATCCATCAGTATATCATTATTATTTATTTATACGTGCTTTATTATGTGTTTAGAATGCATGTTTAAGGGTGTATGATGATGAGACCTTAACAAAGATAATAAATTGGATGCCAATTTGCACTCGAAAAACCCTCGCAAAATATTAAGCGTCTTTCCTTCCATTGAGTGATTCTCACTCAAGATCCGAGACTGGCATTGGCTTGTTGGCCAAAGTCAAGGCCTTTGTCCGTCGAGGATGTGTTTGAATCACGAGAGCTTTGTTCCATATTGGTGTCTTGTCCAAGTTATGGTTTATTGGCCAAAGTCAAGACCACTTCTTGTCCATCGACATTGATTACGAAGCTTTCCATGGTCAATGGGTCGCGCTTAACTAGGATCACTAAGTTTGTTGTGCCAAAGCCAAGGCTTAGTTGATTCAGAGGAAAAAGGTTAGGTAATACATTGGATGTATTGGCATATATAAGATATATGTTTCGGACTTGGATGTCCCCCTACCGGATCTGGGAATTGGATTGGATCCAATCGATCTTAGAGATCTACCTAGTTAATTATCATACAATTTGTTGGCCAAAGTCAAGATTGTGTGATATTTAACGGGATCCTAGCCCGCTAGGAAACATGATTTCCCGAGTACTCGACAGAGGGTTAGAGGCTCGCCGAAAAATAGTGGGAGGCAAGAATTGAATTTACAATACTCGTTTAGTTACTTGCCATACGCGCTCAAAACAAATATCATTCGTCATATAAATTAAATGTTAGTTGGACTAATATTTAAATGTTGTTTTAATAAATAGTTGAACTATATTCAAACTATTCATTTATAGTTGATTTTATAATTGGATTATAGTAATCAATATAATTGATTTTAATCTATTAAATTATAGTTGATTAAATATTTGGACTATTGTAATCATTATAATAAATAGTAGCGAAATCTTTGATTAAATAGTTGGACTATTAAAATCAAGATTAAAATTGAAAGATTGACGTTTAATACATAATCCTAGGGAAAATGTATTTAAATGGTTTAATTTTCAAATTGGGAATAATATTTCAGGATGGTCCTGGAAAATAATAAGTTACTTTATTTGATAAAATAACATATTAAGCCTAAGCTCGGAGTTAAGCAAATAGTCGAGCATAATCTTTGGAAGATTTATGTGATGATAACTTTAGTGCTTAATCCATTATACTTGTCGCAGTAGACTCCTTAATTTCTGAATCAGAACTAAGGATTAGATCATTAAAGTATGATATTGAAATTGAAGGATCTTCATGAATCTATATTTAGATTTTAGAAGTACTAAATTGCAATAAATAACTCTTGGAGAGTTAATGACTATTCTCAATGAGACAAAGTCAAAGTTTGCAATTAGGCAAGTAGCGCAAGGCGCACCTTGATATTCTAGAAGGCCAACGTTTGGCCTAAGGCTTCTTGAGTGTTGAAACTGGCAAAGGCAAAATCATTATAGTCTTCTGGGAAGATAAATGAAATATCCCAAAATGTCTGCCTAAAATGTGGCAAACGGGATCGCGGAAGCGTGACTGCCGTTTGGACAAAGCAGACATGAAGGAATTGAAGACGAGCAAGGCTCTGACTTCAAATATGTTTGTCAACATTATGTTCACTACTAGTATTAAAATTGGATTTTAAATACTTAGTGTGATATATATTGATGCTCAGAATCTGCTATGAGCAGAATACTGACCTCAATTGAGATTTAATCTGCGGATTGGAAACAGGATGAAAATCGATGTTTTAACCGTAGATACCTAACTTTAGGAACTACCCTTGGGTGTGTACATAAATTAGGGAACTGTTATAATGTAACTAATTTAACTAGAAACATTATCTCCATATCAGTGTTTAACCCGGTGCGGGTGAACCTTTATATTCTAGAACACTAAAGTGTTTTATTATATAAGGATGATATTGAGATAAACACATTAGATGTGAATAACAGCATTTATATTTTGAATATAAATATATCTCAAACATAAACATGACAAACAAATAGTTCAAACTGATTTGATCAGGAGAAACATATTGTGCCATTGTTGTCTGGGACACAATTAAACAAGAATCGTATATACGTACTTTTGAAGAGTGGATACTCGGACTGATTTGATTCCAATCAAATAAAGTCTACGAATCTAGTTTATTGGGCAATGTGCCTATAACACTATTTACTTGGTAAAAGTGTAAATGCCATTGATCTGTTAGCCCTAATTCATAGTGAAGCAAGTGGGCCCATGTCTAGTTAGGCTAGAGGTGGATATGAATATTTCGTGACCTATGCGGATGTGACATCGCGTTATGGTTATGTGTTTCTTTTGAAGAACACAAATCAGAAACTTTTAAAGTTTCGACACGAAATAGACAAACAGATCGGCTAAAGTATTAAACCATCGCGGTAAGACCGTAATGGAAAATACTTAAGCAATAAGTTTCTTATATACTTGAAAGGATATAGTATTCTTTCAATGAGGACTCCTCCCGGAACACGTCATTTTGACATGATAAGGTTAATCATGAGTCGCTCTGAGCTACCATTTCCTTCAACGGATAAGTATAAACAGTGCAGAACTTATTTTGAATAAGGTTCCATAACAATCTGTTTGACATATATCATATTAGATATGAACGGGAAAGAAACCGAGTTTCACATTTCTGATAATTTGGGTATGCTGGGCATATGTTTGGATGATACCAAACTAGAACCCAAATCGGATAAGTGCCAATTGTAGGTTTTCCTAGGGATACGATAAGTATAGTACTTATACAACTCACAAGAGAACAATTAGATTGTTGCTCACCATGCGGTTTTCCTAAGAGGAATACCGATATGCAGTGGTAAGTGGGAGGATAGTAAAACTCGATGAAAATCGGAGTAATACTATTCCAGACATCAAATCCTAATGGAACACAAATAGTTCATCAAGGATGGAACTATTACCATTAATCTTAGAATACACAAGAACAGCGTAGTTCGGAGAGAGTCAGAAAACAACCTGGGGTATGGGTTTCTGATCTCACCTCATAAATATGTCTATCTTATTGAGGTATACCAACTGACTACGTATGAGGAAGTGATACAAGGTATCGACTCCCTATTATGACAAAGTGTCATGAGTCCGAAATGGATTCCATGCATATCAACTTAGTTTGGATACTAGTTGATGTACCGCAAGGCATTGTGCCTATTGGTACTATTAATCTTCTAGGAAGACATACATGGATGGCAACATACCAACGTATAAAGCTAGGCTTTTAGCGGAAAGGTATCGTTATCAACATTGTGTTGATTACGATGAAACCTTTTACCTGTTGCCACAGTAAATCTATTTGGATAATGCTTGCTAAAGCTGCGTGTTTCATTTATGAAATATGATAGCTTTACGGGAAAATCGCTTTCCTGAAAAGGAAACCTTTTGGAGGATGTTTACAACATCCTGTCGGTTTTGTCGTACCAAAACTAGCAAACAAGGTTTGCGGGTTATTCGATCCATGTTTGGATTGAAGCAAGCATTAGGTTCTTAGAATTATCATTTTGATGTTAGAGGTGTTCATAGGGTCGGGTCAACCCGCGACCCGACCCGACCCGGACCAACCCGACCCGACCCGGTCGGGTTTAAGAATTTAAAAATTAAATTTCGGGTCAATATTGACCCGACCCGACATTTCGGGTCGGGTCACGGGTTTCGTTTGGAAAAGTCGGGTCTGACCTGACCCGACCCGATGTAAATAATATAATAAATATAATATATATATTTTAAGTGATACAACTTATACATGAAACTGGTGTGGCTGCAGTGGTAAATCTTGGTTGATTCTTTGAAGGATTCCAGGTTCGAATCCTATTAACACCAATTTTCGAAATTTTTATTTATTTAAAAAAATGTAAATGGTATGATTTGAACTCACAATTAGTTCGAGACTTACCAAGGACTTTGTCACCTCAACCACACACCTAATTAGTTGAATTTTTGACGTCGAAATATATATCTTATATTTATTGAATTTTTATGGTGACCCGACCCAATTCGACCCGCAGTTTTTTGACCCGACCCGTTCTGACCCGACCCGCGCGGGTCATGTACTCGATTTTTGGGTTTCGGGTCAACTGACCCGATTGACCCGACCCGATCGGGTCATTAAAAAATCAAAAAAACCCGACCCGACCCGTGAACACCCCTATTTGATGTAATCATAATAGTTTATGATTTAATTCAAAACGAAAAGATTCTTGTGTATATAAGAGGGTTAGTGGGAGCGCACTGACAGTGGCTGTCCTATAAATAATGATAATATGTCATTTCTTGGAAATGATATTCCCATAATACTATCGGCGAAAGATTGGCTTTCGAGAAAATTCTCCGTGGAATTCTTGGGAGAAACAACCTTTATTCAAGGAATAAAGATCTACTGGGATAGATTAAGTTGTTGAAACTCTCTGAGAAATCGTACATTGTAAAATGTACGCGACCTGGTGTCTCATACGCTTTGAGCATATGGATTCACAAACATGCCAATCCGAGTGATAGTCACTGGATTGAAGTTAAGAACATCCGTTAGTATCTTAGAGATCTAAGGATGCTGTTTAATCTGTGGAGAATGAGAACTTGAAGTGACTCGGATCACTACTGCAAGTTTCCTAAACCGATAAAAAACGACTAAAAGTCGCAACGGTACTACAATAGTAAGTTAAAGACAATGACTTTGTCATTAAGCATCTAATGCTTTCTTTTAATGGCAAACACATAAATGTGGAGGTATACCAAAGCATAGAATGATTAGCTAATGACAAAACTATTAGGTATATACAAGCAACATAATAGACATAATAAATTGGAGAGCATGGCAAGCCATATGGCTTTGTCTCCAAGGTAAATAAAAATCACAATCTTAATAATGATTAAATTACCTTCAATATGTTGTAGTAATTATCTCATAATTATTACTAACTTGATTATATCATAATCAAGATTTGATTATCTCATAATCAAAGAATTCTAGAAAATATTAAGTTAAACTAATTTAACATAGTTTTCATTTGTGACAATAAATATTATTAATCTCATCAATAATATATAATATAATGTGAGCATATAATAGATAATCTAATTATATTAGGTTTGTTACAGTTAATCGAGCTAGCACGGGGACCAAATGGACCTACGGTTCCGAGCTCTAATAATGTGAAATATTAATTAAACTCTTTAATCAAATATTACGAATTATAACTATGTGTTATTCCACTAAAAACTCGAATTTGAATTCTGTTACCATAGATTGATAAATAAAACGAACAACTTCGGTGTCCATCGATATAGTCATTACATATGGATATAGCTCTTCACGAATATCTCATAAATAGAGTCGGGGTAAAGTCCATTAATCTCTCTAAATATTTGTCTCTTAAGCATCATTGATTCTAAATGAACTTTTAATATATAACAATTATGAATAAAAAACTTTCTATTCGCAAATAGAAAAGTTGAGCGCTTAAATTGTTCAAGTCATGAATTAACTCTTAAAGAGATATTCTTCTGCTTCTCGTAAGAAGGAGTGAATTCCATATCTATGTAAAACGTTCCCAGCTACAGACCAAACCATATCCCCAAATACGTAGTTATTGGCCAGGAATGCAACACCAACCTCACCATAGTAAATCAAAGGACATAGTCTGTCATGCAGGAGTTCGTAGTACACTCAGGATTAAGATCGAATCCATATATGACCATCTATTAGATAAAATGAATTTCTTCGGTTAACGAATATTAAAAGAAATTCGTATTTATTTGAGTCCAGTCCTATATGATCTCATCATACAAGGTGTCTTCATTCTCATGTCACTACATGAACGATCCCGGATCAAAATCGTCATATAAGTATATAAACCACAAATAAAGTACCTTATTTGTTTGCTCTCTATGGACTATTTAGATTACTAACTTCATACTTAAATCCTCTTGTGCATCAAACATACACTAAGTCTGAAGGTACAAGAGTAATCAAGGTAAACAAGACAATTGGACAATATGCGATATAAATCAAACAACTTTGATAAAATGAATAATGTGCTTATTATTATTACAATAATCAATTCCGTTTAAGATACATGAAGCTCTATGACATAAATCCTAACAAACTCTCACTTGGACTAGAGCAAATGAGACATGTCATGTAATCCTAACCCCTTTAGGTGACCTTCAAACACTTTAGCCGATAAGGTCTTTGTAAACGGATCAGCCAGGTTGTCTGTGGATGGAATCTACATGACAGCGACATCTCCTCTCTACAATATCTCCCCGATGAGGTGATATATCCTCTCAATATGCTTACCCCTTTTGTCGCTTCTTGGTTCTTTGAAGTTCGCCACTGCACCACTATTATCACAATAAAGTGTGAGCGGTTTATTTTTGCATTATATAGTAGTTCATTTTTGCATTATTGTATAATCTTTTAGCCAATGGTGAATAATAGACTTTGTTGATGATGAGATCAAGCTAAGGAATATTTGAAATAGTTACTGGAATCATCCCACAAATATACAAGGTACAGGTTATGTGATATCAAAATATACTAATATGTACAGGTTATGTGATATCAAAATCTCAAGGGTTGTATTTACATGCACTTGTATTATGATTGAAGTTCTGCAATGAGAATATTATCACCTTCTTATATTCCATTGTTACAGATGATAATCAGGACATTTCATATTAGTCTCATCCCATTCCATCTTCCAATTATGATTTACGATAAAAAAGGTCGTCCCAAATTCCAATCAGTTTTTTTTATCTCGAATACCGATTAGGATTTAGGATTTTAGATTTAAATTCGATATTTAGGACCAAAAATTATTTCGAATCCCGATCAAAATTTTTATTCGGGATATGTTTTCATCCTGAATCCCATACCAAATGATACGAGATCTCGAATCCCAATCGAGATTTTCTACTGACCCATAATAATATCATTTTGTGTTTGATTGTAAAACAATTGAATCTCTCTTGTACAAACAGAAAATATGAGCTTGACAGGTTCAGTAGACTGGCAGAGTTATCAAGAAGGGATCAAAACTGGTAATTAGAAACAGCACCACTGGAAAATGGTTCATACTAGACATGTATACGGTTGCGGTTTCAAATTGTAATTGAACCAAAACCGAACCGTTGACCAACAGTTGACTGACCGAAGGGAAAAATTCCAACAGTCCAAATCAGCGGTTGGACCGATTCGAACCGTAATAGTTACAGTTCCGATTCGAACCGTAATGGTTACGGTTCGAACCGTTAACAACTATTTTTTTAGAATACTAAATTTTAAAATGTCTAATTTACCTCCCCAACAACTATATTGTGGGGGCATTTTAAGCATAATAAAAATTAAAAAACACTATAAATAACTCTTTAATTTATTTTTCAAAACCACAAAATCATTTGCTCTTCTCACTCTCTCAATTTCTCAAATTTTATATATTCAATCAATTTACTCTCTTATTATCTCAATCTCTTTATTATAATGGCAATCTCATCACGCAACACTAACATTCATGAGGCTGATGATACCACTCAACATACCACCGACGAAATGACTTCACGTATTTAAGTGAGAAATTGAGGTTTTGAAATGTTGACAAAATATTTCACTTTGGTCGTGAATGATGCTACTAGTGAGAAGAACGATGTCTGCAATTATTGTGGAAAAATTTACAAACACACCGGTGAGTATGAAACCATGACGGGTCATATGAGGAGGACTTATAAAGCTGAATTTAGGATTGATACAATACAAACACAAATGACAAGGTTTTCTGCTTCCAGACCAGGTTCTTTTTCTTATTCTACTAAATTATTTAAATATAATGAATCTCAATGGAAAGATAATCTAACTAAATTTATTGCCATGGAACATTTAGCTTTTACTTTTGGTGAAAAAACGTCTTTTAATGATTTAATACATGAAAATTTGAATCATATTGCATGTAAACTTACTAGGATGACGTGTAAAATAACAATGATGGAATTGTATGCAAAATGTCAAAATAATTTAAGGGAATTATTTTTTAAACTTAAAAGTCGTGTTTCAATTTGTAGTGACATATGTAGTGACCATTAACTATTGGATTTGATAATGCATGGGCTAAAATTGCATCAATTAATGAACTTAAAGCTATTTGCCAACCAAATTTAGGAGGTAAATTTTTCCATGTTCGATATGTATGTCATACTTTGAATTTATGTGTATAAGGTGGTTTGAAATCTTTAAACTCTCATATTGCACCTATTAAAAAAATATTTAATTTAATTTGATCGTATTCTAAAATAGAAGAGAATGGTGTACTTTTACAAGTAAAATGGTGTTATGCGAAAATTTCAGTAGTGATTTCCAACTCATTGGAATTCTACTTATTTTTATTAAATAAAAATTTTGAATATAAAGATTTATTACATTCATTTATTGCTCACTATCAATATGATGTAGTTTATATCCCAGTCATTGAGAAATTTTTTCAAAAATTTTAGAGATTTTAAATTTTTTTAATGATGCTACAAATATTTTAAGTAATGTTTATCATCCAACTTCAAATATTTTTCTCCTTACAAGTCTTGACATTGTTGGGGTATTAGCCGAACAGAATAATAATAGTAACGAATTTGATGATGTTTTTTATGATCCTAACAATGTTGTCGATGATCTTAACAACGAATTTGATGACCCTAACAATGATTTTGACGATCTTTCAAATGCAATTAAAAAATATGTTGCATCAATGAGGACAATGACTTAATTATTAGAGAGGCATACAATTACTTCATCTTGTTACTTTTGTTTTGGATCCAAGGTTTAAAATTGAAGATTTGGAAAATGGTTTACAAAATTATTATGTTTTATCATGTGTTTATCATGTGAAAGAATCGTGATTGTTTCTTCAATTATTGATAATGTTATGAGAACTTTACTTGATTTATATAATGATTATGTAAGTAGATATAATATTCAAATAGCTGATACTACACAATTCAGGAATGCACCAACTGAATAATCTAAGTTTCCTGCTGGTAGAAGTTGGTTAATGGAGTGAAGTAAAAAATCAGAGTCCACCAATACTACCACTACTAATTCAGAAATTAATGAAACGATAAATTTCGAGTTTCCCCAAAGTTCTTTTATAGGTGAGCAATTTCTTATCCTTGATTGGTGGCAAAAATATCAAAGATTGTTTCAAGTCCTGACATAATTGCAAGAGAGGTATTAACGACACCGATCTCAACTGTATTTGTAGAGCAAACATTTAGTATAAGGGATAATATTCTTGATGACAGAAGATAAAGGTTGAAATCGGAGATCGTTAGAAGCTTAAACGTGTTTTGATGATTGGTGTAGGGTGGAACTTTGTGAACAAGAAAATCAACTGGAAACTTTTGAAGATTTGTGTGATAACACGGACACAATTGGAACAGTAGGCTCAAGAATCGAACCGCCTTCCTCGAATGACGATGAATAAAATGTTCATTGGGTAAATTATTAAAAAAAAATGTAACAGAATTACATGAATTTTGATTCTTTACGCCCCAAGATAATACGTAGACAGGTTATGTAAGTGTAAAGTCTTTTTTTTTTTCAAAATAATAAATAAATTATCAATGTCTTTAATAAATCTTTAATTTTTTATTATTTTTATAACAATTTAATTTAATTTTTTTTAAAAAAAAATCGATTTCAAACCTTAAACTGAACTGAACCACACGGTTTGCGGTTTGATTTTGGCCGAACCGCAACTGATCAAACCTTAAACTGAACTGAACCATGCAGTTATGTCAGTTAAGGTTCGATTGCTGTTTTGGCCTAAACCGCAACCGATCAAACCTTAAACCGAACCGAACCGTGCGGTTCGGCCGGTTAAGGTTTGGTTGTGGTTCGGCTTTGGCCAAAACCGTAACCGAACTGTATACCGAACCATTAATTTACAGTTCGGCCAAATCGGAACCCGTACTGTTCGGTGTGTGCATGTCTAGTTCATACACCATCTGACCATCATACATAACTGCACATTAACACTGTTTGCAGCTTTATGGAACTTCTAAAATTATCTCAGCACAAATTCTGCAATGAGCAAATAATTGACTGTTAAACTTCCAATTGTAACAAACTGCAGGGCAAAACATAACAATGTTTTATTCAATAATCAACAACTTTTACATTCTCTCCATTTTCATGTACTTCTCTGAAGTTTATTTTTTGAAACCTAAACGGTGTTTATGAATTAATATATAATAGAAAATTACTAGAGATTATACCCATATTTTATTTTAACAACGAAAAGAATATTAATTTCATAATCATGAGTCGCTTTTGTAACTTTACAGTGACTATCAATACCGACACTCATAAATATTGCTTTATTTATTGATAATCTCACAAGTATTTGCTTAAACACAAGAGTTACAACAATTTATTCTGATCCAAAAATAAAATACAAGCAATTGATAATTTGTTTGAGTCAACAAATTAGAAAGGTTTGTTTTGGTTCTTCTGCAGGATTTGTAATACTAGTCTACATGCAAACATATTAGGCTGAAAAGGATAACATCGATGCCCATATAAGCTTGCCATCTTCTATGCATTTAAACACTTCTGAATCTGCAGCAAATCACCCGATTGTCAATAAACTTGCAACAAGACCAACTGTGGCGGAGCACGAAAGCATACAAAGAGAATTTGGGCAAACACCATAATATCAAAGAGAATTTAGGACTTGATTGTCTGGTCCTGGGTTCGAGTTCAGGGAGTGCATTTCTTGTAAGATTCTGGGATAGCCGGAGGGTTTTACCTACTCCGCTTAAACTCGGGTCGGGTGATTTGACGGCGGAGTTTACAATGTTTCCATAAAAACACCATAACATCAAAACTTGAGAGCAACTGACGGTGTCTTGCAAAAGGAATTTGCATGCAAAAGAACAATGCATTGATTGGAATTGTAATGTATGATCAATCAAAAAAGGATAAACAAATACACATGAATATTCAACATTAACCATCTTAAACATAAACTCCACAAAAGTATGATCAATCAAAAGTTACGATTGCAACTATCTATTCCTAAGGACATTGTCGGTAGATATTTCAGGAGCACAATATAATACATTATTTAAACGCATACAAACGTGGCGGAGTAACACACATGAAAAGTTATTCCTTTCTTACCCCTTTAAGGGCAGCCTCAAAAGTCTTCTTAATCACGGAAAGGTGTGAGATCGATGTTCATACATTGCTTCCCCTTGCTTACTTTCTGTAGACATCAATACAGAAAACATCCAGGTCAATATCCAATATAGGAACTCCATATTGCTATACCCAATAACAATCACATGTAAGAGGAGAAAATGAAATGCTGTTCATGTTCTTGAGCTATGGTATAATTTCCTCAACCAAACATATGTGGCATCCCAGAAGAAACAGATTCGTTCATTAAATTTTATGTAGTAGCATCTAAATTGAGTCAGAAAACAAATGAAACAATTCTGTAAAAAGATGGGGCAAAGAACTTACAGCTATGGCCACAAGCTCCTCTAGCAGTTCCTCCAAATTGCGGAGAGGCTATGGTCATAAATAAGCCAAAAAACGAAAATCATTCATAAGACTAGTATCATAAAATAAAAGATCCAATTATCAAGCAAGATAAGTTAAGAAAAACCTTACCCATTGGGTTGGGCCATCAACTGGTGCATTCAAAGGATCATCATGTACCTACGCAACCATAGAAGCTCTTACAAGCCCATATATAAATATTAAGATAAAAGGAGCAGGAGAGAGAGAGAGGCACCACCAGTCAGTTTGATAATTTACATACAACAAATTTGTTCCACAGTTGTTCACATTCACCAACGTAACCCCATGTATCACCATCATGCAAGAAAGTAATACTAAAAGAATATTTACCTCCATAAAAATTCCATCCACACCAACAGCAACTGCCGTCCTAGCAATGCAGGGTATCAATTCACGAAGACCGCCACTGGCAACACCTCCTCCATCCAGCTATATAAAATACAGAATGAGTTTAGCCCTTCTTTATGAAAAAGAAAACTCAACCAGGACCTAGAGTAATAAATTAAATTTAAACAACAATAGTAACTTGGAGATGGCATTAAAAATAAAGAGAATTTAGTCTATAGTTGTCAAAGGCGCGCCTAGGCGTGGCTCAAGCTCAGACCACTGCGCCTCATTAAGGGTCAGGCCAGGCGACCTTCATCAGGCGCGCGCCTAGGCACAAAGGCACACGCCTTTTAGATGCGCCTAGGCACGCCTCATAAAAGTGTGAGAAAATCACAATCCAAATTGACTCATCCAACCCGAAATCAAACTGTATAACATTTATATAATAAATTAAGATATGTTTTGGAGTTGACTTTAAATTTTGACAGAACAAATTAATTTGTATTATTAGTATTTGTATTATTATAATTGTTTTTTTGTATATTTTCAATGATTTCTCTTTATTTTAGTTGACTAAATACTTATATATATTTTTTACAATTTGCGCCTCACTTTCATCAGGCGCGCGCCTTGCGCCTTGAGGCGTGCGCCTAGGCCCTATGACCCTTTGCGCCTTAGTGCGCCTTGCGCCTTTTTAGTCCCCACTGACTAGATCAGAAGCATAGTACAAGTTGCACCCTATTTGGAAAAGAGCTCTGGTGGCTAAATAATCTCAAAATCAAGCAAATATATCAGTGGTGATTCTCCAAAATTCTGAAGAAAATGAAAAGTTGCACAGAATACAATTATTATGGTTACTTAACAATTTCATATAGCTTAAAGGAAAAAACACTATTTCATAAAGCTAAAATGTAAAAACCACACCTTTTTCCCAGCAGGCTGTTGCAATGAATGTGTGACATCAGCCACCTGCAGTGAAATACCATCACAGATTAGATTTTTCAGATAAAATTTGTAAATGGAGTTGGTGAAATTATGAATATTTGCAATATCAAGTAATTGCTTTCTACATCTATTAGTTAGCAATGTTTCCTCTCAAAGCATAAGTTTGTGTATCAACTCAAAACTAAGGTACTCAAGTAAGAATTCTAAGATGCACAATATAAATGAGCAAACACTTACAACAGGACAATTCGCTTCTCTCATCCACTCCAAGTTCCGTGGATCAACAATCAAATCATCTACAAGCCAAAGTACAAATTATTCTCAGTCCAACCAAATGAAGAAACATGCTAAC
Source organism: Zanthoxylum bungeanum (assembly GCA_019454045.1). Lineage (NCBI taxonomy): Eukaryota > Viridiplantae > Streptophyta > Magnoliopsida > Sapindales > Rutaceae > Zanthoxylum > Zanthoxylum bungeanum. The sequence goes on from SKCR01034520.1 coordinate 38,593, forward strand.
GATGCATCAATGACTCCAATCATACAGCATTTGAAAATAAATCCTTACTGTAGCCAAACATGGTTCCTCTCTCGCATACCATCACGCTCGGATTTCCAGCCAATCTAACCTTCTCTGCAGAATTTGTCATTACCTGCAGATTTGCAGTGTCAAAATTGAAAAATAGCAGGTAAAGACGTAAAAGAATTCCAATCCAAACATTAACAAAGATTTAACTGAGAGACACTCACTGAGGGAGCACAGAATTGTCCTTTTTTAATATTAATAATTTTTCCAGTCTTGGCTGCTGCAACTAGAAGATCCGTCTGTTATAAAGAGGACAACAATGAGATAAATTAGTTTGATGGAAACGAATCCTTTCAAGTCAATGAATTGAACCTTCTGATCCTGGAAGCACTTCATTTCACTGAAGAAAATAACATAACCTGACGGCATAAAAATGCTGGAATCTGTATAATATCTGCAACTTTGCCAACAGCTTCACACTGGCCAAAGGGAAAAAATGATTGCTTAATAGCCAGTTTGAAACTTATTATTTTTACTTGATAGCCAAACTCCATTTTGGAGTAAATGGGATGTGAATGCAAAATTGGTAGTACACTAACACTTTGAAAAGAAGGACTATAAGAAATAAGCAAGGATGTAAAAAAAATACATAAAGACAGCTGGCATTATTATTTCTCAAACATAGGAGCAAACGATTAACATCACAAACATTATAGGACCTATTAATAAAGATTACCATCACAAACATTATAGACCTACTAATCAGATCTAAAGATTACCATCAAAACATTATGGGACCTATTAATCAGATCTAAAGATTACCATCACAAACATTATGGGACCTATTAATCGGATCTAAAAAAGGAATGTCTGATTAACAGAGTAAACTATCAGGACAGTCCTTTGACTTATATTCATTGATAGATGCAAGCAATTGCATACAGCAGGTGTTCTCGGAAACAAAAGAAAAAAGTTACCTGAACAGTTTCGTGCACATCAGTCACAATGGGAATGTCATAAGCTATTTTAACCTTCTCTAGGATCTGCCACCAAATAGAAGGAAAAAATTAAACTTTTCCACTTTATGACATCCTATCTCAGCAAAATCCAAAAATCTGTGAACCACAGTGCATAGGAAAGTATCATAACAATCAATAAACACCTTCAAACCTTCAACCATTCCTGGACCACGAAACGACTTTGAGGATGTCCTATTAGCTTTGTCAAAGCTCGACTTGAAAACAAGCGGCAATCCAACTCTGCATGATTAAAAATGAAAAACCTCTATCATGGTCGAGATATTCAAGATAGGCCAAAAATACAATCCAATCTCATCAAGTAAGATCTCGAAGATGAAAAACACTATCTAGCAGAATTCTCTTCATTTCCTTTCACAAGGAAAATAATGTACATATAGCACAGACCAGTTCAATATTCACTGTTCTGGGTATTGTATGGCTGCAATTTTAACTACCCATCTTATTATTATACATTAAAGGAAATTCAAAAAACCATCACAAGTAACACAGCATTTAAAACCAAAAATTTTCCACAATAAATCCTAAATGAAATGAAAAGGAAAAAGAGAAACTATGTCTCCAATAAAAATAAACAGAACCCATCTTCGATCACCCTAAACATTTTAAGTTATTTTCACGGAGTAAATACTTAGTAGAGATGCTCTTAATGTGCTTGGCCATGCGCATAATGTGTTCCTCCGATTCAATCACATTTGGACCCGCCAACAAGAAAAACGGCTCAGCTGTCTGTCAGCACAGATCCAGTCACACAAATTATCAGTCACAAACAATTCAATGCCAAATAACTGAAAAAAAAATTGAAAAGGAAAAAAATATAAAACCTTGAGTTGATTAAACAAAGAAGTTGATGAATCCATCACTTTGCTTTTCTTTGAGAGGAAGAGAGAGTGTGTGCGTCTCTGAGAGAGGGAGAAGATTTTCTTTTCTCTTTCTTTTCTTCTTTGGCAAAGCGGCAGCTGGTTTAGGAACTTGCAGCAGCTTTCTTATTGATGCGTAAAGTTACTAAAATACCCTTCACAAACAGGGTAATTTGCCTTTATTTTCCCTTGTGCCCAAAATAGCATTAGTTTCAAACAATACAATGTATTTATTTACGAATACGAATATTTGCTTAATCATAATTTACGAATATTTACGAATACGAATATTCACTTAGTCATAATATTATTCAATAATAAAAACTATTATAATTTATTTACAGTAATTATTCATAAATATAAACTTATGAAATACGAATATAATATATTTACTAAAAATAACTTACCAAATATCGACAATATTATTTTTTCAATGGTAATTAGCCATAATTTCTCGAATCTTAATTGAAAAATAATAATAAATAGTCAAATAAAATAATAAAATGAATTTTAAATGAATAAACGAATCAGTGAGCTTAAATCCTTATTCGATTCGTTTAATAAACGAATCGAATCGAATTGACCTATTTATTAAACGAATCCATTTTTTCAAACCTGTATTCACTTTAAAGCGGATCGAATCGAATCAACGAATAAACAAATCCTAACCCAAATTGTCACCCCTACAATACACCCTCTCTCGTTCACTTATTTAACAGAATGACCAGTGCAAAGCCTAAAGTACCCTCACTTATTTGACAAAATGACCAGTTCAAAGACTAAAAGTAAGCATGGCAAATAGTTTTTAGGCCCGGTCCGAGCTATTGCCGAGCTGGGTTTTACCCGATCCGATTGTTTAATATAAAAAATATATATATATATATATATATTATATATATATATATTATTTATCTTAAGTCGGGTCTGAGCTTTTTTAATTGAGTCCGGCCCGGACCCGGACCCGAGCCAGACCTCTAATTTTAAAGTCTAGTCCGGACTTTTTTGCTACTCTTAACTAAAAGTACACTTATTCGATTGGCGTATGTTTGAATCGTGTCCATGTCAAAACGAGACTTTCTATAAAATTAACTATTTGCTCATGGATATGGGTGTGCATTGGTCTGTTCGGTCGGTTAATCCTTGATTTTTTAACCGAACCGAAATTTTTTGGTTAAGTAAATATGTAAAAGATTTAACCATATGATGACACATAATCATTAACCAATTTAACCATTATATTTCGATCTCTTTTGATTAATTCGGTCATTAACCAGTCCAGAATCTCAACAAATATAAATTCATCAACTCAAAATTCAACAAAAGCAATTTAACACAAATATAAATCCATATTCATCAAAAAGACAGCAAATTAGAAGACAATTTAACACAAATATAAATTCATCAACTCATCAAGCATTTTTGAAAAGGCAATTCAGAAAGTCAGAAGACAACTCAAAATTACAAAATCCATCAAAAATACAAACATATTAGATGTTCAACAACTAATAAATAAACAATTCTCATTAATCATATTCAAAGTTAGCAACTCAGGGCCTCAGGCTCAGCAACTCAGCAAGGCAGCAACTCAGCAAGGTAATTTTGTCATTACTCATATTCAAAATCTGAAGTGACCTTTGTGGATGCTGGTTTTCGCCCGAAGTCCACAATCGAGAATCTGAAATATAGGGGCGCTAGCGAACCTACAAAATAAAGGTAGAATGAGCGAAGAGTACTGCCCACTGGTGTGGTGGAAGCCGTAGGCTCTCCAACACTCAAGTTAGTGGCGAAGACGAGCTGTAAATAAGGGAAGAGTAAGGTTTGATGTTACCTTGACTTCTATTGACTACCGTGAGGGCGGTGACCGGTGTTTAGAGAGTAAGAAGCTTAAAGAGTTTCAAGTATGATAGCTAAAACCTGCCTTGAACAGTGAATAATTTATTCCTTTTATAGACTCATTCGAGGTCAGCTTTAATTTCCTCTATTAATTACTTGTCAGTTGGGTGTCTGAAACAGCTAACTACGTAGGGGAGTTACTAACCTTGATTTAGGTGTTTTTGTTGGGATTTATGTCCTAAAGCTTCATGTATTGTAAAACGGAATTGATTATTGTAATAATAATAAATGCATTATTCATTTTATCAAAGTTATTTGATTTATATCGCATATTCTCCAATTGTCTTGTTTACCTTGATTACTCTTGTACCTTCAGACTTAGAGTATGTTTGATGCATGAGAGGATTTAAGTCTGGAGTTAGTAATCGAAATAGTCCATAGAGAGCAAACAAATAGGGTACTTTGTTTGTGGTTTATCTATAGTTGTGGTCTATTCCATATTTGTATGACGACCTTGATCTGGGATCGTTCATGTAGTGACATGGGAATGAAGGCACCTTGTATGATGAGATCATATAGGACTGGACTCAGATAAATATGAATTTATTTTAATATCCGTTAATCGAAGAAATTTATTTTATCTAATAGATGGTCATATATGGATTCGATCTTAATCCTGAGTGTATTACGATCTCCTGCATGACAGGCTATGTCCTTTGATTTACTATGGTGAGGTTGGTGTTGGATTCCCGGCCAATAACTACGTATTTTGGGGATATGGTTTGGTGTGTAGCTGGGAACGTTTTACATAGATATGGAATTCACTCCTTCTTACGAGAAGTATAAGAATATCTTTTTTAAGAGTTGATTCGAGACTTGAACAATTTGAGCGCTCAACTTTTCTATTACGAATAGAAAGTTTTATATTCATAATTGTTATGAATTAATTGTTCATTATAGAATCAATGGTGCTTAAGAGACAAAATATTTAGAGGGGTTTTAACGGACTTTTGACCCGACTCTATTTATGAGATATTCGTGAAGGGCTATATCCATATGTAATGACTATATCGATGGACACCGAAGATGTTCAGTTTTATTTTATCCATCTACGGTAATGGGAGTTCAACTTCGAGTTTTTAATGGAATAACGAGGAGTTAATAATTCGTAATATTTGATTAAAGAGTTTAATTAATATTTCGGAATTATTGGAGCTCGGGACCGTAGGTCCATTTGGTCCCCGTGCTAGCTCGATTAACTGTAGCAAACCTAATATAATTAGATTGTCTAATTATATGCTAACTTTAATATTTATATATTATTAATGAGATTAATAATATTTATTGTCACAAATGAAAACTATGTTAAATTAGTTTAACTTAATGTTTTCTAGAATTCTTTGATTATGAGATAATCAAGTCTTGATTATGAGATAATCAAGTTAGTAATAATTATGAGATAATTACTACAACATAATTGAAGGTAAATAAATCATTATTAAGATATTGATTTTTATTTACCATTGGAGACAAAGCCATATGGCTTACCATGTCATCCAAGTAATTATGTCTATTAGGTGGCCTGTATACACCTAATATATTTGTTATTAGGTAATGCATTTTATGTTTTGGTATGGCCTCCACATTTATGTGTTTTCTATTGAAAAAAAAACATTAGATGCTTAATGACAAAGTCCTTGTCTTTAACTTATCATTTCTTATGCTTTGGTATAGCATTCACATTTTTGTGTTGGCCATTGCAAGAAAGCATTAGATGCTTAATGACAAGGTTAGTTGGCTTGTGTAAGAGAATATAATCTCTACCATTTCTCTCACTTCCTAAGGTTAACATTTTGCATTCATTCACACAAGTGTTGTGAGAAAGAATTTGAGAGAAAATAAAGAGAGTTTAAATATCCACAAGTGTTGTGAGAGTGTTTGAAATTCTAAAAAACTAAACACCATTGTGACATCTTAATTCTCTAAATTGTTTAGAGGTTTGATCTTTGTGAGTGAAGCTCACACTTTGGTTTGTTGGTTTCGAGTCATAGTTCGGAAGATCGAGTGGTTGATCCAAGCATTGGACATCAAAGGATTGATTTCGGCTACTACAATAAAGAGAGAAGGCAAAGAAAATTTTAAAGATCCATACCGGAGCCGGTGCCACCACAAACAACTTCCACCGCGCTAAAGAAAGTCGTTTCCTACAATTGGCATCAAGAGCTTAAGGTTGAAAAGTGTTTTTAACCCTTCTCCTTTAAAGTTTCAAGTTTTAATAATTTATATGCGATACAGATTTTTAGAATGCATGTTGTGATGAGTAGACACAATTAGATTCATGAGATGAATGCTTTTTAATATTCATGTGATGAATGTTTACTTTGATTCATGTGATGAATGTATTGCGTTGATCGTTAATTTTTCCGGCTCTTATTTTTAGTATTGGAATGTAAGACCATAAGGTCATATTCTTTCAAGTGTTGTAAGTTCATTTCCTTTGTAATAAGTTCATTATGTAACCCTATTTGTAACTTGGAGGAGCCGATGTCGCGAAGGATTTTTGACAGATAAATTCCGCGAAGAACTCAACAACATTCCATGGAACAAGATTTGAAGACCAATGGATGCCTTGGATTTATTGTACTAATTAGATTAGTTTAAAAAAATAAGAGCCGGTTAATGTAATTTATAGATGTATGTAAAACTATATTATGTTACGAGTTCGTAGAAAAAACGGGGACCAAAACAGAATCCGGAAGCTCCGGAACGGAGTAAATGAAGTTCTAGTGTTCAAACAGGCGTTTGAACGCAACACGAACGAAACTCCACTGCCTGAAAACGTTCGAACGCCCGTCAAACGCCACACAAACATTTTCAGCCCAGACCTGGGAATATATATATGTTTTAAATTATTTTTTAACATATCATATAGCCTATGGTGCCTACTCTTGCATTTTTATATGCCATAACATGTAGATATGCATGATATTCTAGTCATAAAATATGATTTTATGTAATTTAATTGTTAAATAAGAATATGAGATGCATGCAAACAGATTAATAAGATTAATTGGTTTAAAGGTTTAAAAATTGTGAATTCAAGTTTGAGAAACAAATAGACCTTATGAGTACATTATTTTCCTTGGTATATCGGATGGAAACCCGAACGTAAATTCCATAGCCGATTCCGAATGGATGGTAATATGGTATGCACTTGGGATACAATACAATGTACCTTTGGAATAAATAATGTGCTTTTATCAATTAAATGGTTTAATGACATTTGGTCCGTTCGTTGAATTCAAAATTTTAAAACCTATTAGTGGACTAATAATTTAAGAGTTAAAATTGATTAGATCACTATAACAACTTGATTAAATTAGTTTAATTAAGTTAATTGGTTAGTAAAGACTAATCGGTATTAGTGAATAAAATTTTAAGAGTTAAAATTGGTTAGATCACTAAATCATCAACTAGTATTATTTAAGGTTATGACTTTAGTCGAGCATAATCTAAGATTCATAAAATACTAGCGAGATAGAAACCTTACACTTTTTAATAGTGAGTGGGAGATGGGTATACCATAATATATCCCATGATCTCCATTGTTATCCAGAAACGTGAGATTCAATAGGCGCCTCGAGACGTCTTTGTTTTCGTCCCCCTACGGATGGTGCCCTTTTTGGGTCAATATCAGGTTTGGATTCCGAAAGGATATGGACTCTAGATGTATCTGGTGATTTGACCTACCCTACGGCGGCACTTCACTAGTTAAGTCCAAGGGTTCCGATATAATGGGTCACACTCACAAAGGAATGATTAAGTTGTTAATCAAAGCTACTTTGATCAAAATAACGGCAGTTGATTAATATAGGAATAAGAGTTATTTCAAATATATTAATCAATTGAGAATGTCTCAGTCTATCATGCGAATACTTGACCTACCCTACGGCGGTACTTATTTGTGGGATGATAGATAACCGTGGCATAGTAATTCTTTTTGGTTTGTAATTCATTATACATTGATCATGCATCATGTTTAATTTTATGCCTAAATGTTTGACAATTTTAATATGCGACGAATGAATGTTGAATGCACGTTTATTATTTTTTTAGCCATGGCATCTGCAATAATCTTTATTCTCAAACAACAATAAAAATTAACCGGGGATAATTATGTTAAATGGAAAAATTACATGAATGCTATTTTGGTCTGTGAAAACCTTGAATTTGTCCTTATGGAGGAATGTTCTCCTGAGCCAGCACCAAATGCTGGCAGAGCTGCACGAGATGCCTATAATAATTGGATTAAAGCTGATGAGAAAACCCATAGCTATTTGATAGCATCCATGTCTGATGTTCTTGCTGCACAGCATGAGCCTATGACGATAGCATCATTGATTATGCAGTCATTACAGAACATGTTTGGGCAACCTTCAGACCGGCAACAACATGAGGCAATAGTCTCTGTATTGACCGCTAGAATGAAGGAAGACACATCAGTCTGAGACCATGTGTTAAAGATAATGTCTCATCTTAATATGGCTGAAACCCATGGTGCACGTATCAATGTGCAAAGCCAGGTGACAATGATCATGCAAACCCTTCCGAAGAGTTTCCTACAGTTTAAAGCAACTATTCTATGAATAAGTTGACTTTTATGTTGACTGAACTACTAAATGAGCTCACCAATTATGAGTCCGTTATGAATGGTCCTCGTAGGTCCAATGCCGAGGCAAATGTTGCCGAATCTTCTAAATCTGCAAAGAAGAAGAAGAAAGGCAATTGGAAGGCAAAGACAAAACCAATGAAAAAAGAAGAACAACAAAGGCTTTAAAGGAACCAATGCCAAAGGAAAATATTTCCATTGTGAACAACAAGGGCATTGGAAAATGATTTGTCCAAAATACCTTGCTGAGCTTAAAGAGAAGAAGAATACAGGTAAATACGATTTACTTATCATTGAGTCTCTTTTGGTGTAGGATGATAAATCTATATGGATTGTTGATTCTGGTGCCACTAACCATGTTTGTTGTTCTTTGCAGCTACTTAACTCATGGAGGGACCTTGCTGAAGGTAGCTTCACAATGAGAGTTGGGAAAGAGGATACTGTTTCAACAAAATCAGTGGGAGATTCCAAGTTAAACTTTAATAATAGTTATTTATGTTTGAATGGTGTGCTATATATTCCTGGTTTTCGCAGGAATTTGATTTATGTAACAAAACTTATAGAATGTGGTTTTTTCTATTTTATTTAATAATAATTCAGTTATTATTAGTAGAAATGGATTAAATATATGCACGGGAAACTTCGAGAATAATTTATATGTATTAAGGCCGTTAATGCATGAATCACTGCTTAATACTGAAATGTTTAAGATTGAAAGATCTAAAACAAAACGGCAAAAGATTTCTCATGATGATACCTATTTATGGCACCTTAGACTTGGTCACATTAACATTGACCAGATAGATAGACTAATTAAGAACGGAGTTTTAAATCAGTTAAAACTTGGTACTTTACCTGTCTGCGAATCCTGCCTAGAAGGCAAAATGACCAAGAGACATTTTACTGGAAAAAAGGATAAGAGCTAAAGAAACACTTGAGTTAATACATTCAGACGTTTACGGACCGATGAATGTAAAAGCCCGAGGTGGTTATGAATACTTTGTCACTTTCATTGATGATTATTCTAGATATGGGTATGTTTACCTAATGCAACACAAGTCAGATACATTTGAAAAGTTCAAAGAATATCGTGCTGAGGTTGAGAACTAGTTAGGTAAAAGCATCAAAATTCTACGATCAGATTGTGGAGGAGAATACCTTGATAGAGATTTCGAGGAATTCTTAGTTGAGCATGGAATTGTTTCACAGCTCACAGCACCTGGAACACCACAACAAAATGGTGTTGCGGAAAGGAGAAATCGGACCCTACTAGACATGATGAGATCAATGTTTAGTTATAGCACTCTACCTAGTTCATTCTGGGGGTATGCATTGCAAACTGCAATGTATATCCTGAATGTAGTTCCTTCTAAGTGTGTTTCTAAGACTCCCTTAGAGTTGTGGAATGGTCGTAAAGCTAGTTTGCGAAATTTCCACATATGGGGGTGTCCGGAACATGTGCTAAAGAACAAGACTACTAAGTTGGAACCACGTTCACATGTGTGCCTATTTGTAGGCTATCCTAAGGAAACTAGGGGTGGATTCTTTTATAGTCCAGAAGATAATAAAGTATTTGTGTCGAAAAATGTTATTTTTCTTTAGGAGGACTATATGAGAGAATTCAAACCTCGAAGTAAAGTGTTACTTGAGGAGTTACTTGCTGGTACGACCAGTACACCATTGTCAAATGTTAACAAAGACATTACACTTCCTACATCTGAAAGTCAGATGCAAGTTTATCATGATACCATACCACCTTGACGTAGTGGGAGGGTTATAAGACAACCTGAACGCTATCTAGGAAACGGTGAGGTGCAAGTTGTTGCATCTTGTGATGGTATAGATGATCCATTGGCCTATCGTAGTGCAATGGAAGATACTGATAAAGAGGAATGACTCAAAGCCATGAACCTCGAGATGGAGTCTATGTACTCTAACTCAGTCTGGGAACTTGTAGACCAACCTGATGGGGTAAAACCCATAGGTTGCAAGTGGATCTACAAGAGAAAAAGAGGAATAGATGAGAAAGTACAGACTTTCAAGGCTAGGCTAGTGGCAAAGGTTATACCTAAAAGGAGGGAGTTGACTATGAAGAAACTTTCTCACCAGTAGCCATGCTTAAATCTATCAGGATTCTTCTTTCCATTGCCGCATATTATGACTATGAGATTTGGCAAATGGACGTCAAGACTGCATGCTTGAATGGCAATCTTGATGAGAGTATCTATCTGGTACAACCAGAGGGGTTCATTACCCTAGGTCAAGAGCAAAAAGTTTACAAGTTGCAAAGATCCATTTATGGACTTAAGCAAGCATCTAGATCTTGGAACATAAGGTTTGATACTACGATCAAGTCTTATAACTTTGAACAGAACATCAATGAGCCTTGTGTCTACAAGCGCATCATTAATGAGAATGTGGTTTTCCTTATGTTATACGTTGACGATATTTTACTCATTGGGAATGATGTAAATATATTATCGGACGTGAAAATCTGGCTAGCTAACCAATTCCAAATGAAAGATTTGGGAGATGCAAGTTATGTACTTTGGATCCAGATCATTCGGGATCGCAAGAAACAACTGTTAGCAATGTCTCAAGCATCTTATATCGACAAGATTCTTGTACGATTTGGTATGCAGAATTCCAAGAAAGGTAATTTACCTTTCAGACATTGAATTCATTTGTCTAAGGAACAATCTCCTAAGACACCTCAAGGAGTTGAAGAGATGAGACATATACCATATGCTTCAGCAGTTGGAAGTCTTATGTATGCTATGTTATGCACGAGACCAGACATCTGTTTTGTAGTGAGAGTAGTCAGTAGGTTTCAATCCAACCCAGGATTAGATCATTGGGTAGCGGTGAAACATATTCTCAAGTATCTTCGGAGAACGAGAAATTATATGCTTGTATATACAAGTCAGAATATGATTCTGAGAGGATATAGAGACTCTGATTTTCATACGGATGTCAATTCTAGGAAATCAACATCTGGATCAGTGTTCACCCTATGTGGTGAGGCTATAGTATGGAAGAGCATAAAACAATCTTGTATTACTGACTCCACCATGAAGGCTGAATATGTAGCAGCTTGTGAAGCAACTAAGGAAGCAGTCTGGCTCCATAAGTTCTTGGCAGATTTGGAAGTTGTTCCAGATATGGATAAACCGCTCACACTTTATTGTGATAATAGCGGTGCAATGGCGAACTCCAAAGAACCAAGAAGCCACAAGAGGGGTAAGTATATTGAGAGGAAATATCACCTCATCAAGGAGATAGTGCAGAGAGGAGATGTCGTTGTCACGCATATTCCATCCGCACACAACCTGACTGATCCGTTTACAAAGACCTTATCGGCTAAAGTGTTTGAAGGTCACCTAAAGGGTTTATGATTACATGACATGTCCCATTTGCTCTAGTCCAAGTGGGAGATTGTTGGGATTTATGTCATAAAGCTTCATTTATTATAAAACGGAATTGTTATTGTAATAATAATAAATGTATTATTCATTTTATCAAAGTTGTTTGATTTATATCGCATATTATCCAATTGTCTTGTTTACCTTGATTACTCTTGTACCTTCAGACTTATTCCTCTAAAATCATGAATTGTTATCCATAATATCACCAAATCTAGCTTGAAAGCTTAAAAGACCTTGAAAGAAACCTCTGCATCAAAATTGACAAAGAAATTGAAAAACCATAATTCAACAAATTAGTATTAACAAAAATCAAAGCTTAAGTTAAGAAACATAAAATTTTTATAACAGTCTACTCTTGGTTTTCACATTGCATGCCAAGATGTCTATAATATCTTCAATTAAAAAAAAAACTGATAACAAAAATTGATAGTTAATTTTGCATCCATGCATGAATTTAAAGTCCAATGATTATTCTCTTCTCTTTCTTCATCTCTATAAATCAAACACGCAATTTACACAAAAAAAACCTTAGATGGTATATGGTACTGCTACGGGAGCACTAAAGCAAGCTGACTTATATTTTGAGATAGACAACATGAACAACGTACCTTCAAACCTTCCAAGACTCTGTAATGATTTTATTTTGAGAAAAATACGTTGATTTTGTGACAGAAGTAGAGTTGAAGGTGAATGGATTTTGGGATTTTGGGTTTTCTATGAGAATGATAAATCAAATTAATTTTGGGGAATTTTGTTTGAAGGAGAATGGAGTTAATTCAGTTGAAGGAGAATGATTTTGTTTGTGAGTAAGAGAATTTTGTTTGAGTCGGCGGCTGGATGGGTGTGGGTGAAATTTTGTTATTTCCCTATATATATATATATATATAATATATATATATATATATATATATATATATATATATATATATATAACCATGAAATTAGGGTTTAATTTCGGTTAATCAATCGGTTCAGTTATACGAATCTCATAACCATAACAGAACCAAATAATCGAAAAAGTTAAAAATTTTAACCGTAAAAATTGATTTAATCACAATAACCGAACCATTATTAAAAAAATTGGTCGGAATGGTTCGGTTAATCGGTTAAAAGTGATTAATGCACACTCATAATCATTGAATAAAATTATAAAGGAAATATTAGGTTTTGCTTCGACAGTACTCAAAACGGATAAAAGAGTCGTTGGTAAGGCCATAAAAATATGTACCTTCATAAAAAGCTGACTTGTTATAAAATGGATAAATTCCTTATCAACGTAATACATTTGCCTGCTTCAGATACGTTTGGGTAGACCCGGCCACGGTTCCGGTTCGGTTAGGGTTCGATCCCCAACGGTTCCAACCGGAACCGTAGGGTTCCACCAGGAACCCTCCCCAACGGCTACTAGCCGTTGGGCTGGGGCAGGGAGCCGTTGGCTCCCTGCCCCTAAATAAAAAAAATGGCCAACGACCAAAAAAAAATTCTTATTTTAATTCCTAATATACCCCTAATAACGGTAATAAAACGGTTATTTTTAGGGGCATTTTAGGTATCAAAAAAGATTCCAAAATTCTATAAATAGGGGTTATTTTTCATTATTTCAACACACCAATTTCTCAACTCTCTCAATTCCTACAATTCTCTTATTCTCAATTCTCTCATTTATAATAACAAATTAGTTATTATCATTCTCAATTTTCTTATTTTTCTTACTCATTTCTTAAACAAAAAATAGCAAGCTCATATGATAACATAATGTCAAATATGTCAACCCAAGAGAGCGATCATAGTGTCGGTTCACAATCACGGAGAAGAGAAGTTAAGTCTTATTCCTCGGATATTTTCAAAATTCATTTTCATTTAGACGATACCGATGAAGGTTCAAGAGTAGTTTGCAACCATTGTGGGGTTTCCTACAAATTTTCTGGTGGATACAACAATATGATCAAGCACATGGAAATACATCATGCGGTTGAACTTGGACTTGATACGACGCAAACTCAAATGGCCAGGTACGCATCATCTAGTAGAGGTACGAGTGCTGTAGATTTATTTAAATATTCTGATGCAAAAAAATAGAGAAGAATTTATAAAATTAACTTGTATGGCACATCTTTCTTTAAGCTTTGGTGAAAAACTTCATTTTACTAATTACGTGCATAATGCTTTAAATCCTGCTGCATGTAGAATGACTCGAAACACAACAAAACGTCATATTTTTAAATTATACAAAGATGGTAAAATTATTTTAAATGAAATATTTAAAGGTATTAAAGGTCATATTTCTATATGTTCTGATATTTGGCGTGACTATTGGAGAACATACTCATACATGGGTCTGACTCGTCATTGGATTGATGCATCATTTACCATGCAAAAATGACTTATTGCATTTAGAGTTTTTGATGACCAACATACCGCACAAAATATTTATAGAATGATGAATGTAATTTTTTATGAATATGATTTAGTAGATAAAATTTTAACAATTAGATTTGATAATGCACCTGCAAATACTGCATGTTGGGTTTCTCTAAGGTCCCGGGAACAAATCAAGCAATGAAACAATGTGCGAATACAACAAGTCGCGGAATACTTACATTGAGCGGTTGAGCGATGCGACGAAGAACAAAACTTTTTCTGCCCTCCTTGGAAGCTCACAGCAGTGAGCAGTTTTGGCTCCCCAAAAAATCGGCCATGGTCCTCCATTGATGCTCCAAGCTTGGTGAAGTGATTCCATGCTCACAAGTAGGTTTCCCTATCACCTTAGGATTACTCCATTGTGTGCTAGCACACTTGATTTTGTAACAAAATCATCACTTTTCTTCTCATTTGTTCACGGCAGTTGCAGAAAACAGAAGAAGAAAAATATGGTCCAAGACCGTGAGAGAGAGAGGGGATATTGGCTCCAACCGTGAGTCATAAAAGAGAAAGAGAGAGGAAAATATGTTAAGTATATTTTTGGTTTTGTTTTTCCAAAAATCAAATACCAAAAAACAAACCAATTTTCAAAAGTCAAAGGCTTTAAAGCCTTAACCACTCCCATCAACTATTCACATCAATCAAGTGACAAGTTGTCAAATCACTCAAAGTGACTAGACATCACATCAATCGATTGACTAGTGATTTGACGCTTGATGTGACTTGTGGGCCGCACTTAAATTCGCAATGCGAGTGCGCCCGCAAACACTCCCGGGCTCGGGTTCGCTAATTCCAAATTAACGAATTTTCCGTTGCGACGAAATTAAATCTAATTTAATTAAATAACTTTGCCTAGCAAAATTACTATTCATGTCGCTAGCGAATTAATTCTAAATTAACTCGTTCGCCGGAATTAAAATCTAATTTCAATTCCGCGTCGAAATCCAATTTCGTATAATATATCAAATATATTATTTTTATCGATTATTTCCAAATTAATCGTTCTCTCTCTTTAATTAATATTTTATCCTAGATAAAATATCTCCGTAATTAATCCCAGATTAATTTTCTCTCTCATCTAATTAATCCCAGATTAATAAAGTGCGAGTCATACGTCATCGGTGAATCTTCGGGAAGCGACCCATGAGATCCTCGGATATGTTGGCAGTAAATTCGGTCGTCGGACTATCCGAACACGTACGTACCTAGTACTACGTTTGTACCGATTTACAAGACAAATTTGGCTTCTAGCAAAGCGCCATGCCTACCCAATTCTCCAGAAATATCCTTACAGGAATATGTTATCTATATCAGGAGTAGTATACGTAGTATTGCGTATTTCGATCCAGTATCGGATGTCACGTGCAAGGCCTGGGGCTGGAAATGTGTCTGCCCCGTACGAAGTACATATCAGATCTCTGGTAACTAGTCTCTATAAACGGATAAACATGACCTAGTCATAATATCCCGATAGCTGCAGCATATAAGAGAACGAGTTCCGTATCCTACGTGATCATCATCTCCACTATGACTGGAGTGATACTTCCATCTCGACATCACACCTAATACACTATGATTCTCAACATACCCAGAAGAGGCATACACAGAACCTGTTAAAGCCCTGGAAGACCAAAACCAAAGTACATTGATTGTCGCAAGTATTAGCAGTGCAAGTCTCAGGTTAAGACCAAATACACCTACCCTGATTCGGACTTCCAAAGACACATAGTCATACTACCAATGGAATTCCGAGGGGTCTATCCAGAGCGAAGCTGTTTTCCGTACCATCGGTAAAACACAACCTCCTACTATACTTGCATGAGTATCCTATACCCAAATATATGAGAACTATGTCGTTATGCCCTCACAACGCGCACAAGTGTAATACTAGTCTTTTTCGCATTATCGATGTCCAATCTCGATAATACTCTGACTAGGGATATTTAATGATTAAACCTTCGTGGATTGATACTGTCTCATATCATCTCAATCCAGGAACTAATCATATGGATCTTTCATCATTTATACATCTTGGTGATCTAATCACAAATGATAAAAGAGCAATTTCCTTTACCACATAGTTAATTTGTACAACAACACCATGATCTGTACAAATAGTGATGATATGGGTCATAACTGTCCAACACTGCATCCATCAATGATTTAAAAGAAATATGTCAACCAAATTTATGGGGTCAGTTTTTTCATATTCGTTGCACATGTCATGTCATTAACTTATGTGTTCAAGATGGTCTGGAAAAATTATCACCTTTCATTGATCATATTAAGAAAGCACTTAATTGCATTTGGCCATATTCTCAAGTTAGGAGAGCATGGGCCAAGTTTTGTAAAATAAATGGTATTAAACCGATTAAATTTTCAAGAGATGTTCCAACACGTTGGAATTCAACTTATTTTCTTTTATGTCAAGCATTACAATATAAAGATGCATTATGTAGTTTTTTTTCTCAACATGTTCAAAATATCACATTTTTTCCTAGTCAATAGGATATTTGTGAAAAAAATTTAGAAATTTTAAAAGTTTTTAATGATGCTACTTTAATTTTTAGCAGAGTTTATTATCCTACAACACATTTATTTCTTCTTGAAAGTTTGAATATTGTTGGTACTCTCGAAGAACATATTGAAAGTAACGATCCTAATGATATTGTTTTGTTAGAAGTCATTACTGTTATGAAGGTAAAATGGTTGAATTATAGGCCTGGGCACTGTCGGATTCGGATTTGTTCGATTCGATTCGATTAGTTATCGGATCGGATAAATTTGATTTGATAATGAATCCGAATTTGATAAGGGATCCGAATTTGATAAGGGATCCGAATTTGATAAGAGATCCGAATTTGATAATGGATCCAAATTTGATAATGGATCCAAATTTGAAATATCAGAATCAACTAAAGGATCCGAATTTGAAATATCAGAATCAACAATCAACACATATCAAAGTAACTACCACATGGAAAAACACATCCACAATGTAGGAAGGAAATATTGGAAGGAGTTATATCAAATCTGCCATTGTTGTAACAAAACTTTAACATAAGCTCAAAGCTCTCTGCTCCACCAGGAAAATCATGGAATATCACCTTAAGATGTTTCTTACTACCAATTGATTTGCCAAATAACTTGCTTAATCTACCCGAATATGAAGCAATAATCTTCTGCAAATAGCCATGAAGAAAAAAATGTTAATTATTTTATCACAAATGATAAATATATAAAACATAAAATATTTCTCTGACTTTTGAATTTAAGGAGATATTGAGATATTATGAAAACAGTAACGATACATGTTGTTTGTAACATTATGAAGTTGATTGATACATTTACAATATGTCTTTATACTGGCACCCTAATATCTTGTTTGGTCTTTATAAATTTTCACTACTCACGGAAGTATGTTCACTCCTAAAAATTGATAACATCAAAGGCTAATAGATGAATGCGTGAACACATAATATCATTCGTGAACACATGACTAGTCTGAAAAACCTGAAATAGATCATCAGGTTGCACAATTGTATTGCGCTTACGCATTCTATCTTGTGCTCGCGGTCTAACAAACGGTTGAGATTGTGTCATTCCACCACTAGACTCATATACACCAACACCAGTTACACCACCAACCCTTAATCTATCACCATCAACAAACAACCCATTTGTGCCATACCATTCATTATACATATCGTAAAATCTTTTCAATAAATCTCTAGTGGACTTTCTCATTTCCTCCATCAAAACAGTATCATTATCAAAAAGTATACCAAAGCAAACAGAAGCAAATGTCATCTTACACCGTGGATCGAGAATAGTACTGACAATCAACAATTTATTTATTTTGGCAGTGGTCTCCCAATATTTATCAAATTTCATCTTCATAGATATGGCCATCTCATGCAAAAGAGGATGTTCATTACCCGCCAGGTTTTTCAAGCTAGTATGAATCTTGCAAATCTCATTGTAAGTGAAACAAGAGGTGACAGTTGACGAGGCACTGAACATAGTCGTTGCATCATAAAAAATCTCCAAAAAAATCAGCAAAGTATTGAGCTTTCTCCCAATCTATATCTGTAGGGGCCCCAATCCTTTTGCTCACATTTTCATCATCTTTAAAAGATGGAGCATAGTGACCATCATCATCAATCATTCGATCAAAGGCCTTCTGGAAGTCTAATGTAGCATTCAACATTAAGTAGGATGAATTCCACCTAGTAGGAACATCTAAGATGACACTTCCCTTGCTCTCTATCCTCTCACGTGCTACCGCCGATTTAAATGCTTCTAATCTTGATGGAGAATATCTCACATACTTAACAACATTGCGAATTGCTATAATGCTGTCATCCAATTCTTTCAGACCATCAAACACAACTAAGTTTAATATGTGAGCACAACACCGCATATGCACATACTCTCCATTAAGCACCAATGCATCTCCCCTCCATGCCCTCATCTTCTTCACCAACTGTTGGATGGCAACAACATTAGCACTAGCATTATCCACAGTTATAGTAAAAATTCTCTCAATACCTCAGTTATGTAAACAAGACTCTATTAATCTTCCGATAGTGTCTCATTTGTGATTGTTAATTGGACAAAAGCTAAGGATTCGCCGATGCAACTTTCAATCAATGTCTATGAAATGTCCAGTGATAACCATGTAACTAATGTTTTGAATTGACGTCCATATGTCGGTGGTCAAACTAACTCTCTGATGACCCGCATATAAAATACTCTTCAACATCACTTTTTCATCAGTATACAGCTGTAGGATATATCTAGTTATAGTCCTACGAGATGGGACATCAAAACGAGGGACGACAACACTACAGAAATATCGAAAACCCTCTTTCTCTATAAAGCTAAATGGTAGCTCGTCAACAATAATCATCTTTATAGCTGCTTTCCGACATGTTGCTTGATTGAAATGACTGTATCTTACGGTGAGATTTCCACTTGTGCCTCCCTCTTCACCAACCCCAACCAAAACACATTGTTCTTCACAATAAGCCAAGTACGATTTGCAAGTCTCCATATGCCTCTTCAAGTTGGTTGTGGACCGATCATTTACACTACAAGCATAAGTCTTCTGACAATATGTACATACATCCCTATCCAGATTATCTTCACTCATGCGGAAACTTTCCACACTTCAGATCTTCTAGCTCTTGCTTTAGTTGCTACTGATGTGATTGATGATGATGAATCAGGTTTTTTTGACAATGACGGTCTATCAGAGTTTGATGGGAATTTTCCTTTTCCCTTCCGTTTTCTTAATTCTGTTAATTGTACATCAAAAGAATCTGATTCTGACCCTGACCCTGACCCACTACTGTTGGGTGAGCTTCCAAACCCACTCATCCATAATGAAGAGCAACAACAAAACAAAGAAAATAAATAAATAAGAGCGATGTTCAAATAATTTTGTTCGTCTGGGAAGAACTTCCAAATGAAATATAATCATATGAAAATTCAAAACCTGAGATTTTCTAATATTTCCGCTATCAGCCATATAGAAAAGTAGAAACAAAACACCTATTCTACTTTCAAAGACAATACACAAAATTCCTCACAATTCCTATACTTTGTATTTTATTGATAATGCCATGAATATGATCACATAATCAATTCTCAATATGCCAAATAGAACTTGGAATCTGCAGTCACAAAACAATATGCCAAATAGAACTTGGAATCTCTACCTAACAAAATGTTAACTTTCAATCAAATACTTGGGCAACAGCTTGCAAACATATAGACAATACACACAGCTTGCAAACATACCTAACAAAATGTTAACTTTCAATCTCAATGCTTTATAAATAACATATAGACAATACACACCTACTCGGTCAAATGCCCCAAACCCAAAGAAAGAACTCAGCAGAACCAGAAATCCAGATTCCAGGGAAAGCAATAATTTACAGAAGTAACAGAACCAGAAGGTCCAGACTCCGGAATGAGAACATCAGAATTCAGAACACAATTAAATCAAAAATGGCAATATATACATAAACAGAATTAAGTTAGGCAATATACATAATATATGCAATGTTGCAAACCATCAAAATCCAACCTTGAATGGCTTCCTGAGTCGAAGACGAAGAGTGAACTGATTCACTCGAAGACTACCGGAGAGAAGACTGATTCACGGTGGCTGATGGTGGTTAATGGTTTGGTTTATCTGATTCGGCGATGGACGAAGATGAAGAGTGGTTACCGGTGTTGACGAAGACAAAGATGAGACTTGAGTGCTGGTGGTTTTTGACGAAGACGAAGATGAAGAGTGGTTACCGGTGTTGACGAAGACGAAGATGAGACTTGAGTGCTGGTGGTGTTTGACGAAGACGAAGACGTGAGATGGTGATTGTCTTGATTGATGAAAACCTAAAACAAGTTAGGTTTTTCACACCCAAAACGACGTCGTTTTGGGCCTGTAACGCAAGGAAAAAAAACGGATCGAATCGGATCGGATCAGATTTTATCCGATTTGAAATCCGACTAATCCAATCGTCGTGATTCGATCGGATCCGACAGCCTGATCCGATCCGGTTTAATCGGATCGGATCGGATCAGGTCCGATCCGATCCGAAATTCCTTTACTTTATCTTATTACTGCTGTTTTTGATCCTAGAATTAAATTAGAAGGTTTGAATTGTGCTTTACAAGCTTACTATGGTTATTTAGGAATATTAAATGATATTGATATTACAAGAATAATAGTGAGATTAAGAAATGATTTAATTGAGTTATTTAATGATTATATTGTAAGATATAACTTAGGAACATTAGGTGAATCTAGTAGTAGTGAACCAGTAATTCAAACAAGACTTAGTGCAGAGGATCGTTGGTTACTGCAACGAAATAAAAAAGCTAGGGATACGACAACTAATAACCCTGAATTAGATAATTATTTATCTACAAATTTCGAGTTTACCACTGAAAGTTTAGTTAGTAAAAATTTTAAAATCCTTGAATGGTGGAACCGACATCAAAATATATATATTGTTTTATCAATTATTGCTAAAGAGATATTGACAGCACCTATTTCTACCGTTGCGGTTGAGCAAGCCTTCAGGTTGGGAGGCAATATATTGGAAGCTAGACGATCTTCATTACATCCAAGCACTCTAGAAGCAACAGCTTGTGTGAATGATTGGACTCGAGCTAATCTGAGACAACAAGAAGATGCCCCCGATGATTTTGAAGACTTGTTCGATAATGCATCTGCAACAACAAGTGCAAGCGGAACGGAAGCTGAAGGATCGACTGATAATGATGATTGATAATTACAAAATTGTAATTTTCCAAAGGGGAAATATCTTAAAATTGTAATGGAACTACGTGAGCTTTAATTCCTCTCACCCCTGGAGGATACGTAGACAACTAAATGTTTTAAAAATTTAGTTCAAGCTCTTTAATTTAATAATTTTATTTATTTATTAAATTAATCTAATTTATTTTAAATTATTTTCGATTTTTTTATATAATTAAAAAAAAGGTTCGAACCGGAACCGATTCGATTTACAATTTCGGTTCCACTTAAGTGTGGAACAGGGAGCCGGTTCGGTTCGGTTCGGTTCCGAACCAGAACCGAACCGCCGGCCAGGTCTACGTTTGGGGACTAGGTACCTCCCTCTCATGGCTTTGTTCCCTAAGCCTCCCAGCGTGGTTAGTTTTTGACATTGACACAATTTGAACCCGTGTCATTGTAATGATGTAGGTATTTACTATTAATAGGCTAGCTTCCGTAAAATATCTTTTAATTCCTTACTCAAAACTCTCATTTCATTAGGAGTGGTATAATGAATTCACGAATCAAATTTATATCAAATTCTAAATGAATCGAATTAGAATGTGATGGATTTTTGTTTATTAAATAAATCCTAATATTAGGATTCGTATTCAATTTGTTTAATAAACAAATCAAATACGAATATTCGATTAGTAATGATATTATTCAATAACATAAATTATTGTAATTTATTTATATTAATTCCTCATAAATATATACATATGAATTACGTAATTAATAGATTTATTAAAAATGACTAATAGACAATATAATTTTTTATATAATAATTAATAATAATTTTTCGAATTTTAATTAAAAAATAACCACATCTAATAAATAATAAAATAATAAAATGAATAAGTGAGTTTAGATTCATAAAAATCGAATTATTTATAAAATAAATCTTTTTCTTAAATCCATATTCACTTTAAAGTAAATTTAATCGAATGAATTCTAACGTAAGTTGTCACTCTTACCATTCACTATGACCGAATACCCTATCATTACCATCTACAATACAATAACGATGTATGTATTCCGCAGTACTCATCATCATCAAATTTTTATCTTTATTCATTTAATTCACAGCTTTTTGAGTGTTTTTATTTTAAAGCTCTGCATCGAAGAAAAGCAACATTTTTAGGAGGCAAAATCAGGTTAGTATTTCAAATCTATACTTATGATTCACCGTCTGAATAAATTATGTCCCAGAACTCTTTATCTATCGCTCACTAAAAACCCTAATTTTATATACACATTTCACTCTAATTTCATCAAACACCCAAATTTTTACCCTAGCTTCATCAGAAATCCAAGCTTTAGTAGTAGGGTGGACTATGTTGAAACCCAGAGTTTTCTTAAGGACCGAATTATTATTAGAATGTCTAATTTTGCTAGAAGTTACTGTTCTGGGAAGAGTACTGATGGTGAAAAGTCATGTGAGTGGACTGAGGAGATAGAGTACTTGGATGAATCAGGGACTGTTATATATACCGGAAAAGGAATAAGGTCCGTTGAGCCGGGGTTTGATGATCATGTAATGGTTGGTGGGATAAAGAAGCCATTTTTGAATGCCTCAGCAGTTGCAAAGATTGTTGAGGTTGTGAATAGATGGAAATGGGGGCCTGAATTGGAGACCCAGTTGGATAAACTTCCATTTGCGCCTAAAATGGTTCATGTAACTCAAGCATTGAAAGTTATTAATGATAGTGATGCATCCTTGAGTTTGTTTAGATGGGCTAAGAGGCAATCTTGGTACGTGCCAGCTGATGAGTGTTATGTTATGTTGTTTGACTTGCTGAATAAAAGTAGAGATTTTGATGGGATACAGTCATTGTTTGATGAGATGGTTCAAGATTCGGATAAAAATGGGATTTCATCGTCTGGCGTATATAATAAGGTTATTCAATATTTGGCTAAAGCAGATAAATTAGAAGTGTCATATTGTTGTTTCAAGAAGGTTTTGGATTCGGGCTGCAAGATTAATACACAAACTTACAATGTTCTTATGACATTGTTTCTGAATAAGGGGTTGGCTTACAAGGCGTTTGAGATGTATGAAAGCATGGAAAAGGCAGAGTGTTTGTTGGATGTTTCAACATATGAATTGATGATACCGAGCTTGGCAAAATCAGGCCGTCTTGATGCTGCTTGTAATCTCTTCCAAGAGATGAAGGAAAGGAATATCCGGCCAAGCTTTAACATCTTTGCATCTCTTGTTGATTCAATGGGCAAAGCTGGGAGGCTTGACACTTCAATGAAAGTGTACATGGAAATGCAGGGCTATGGTCATAGACCATCTGCTCCTATGTATGTTTCTTTAATAGAGTCTTATGCCAAAGCGGGAAAGTTGGATACTGCTCTTAGGCTTTGGGATGAGATGAGGATTGCTGGGTTTCGGCCCAACTTCGGTTTGTACACCATGATTATTGAGTCCCATGCAAAATCGGGGAAGCTTGATATTGCAATGTCCATCTTTACTGATATGGAGAGGGCTGGATTTCTACCTACTCCGTCTACATATTCATGTCTCTTGGAAATGCATGCTTCCTCTGGACAAGTAGACTCTGCCATGAAGCTGTATAACTCAATGACCGATGCAGGGTTGAGACCAGGCTTAAGTACTTATACAGCCTTGTTGACACTGTTGGCTAAGAAGAAGCTTGTTGATGTGGCTGCCAAAATCTTACTTGAAATGAAGACCATGGGATTTTCTGCCGATGTGAGTGCTAGTGATGTTCTAATGATATATATTAAGGATGGTTCTGTAGATCTTGCTATGAGGTGGCTACGTTTTATGGGTTCGTCTGGGATTCGGACAAATAACTTTATAATCAGACAATTGTTTGAGTCGTGTATGAAGAATGCTTTGTATGAGTCAGCCAAGCCTCTTCTTGAGACCTATGTTGAATCTGCTGCTAAAGTGGATCTTATACTTTATACGTCAGTTCTTGCTCATCTTGTTCGATGCCAGGACGAACAGAATGAAAGGCATTTGATGGAAATACTTAGTGCCACAAAACACAAAGCACATGTTTTTTTGTGTGGACTCTTCACCGGTCCAGAACAGAGGAAACAGCCAGTATTATCCTTTGTGAGGGAATTCTTTCAGGGTATTGATTATGAG
Source organism: Zanthoxylum bungeanum (assembly GCA_019454045.1). Taxonomy (NCBI): domain Eukaryota; kingdom Viridiplantae; phylum Streptophyta; class Magnoliopsida; order Sapindales; family Rutaceae; genus Zanthoxylum; species Zanthoxylum bungeanum. Next base: position 63,286 of record SKCR01034520.1, read on the forward strand.
TTGGAAGAGGGAGCTGCAAGGTATTTCGTTAATGTGCTTCTTAATTATCTTGTTCTTATGGGGCAGATAAATCGAGCTCGATGTGTTTGGAAAGTTGCATATGAGAACAAGCTATTTCCTAAAGCAATAGTATTTGATCATCATATTGCTTGGTCCCTTGATGTTAGAAACTTGTCAGTTGGAGCTGCTCTTATTGCTGTTGTGCACACCCTCCATAGGTTCAGAAAACGCATGTTGTATTACGGGGTTGTTCCAAGACGGATCAAATTGGTTACGGGACCTACTCTGAAGATTGTGGTTGCACAGATGTTGAGCTCCGTAGAATCACCATTTGAGGTCAGTAAGGTTGTGTTAAGAGCCCCTGGAGATTCTGTGACGGAGTGGTTTAAGAAACCTATTGTTCAACAATTTCTTCTGAATGAGATTCCATCAAGAGCAGATATCCTCATGCACAAGCTCAACATACTGTTTCCAAGTTCTGCACCCGAACTCAGATCACTTGCCCCTCCCAAACCTCTGATAGGTAAGGCAATGTAACCATAAATAGTTCTTTTAGCAGTACTTTTCACAGCTCTGTTCTTGTGAAATAGAACTGTTAGATTTCTGTTCTTTTTGTGGTGGTAATAGAAGGAAGTCACATACATTCAGTTGCATTTGAATATCAAAGTTATCAGCATGTGGAATTATCTTGCTTCAAATTTACTTGGTTGTGCAGTTTCCAGTGTTCTAAAACGCGCTAGGCGCTAGTCGGGCGGCGACCCAACGCCTAGCGCCTAGGGCGCCTAGGCGGGGCCTAGACAATTAGTCGGCAGACAGTTAAAAACATAATATTTTCCAACATCATAATTCATAAATAATCCAAATCATATAAATTCAATCAAAATGTAATAAACATAAAACCATTAATCAAACTCAATCAACCACATAATGATATAAAATATCATTTAATTAAGTTCATGTTCATCATCTTTTAACAAAATTAAACTACACTAAATATCTAATTCTTCATCTAATTCAATCTCATCATCCTTAGGTTCTTCATCAGAATCAAAATCATCTTCATCAAGTTCTCTATATTCAACATTTCTAGCACTTTTTCGAGGTTGTAATATGTCATTGGCCCCAGATGCTTCTCCAACCATCCTCCAAGTAAGCCCCGAACCGGGCTCTACTTCTTCATCATCACCAGAGTCACCATCCTCAACAATCCATCCTTGTGCATTAGTAGCATATTTGGCTTCTAATACATCCACTTTCAACTCCCTTTTGCTTTTGTTCTTCAACTTGGCATTAAAGGAAACATAGACAAGATTGTTTAATCGATTCACATCTAGTCTATTCCTTTTCTTCGTGTGAATCTACATAAATAATTTAAATAAATCAATTGATATTAATAATTTGGATATAAAATAATAAAAATTTAGCTATTGTTAAATATTTACCCCTTCAAAAGTGCTCCAATTTCGTTCGCACCCGGATGAACTAGTGGTTAATGATAGTATCCTTTTTGCCATTTTTTGCAAGTTCGGTGTATGATGTCCATATCTACGCCACCATGAAACTACAAATGAACATAAATAGTTTGAATGAAATATAAGATTTTTATATATTTTGCAAAATAATTCAAATGAATACTTTTTTTTATCTGGATTAAAAACATCAATCGATACCCGACATGCTTTGACCCCCACTTTTTTACCAAAAGCTTCTTCTTTTGCCTTGTACGAAGCCAACTCCTCATTTATCACTTTACTCTGCATGTCAATGTCATTGGGGAAGAAAGCCTCCACAACCGTAAATACCGCATCCATTACTTTCACATCGTACTCGATACTTGAATCCTTTAGTAGTAGTAAGGATTTAAAAGATAAGCAACACAATGTAATGAAGTATCAAGCCGCCCTTCAATTTTACTATCAATAATCTCCAAGATTGGTCGATAATTACTCTCAATATTGTTCAATGCATCCTTGATCTCTCCTTTTGCATTCTTTAGCTCTCCATAAACAAACCCCATGGATGGCTTTCTATCCCCATCAACTAATCGAAGCACCCTCACCAAAGGTGCAAACACCTTCAAACATTGGGTCACCCCATTCCAAAAAGCGACACTCATCACCGTGGCAAATGCAACTTTCCCTTTAGCTTGCTTCGACCATATGCACTCATCTCATTCCGTGCTAGCAAACATAGTTCGCAAACTTTCTTTTTTCTCGATCAAACTTTGTAAGGATAAGAAAGCTGAAGCAAACCTAGTTACTCCCGGTCTGACTATGTCCCTCTGTTTTGTAAACGATCTCATCATGGACAAAGTCATGTGATGGGCATACACGAAAATGGTGAAAGCCTTGGCACTATCAATGGTTTTCTTGTATCTCGGCAATTTCCCAATGCTTTCAAGCATGAGGTTGATGGTGTGAGTAGCACATGAACTCCAAAAAATATTTGGCATCTTCGCCTTCAACAACTTTGCCGCGGCCATATTGTTCGAGGCATTGTCTGTTACAACTTGAACCACATTTTCCGCCCCCACTTGTTCAATGCCCGTCATCACATACTCATAAATGTGCTCCGCAGTATGCGCCACATCAGAACTTTCCTTGGAAGAAAGGAAAGTGGTGCTTATTGTGCAATTAACACACAAATTCATTATGTTTCTCCTTTTCCTATCACTCCAATCATCTGTCATGATATAACACCCGTTCTCCATCCACTCATTCTCATGTTGTTTAAGGAAATCTTTAACACTTGCAACTTCCTCTTTCAACAATGGCTCCCTCAACTCATATTGGCTAGGACCTCTGAAACCCGGTCCAAATTGACCAACTATTTCCATCATCGCTATCCAACTGTCATTATCAATAGCATTGAAAGGAATACTAGATTCATACACCCACTTAGCAACAAATCGCTTGACATTATGCGTCTTTTCTTTAAAAAGCGCTTCATTAATATTTTGTTGCCGCATTGTTTTACCATCACTAGCTGAAGAATTAGGAGGGGTTACCACTGTCCACCTATCCAAAGGGCCGCGATGCCGAGGGGGTCTTGAATCTAACCCTTCTTCTATTTCACGAATTTCAGCTTCTTCTTCATCGCATTCGCCCCCAATATTAACTCCTTGCCTTATCTCACTAACATGCTTCTCTTTTCTTTTCTTCTTATTCCTTGCTTCTAAAATGACTTGTCTACACTTCTCTTGATCTTCTTTACTAGACTTTGGACATTTTGCAACATTCCCCGATATATGCCCAATATGTTCTTTCATTCGGTAAACTCCACCGGAAATTTTTTTTGAACACAACTTGCATTTCACTTTATCCAAGTTATTCGGCTCCACTAAAGCCCCATACTCCCATCCAACATCATTTGAATTCCGTTTAAGTACGAGACTGCACTCCGAATTAGAAGTCGCGGAAGAAGAAGCCACGTCCTATCCTATATAGTATAAATCAATTAATTTAATAAGCATTAATCATTATTAACAAAAATTACATTTTAATAAAAATAGTAAAATACTAATAAGCATTACAACAATGGCAGAAAAACAATAACCAACTGCAACAAGCCAACAACAGAAACTTCAACAATGGTTTTAAAAAAACAGAATAAAAAAGAGGTCCAATTAATATGCACAAATACAATTAACAATTAATTAATAATTTAAAGTAACTAGTCTAACTACTAATATTAATATGTAATTAATTTTTAATTATTAACAAAAAAATAAATCAAAACGAAAATTAAAATAAGATTTTAGCTCAAATTAATAACATAGGGAAAATAAAATACGAAATTAGTTATACTTATAACAAATTATATTAGGGGTTATTTATATCATTGCTTGTTATTTCTATTGAAATAAAAAAAAATACCTTGAAAAGAATCAAGAAATCGCAGTTGCAGAGAAGAAATGAAGAAACGCAGGGCAGAAGAGAGAGGCAGAGGAGAAAAGAAGGGTTTTTTTTTTTTTTTTTTTTTTATACACACGCCAAAACGACGTGGATGTTTATTTAAACGGCCAAAACGGCGTCGTTTTAGCCGTTTAAATAAGACCAAAACGATGACGTTTTGGTAAAAAAAAAATAAAAAAAAAATACAGCGCCGATACACGGCCGATTAGCGGCTGTTTATAGGCGCCTACGCGGTCGATTAGAGGCGAAATCGGCGCCTAGGCGCCGATTTCACACCGACCAGTCGACCGCGCGATTACCACCACCGATTTGGTGGTAATCGCGGCGGCTAAGACCGATTAGCGAAAACGCGCCGCCTAGGCGGCGCGTTTTAGAACACTGGTAGTTTTAGATAGACCCTCCGGTTCGGGAACCGAACGGTTCCAACGGTTCTAGGGTGTTGAATTTATGTTTTTATTTTATTTTTAATTTAAGTTAATAAAATTCAAATAAATATTTTTTTATTATATTTATTTGATAATAATATCCAATTATAATTTTCTTTAAAATTTAATTTATATTTTTTTAAAAAAAATGGAACCGGAATGTGGAATCAGAACCGAACTGAACCGAAATTATCCGGTTCCACTCTGTGGAACCGGGAACCAACCGGAACCGAATCGGACTGGTGGTTAGGTCTAATTTCAGAATTGCAAAATCTTGTCCTATCCTAGAAAAAAAAAAGAGTTGCAAATTTTATCCACCAAAATTGAACATATATTTTTGGGGCAAAAACACACATGGGAGTAACTTTGAACCCAAATGGCCAAAACCTCACTTTGATCACAAAAGAATGTCAAGCTAATCATCCTTTTCTTTTGATTGGAAAACATTCGAAGATCTGTTACTCCCTTTCATCACAAAAGTTTTAGTATGCTCATGTTAGTAAATGAGAAATGGGAACTCATGAAAGGCTTTTCCTCCTTTTACCAATTACTACTCACCATAGTTGTTTAAGGCATACCAAGGTTCTATCAAGGCGCCAATTGGGACCTAAGCCAAGGTGAGGCACAAGCCTGATTGAAGTGAATCATTTCTTACGTTTGTTTTTTGTTTTTTGTTTTTGTTTTTTTTTTTTTAGTTATCCCCTTACTTGATGGAAGTACAATTATTTATTTATGTGCGTAAAATACAGTGTATGTGGCCACAACAATAACTAAAATATGGTGGAAGTCTAATAGATTAAGATGTTTTTTGTGATTTTCTAAGTTCAGTTCATCTTACTTCTCTTACACTTCTAATGAATTGTTTATATTAATGACATAGAGTACACAAATTGAATACATAGAATTACATCTAGCTTGACCTACCAAATTCAATGTATGCTTGGGAACCATAAGGGAGATTGTTTATCTTCACGAAATTTAAAAAAATATTGTAATATCTCGAGTTTTCGGAACAGTTTTGGAAGATTTCTAAATCAAAATTTAGGTCTCAAAACGAGACAATGTTGGGGAAGAAGAGTTTAAGTCTTGAATAATAGATCGAAATATTTTATAGTGGAAATTGTTCCATTGGAAATCGCTTAGTTCAGAAGAAATGATTAAGCGAATTGTGTATATTATTTTATATGAATGAAGTTTATTATTTTGGCTATACAAATAGCAAACAAACTCCAATTGAGTTTATTTTTTATCCGTTGGAAATATTTTTCAAAGACGAACAATTATACCATAAGGCCTCAACAATCAGTGTTCTAAAACGCGTTAGGCGCTAGTCGGGCGGCGACCTAGCTCCTAGGGCGCCTAGGCAGGGTCTAGGCGAGACCTAGGCAATTAGTCGGCAAACAATTAAAACCTAATATTTTCTAAGATCATAAATAATTCAAATCATATAAATTCAATCAAAATATAATAAAATATAAAATCAAACTCAATCACAAAAGGAATAGACTAGATGTGAGTTGATTAAACAATCTTGTCTTTGTTTCCTTAAATGCCAAGTTGAAGAACAAGCACAAAAGGGAGAAAGATATGGAATTGGATGTATTACAAGCAAATGATGCTATTAATGCATAAGGATGAATTGTTGAGGGTGGTGAATCTGCTGATGATGAAGAAGTAGAGCCCGGTTCGGGGCTTACTTGGAGGATGGTTGGAGAAGCATTTGGGGCAGATGAAATATTACAACCTCGAAAAAGCGCCTAGACCCCGCCTAATGTTAATAATGGATGGCTTTCTATCCCCATCAACTAATCGAAGCACCCTCACTAAAGATGCAAACACCTTCAAACATTGGGTCACACCATTCCAAAAAGAAACACTCATCACTGTGGCAAATGCCGCTTTCCCTTTAGCTTGCTTCGACCATATGCACTCATCCCATTCTGCACTAGCAAACATGGTTCGCAAACTTTCTTTTTTCTCCATCAAACTTTGTAAGGTTAAGAAAGCTGAGGCAAATCTAGTTACTCCCGGTCTCACTATGTCCCTCTATTTTGTAAACGATCTTATCATGGACAAAGTCTTTTGATGGGCATATATGAAAATGGTGAAAGCCTTAGCACTATCAATGGTTTTTTATACTTCAATAATTTCCCAATACTTTCAAGCTTGAGGTTTATGGTGTGAGTAACACATGAACTCCAAATTTTTTTGGCATCTTCGCCTTCAACAACTTTGCCGCAACCATATTATTTGAGGCATTGTCGCTTATCACTTAAACCACATTTTCCACCCTACTTGTGTTGCGGTTGGTGCTCAGAGCGCCAATCCGGACCGTATTTATGTCTGATTCATGAATACGAAAAATTTCTTTTTCCATAATATTACTTATTTATGGTTGCACCTCTTGTTTTTATATACGTATTCGATCTGATTACGATTAGATTGAAACTAAATGTGGTTTAGTGATATGTATATATTAGACAAAGACTTGATAATATATAATGCAATACACAGTTACAAAGGTAGTTTGTAATTGACATTGAGAAGTGTCACTGCTAAATGTATATTATCACATATAGTTCCTGGTTAAGATTTACTAACACGGGTCGGTTAGTCAAATCCGTTGAGACCAGTACATGTCGTATATCGAGACTTGGTCCGATGGTTTATCCTAATGAACCATGAGTCTGGGGAGACTCGTATAGACGTGTAGGTGTTTATAGTGGATAAACACTGAACGACTCACCAAAGATTCTTAATGGATGGTACACCAACGTCAATAAGAATCTTCTCCGGTTGAGTAGCATAGTGGTCCTTCGACTTGAGATACCATTGTGGATGTATGAGACATCCTCCACACTGAGATGACAGTCACATCACCGAACTATTTAGATCAGACCTCCGCTTGTTCGTTGGGTGTGGACCGATCCTCAGGATATCCTGTGTGTGTCAAGATAGGATCCGTCGGTTTTGTGTACAGAGCATAGGTAGTCCATATGTGATTAGCAATCAGTTAAATCTATGGCCATAGTATACTTCGGAAATCAGTTCCGAATGTTTTTTATAGATTGCTAATAGAATTGTCGACGGGATAATACCTATAGAGATTTGACGTTTACATCTATATCTCTGGGATTATCCGGATACCTATGACAGAGGGATTATACGTATGCAATGACCTCGACCTGCATGATTCAACTAGTTTATCCGTGGTCGTCATAATTTACGGGTGGGTAAATTATGGACACGAAATTAGATTTTGTGACGAATATACCTGAATTTAGAGAGTCTCACTAATAAAATATACTCGTAGAGCACTAGGGCAACTTTTATGAATAATGATGATTATTTATAAATCGTTTAAACGTTAAACGAAAGATGCATGCAAACGGGCCGATCCGTCATTTCCTAATTAATGTGTATTTGTATTTAATATATGATATTATTAAATATATATTAATAAATTGTCAAATAAAGGTATTTGACATATATCATTAATATATGTATTTGAGATATTTAAAGTAAATATAATACATATATTTGAGATATTTGTATTTAATTAATTATTTAATTATTTAATTGTTAAATGATTAATATAATTAAAATATAAATTTCTCACCAAATGATAAAGTTAGGAAATGATTATAAGTGTAAATTGTTGACTTTACATTAAAGGAAAAGGTTGTCAAATTGAATTTGACTTCCTTGGATATTTGTTTTAATTGTTAAAATTGAAAATATCCATTTTCCTTTTTTATTTGTAAGATTCGGCCATACCCCTAAATTAAATATAATTGTTATATTTTTGAGTTGCAATTGTTGACTTACTTTCAATCATTAAATGGTTTGATGATGATTAAAGCAAGTTGATAAAGGCAAATTAAATGAAACAAAAATTAATATATTGATATTTTATACACATCAATTTCGGCCAAGGGAAAAATATGTGAGGTATATATATTGTTTTGTTTCATCTTTTAGGGTTTAACAAGTTCATTAGACACCAAACATAATACAAAAGTAGTTGAGAGAAAAGCTTGAAGGGTAAAGGAAGATGGCTTGGAAAATCATGGTTTTGTAAGTTATTTTTCAAAGTCTTCAACATGAAAATTGTTTCTAACATGCTTAGCATCATTTTGTGTTCCTTTGGTGTTGTATCTCTTCTTATAGTTTGTGTTTATTTTGGTTGTGAACTTTGATGAAAGATTGAAGCATGTAAGTAAGCTTGAAATTATTTCAAAGCTTTACTTTTGATTTTTAGAAAATCAAGTTGCCATTCTAGAGTTGGTAAGCCACTACTTGGTGACCTAGAATTGTTCTAGAGTTGTTTCAAAGTGTTGAGGCTAGATTTGTGAAGTATTGAATGTATTAAAGTGTTGGATTTTGTAAATTTGGTGAAATTGGACAATTTTGAAGAAATTGAAAAATTAGGGTTCATAACACACTCCAAAATTAGGGCTTTTCATATATGTGATGTATTATGGTATGATTATTATGCATGTAAAATTTCAGGTTGATTGGATTTGATCTTGGCATGTTTTGAACTAAAGGGACCAAATTGTAATTAATTAAAAATTGTGGGTGACTCACGACATTAGACTAAAAATTGGGGATTTGTGCGAAATCTGATTTTGATACATTGGATGTGTTGAAAAACATTTTAGAAATGATTTAGAATCATCCAAAATTGTATTTGACAACTTTTGGACTAAAATGATCAATTAACAAAGTTTTGGGGCAATTCGGTAATTACCAAGAAATTTGATTTCTTGTGTAATTTTTCAGAATTTGATAATTGGATAATTAAATAAATAAGTTTATTTAATTGATCCGAGAAAAAAGTTTTGAAATCGGAAAATTTTGATTTTCCGCGATTCCGCTGCGTTACCGATATTCCCCCTTAAAACCCCAACAAAAATGGTATCAGAGCGAGTCTGATTCTGGACACCCCGATATGATTAGCCCTTTAAAATCTCGTGTTTTTTATTTTCTTTACTTGATACATGCATTCTTTCATTTAATTTGATTAAATTTAAAGTGTATGACACTTTATGGAATATCCCCGCTTAATAAGGTTGGAAAGTAACTGGTATTTGAAATACTTATTTCTTGGTCCGTCTTGTCAATATGGTTTATAAATATTTTTCCGTGACTACATCCGAGACCGTGCCTCTGCTATGAGGGTGTAGCCGATAGAGATTTATTTATGCCGGATGTATATTAGATACTAGATAAATTCAAGCGAAAGCGCAATCCTGAACGTGCCCTAGCTGTCAGGGTTACACAAGTAGCTTGAGTTTATTATTGACGAGTTTAACCTTGGTACGTCTCCTTGTGGACCTGCCCTAGCAGTGACAACGCGAAACGACCAAGACCGGAACCTCGGATTCACTAGTGAGTGATTGACAATGAGTTGTCTACCTGTGAGTATACGTAGGCGAGACCGTGCCTCTGCTGTGAGTCGAAATATATTCATGGGTCCTCTTCCCATTATGGAATTTAATTTAATTATTGAATTCTCTTTTTTCCGTTGGAGATTACGGTATTATGTAAAATAGTGGGAGGCACTGCTATGTTTAAAATATTCCATAACTTAGGCATTGTGTATTGTTATGGAAATTGCCGCTTGTTCCTTTCCTTATTCTATTGTTTATATATAATTGAACTTTTATTTACTGCACACATATTTTGATACGTTATCTGACTTGACTCTTGGTTGCAGTTATTCTAAGAATATGTTCTAGATACTATTAGACTAGGATATTATTATATTGGTCTAAACCACCGGGAACTGTTATTCCGATTTTCTTGAAAAATCAAGATGGTTAATGACTTAGTTTCTAAGTCATGAAAGATAATCTAGATAGATATCCATTTTAGGATATAATACTTTAGAGAGAATAGTTTCTTATGCAGTAAGAATTGACTTGAATTAGTTAATGTCTCGAGATTCTTGACTGACATTAAGAATGCCCCATTAGGTATTTGTTTATCTAGTAATGACGTTTCTTAGCTTTAATGACCTTTAGAGGCAATGTGTCTGACACAATTTGCTAATCAATTATTTGCAATTGTTGTGAATAGTTGAAGGCAAATAGTAAAGCTAAAGAAAGGAGATACGTATAATTGTGTATAGAAAATATCGATTTTCACAATACAACAACTATAGGTATTGGATACCAGATCTCCCGTCTAGTTATTTAAAAATTTAGTTAACAATTATTTTGATATTTGATATCAGAACTTGCGACTATTGGATAGTTACTTGTTCTTAATAAACAGTTGTTATATATTTTAAAAACAACTAGTAGTGTCATTGACGTAGAGATAAACATTAAAAAAAATTATTCGGTAAAGTAAATAATTTAGAACGGTGCTTTATGAGATTTTATCACTTAAGCATTGGATGCTTATTCCGTATGGTAAAGGATGGTTTGATACAAGATCACACCATATATCCTTATCCGTTTAATGAATATTGTATTCGGGAAGGTGATTAAGATCTCGTTTAACCAATGATTGTCATTGGACCATCATATTTATTTAACTGATACATTGGATGTATGTAGTTTAATAAATTGTAATTGCTTAAGGTAGTTTTCTTTACTTCGTAACTTAGTTTATGAATTGTCATAACTTAGTTACGTGTTTATGAAAGAACACATATTGAACGTCTTGAAATGATCAAGAACTTTCAATCTGTTTTGATGAAACGTAGATTGAACATTTTTGACTTGTTCAAATATATTCAATCTAAAATTTTTAGAGAACTCTATCCTCAAAATTCATTACATGTCTTTGAACTGTTCAAAGATTTTTGATACGATCAAACGTATGAATTTAAAGCAATTAGTTCTAAGGTTATTCAGTGAATATGATTCTTACTCAATATAATTCTTCCACGATTCCATCTTGATGGAATTGGTCAGTGGGAGTAATTGAATCTTATATGATTTGATTCATTGATATTGAGTGTTACTGAATTAGTTTCAATACTCTTAGGGATATGCTACAGTAACACTAATTCATTTCTATTAATTAATATTTCATTAATTTCTACAGTTACATATATGATATGTATAGGAAGAAAATTCGAATCTTGAAAAGTTTGAGATTTGAATCTTTCTTTTATACAATATTTGTATAATGGAAATTACTTACCCCTTGGATGTATAAGTAAAAGTTATCATTTATTCTATTTTATAGAATATTGTATTCTATTTAATAGAATATCTTTCCTACGATCCTAAGTAATAAAATTATTTTATTACTTGGTGTGTAACATCAGATGTTAATTATTGTAGAAAAGACTTGACTTATTGAAGTCAAATGTGAGAATGATAAATTATAAATGGAACTACGTAATTAATAAGATGAAACAACCCTTATACATCTTCTATATAAGTTTAATAGGATATCAGAATCATTTACGAGTATTTGATACTTAATGATTCTGTTGTTTTCTTACCGAAGAAAATTATCCTATAACTTATAATGAAAGCGATATTTGATATCGATTCTGGAAGTTCACCATTGAACCATAGATCTAAGATTGTTCATAGCCTACTACGATCAAGTTTTGAACTTGATTACACTTTCATTATGAATTAGTTCATGATATGTGCTAATTGTTTGCGCAGCGAAAGCAGTGTGAGCTTATTAAAGGTTTGACCTTTACAGTATGACAGTGAGAAAAGTTATACTCAGCAATCTATTGTAGATTATGAGGAAACTTGTCTCTAGTCACACTAAATTGAACAATTAAAAATATATTGGTTAATGTTGATATTAAACTGTACATTTTAGCTAAAGAATGCAAAATGGCATTTTTTGAATGACTTATTCAGATAAGAGATCAGTTGTGATTTCTTTGTTTGAAGAGTTCATTCTGGAATGGCCCTAGAGTTTGTGTTCTGTTGAGATCGCAGTTTAGTGTGCTAACTTATAGAGCCTATTGTAGACTCGGATAAGTCTTCCAGAAATTCGTGTTCTCTATTTTTGATATCAGTCAGATTGTTTGATCTTGTCAAAGTATAGAGAATATATATGTGATAAAAGGGTTAGTGGGAGCGTACAAATTACTTTCTAGTGTTATATATCCTAACAACATTATCATTATTATAGTAATAATGAGATGTTTGTAAGGTAAAAGGTTTACCTAAGTCTTCTTTACTCCGTGAAAGCAGTGAGGGTAGTCTATGTTATATTTGATATAAAGTTTTATATAAGATATAAAACTAAGAGACTTGTGAGATACTCCTATCAGTCGTGCATTAGATATGATCTAATAAAAGACACAACAAGGTTATCTGTATGACAGTTAGTATAACTGTTTGACAGTTAATGTGTGTCTTGTATATAGTATGTTGGTTTCTATTAAGGTCCCAATGATGAAATCAAGCATAAAACACAAGTGAATACACAACAAAGTATGGCGGAATCATACTCACATCGAACGGATTGGATGCTACAAAGAACAAAAAAAATTTCCGCCCTCCATGAAGCTCACGGCAGTGTGGTTTCTTTGTGCTCCATTTTCGGCTTTGTCCTCCAAGAAATCTTCAAGCTCCATGCTTACAAAATGGATTCCAAGCTCACGAAATGACTTCCCTATCACCTTGTATGCCTCCTAGAGTGTGCTAGCACCTTGATCTTGCAACAAAATCAAGTCTATTCCTTCTCCATCACTCACGGTTTTGCAGAAAACAGAAGAAGAAGAAGGTTTTGAGACCGTGTGAGAGAGAGGAGCATTTTGGCTCCAAAACCGTATGCCAAGAGAGAGAAAATGAAAAAGTGTAATTGTTAATTAATCTCCAAAAATCAATTAACACATACCATTTTCAATTTTCAAAAGTAAAAGGTACAAGCCTTTTAACTTTCCAACCACCATCACTATTCACATCAACTCACATCACTCAATCAAGTGACAACTTGTCACATCACTCAAAGTGACATTTGATTTGACGCTTGATGTGACTAATGATTTGACGTTTGATGTGACTTGCGTGCCGCACTCGAATTCGAAATGCGAATGCACTCGCAAATACTCTCGGGCTCGGGTTCGCTAATTCCAAATTAACGAATTTTCCGTTGCGACGTAATTAAATGATTATGCCTAGCGAAATCACTATTCATGTCGCTAACGAATTAATTCTAAAATAACTCGTTCGCCCGAATTAAAATCTAATTTTAATTCCGCGTCGAAATCCAATTTCTTATAATATATCAAATATATTATTTTATCGATTAATTCCAAATTAATCGTTATCTCTCTTTAATTGATATTTTATCCCAGATAAAATATCTCCGCAATTAATCCCAGATTAATTTTCTCTCTCATCAAATTAATCCCAGATTAATTAAAGTGCGAGTCATACATCATCGGTGAATCTTCGGGAAGCGACCCATGAGATCCCCGGATATGTTGGCAGTAAATCGGGTCGTCGGACTATCCGAACACGTAAGTACCTAGTACTACGTTTGTACCGATTTACAAGACAAGGTTGGCTTCTAGCAAAGCGCCATGCCTACCCAATTCTCCAGAAACATGCTTACAGGAATAAGCGATCTATATCAGGCGTAGTATACGTGGTATGTGTTTGTCGATCCAGTATCGGATGATCACGTGCTATGCCTGGGGCTGGAATTGTGTCTGCCCCGTACGAAGCACATGTCGGATGTCTGGTAACTAGTCTCTATAATCAGATATATATGACCTTGTCATAATATCCCGATAGCTGCAGCATTTAAGAGAACCAGTCCCGTATCCTACGTGACATCATCTCCACTTTGACTAGAGTGATACTTCCGTCTTGACATCACACCCAACACACTACGATTCTCGATATACCCAAAAGAGGCGTACACAGAAACTGGTTAAAGCCCTGGATGACCAAAACCAAAGTATATTGATTGTCGCAAGCAGTAGCGATGCAAGTCTCAGGTTAAGACCAAATACACCTACCCTAATTTCGGACTTCCATAGACACAAAGTCATACTACCAATGGAATTCCGAGGGGGTCTATCCCTTCATGGACTGATACTGTCTCATATCATTCTCAATCCAGGAACTAATCATAGGGACCTCTCATCATTTATACATCTAGGTGATCTAATCACAAATGATAAGAGTGCAATCTCCTTTGTCACATAGTTAATTTGTACAACAACACCATGATCTTTACAAATAGTGACGCTATGGGTCATAATTGTCCAACAATCTCCCACTTGGCCTATAGCCAGTCACTCGAGTGTCTGACACCCGAACTATGTACGGTTGGCTCAAACTGCTGAGAAAAGGCTTTCGTCAGCGGATTTATATGATTATCATCTGATGCGATTTATTCGATCATCACATCACCACGATGTATGATCCGAACGAATCAGATGAATATCGAAGTATTTATCTGGATCGTTGATGAGACCATTAATTCTTTAGCCTATGCTGACGCCTAGCTCAGCTGCTAACATAATTATATCTAATCTAATTAGATTTTATTATCGACCCAAATAGATTCTATTGCTGCCTCAGCTGCAACAATAACCCGCATTTGTTGTTTATTCGGTAATAATATCTTGCTTGGAAGATTTCCAGCTCACTGTTCCGTTATTCAAACTGTATAGTACCGTTTGCGACTTATAGTCGTCTTATCGGTTAGGAAACTTGCTACAGTGATCACAGTCACTTCAAGTTATCCATCTCCATAGATTAAGACAACATCCTTAGTTCTCTAAGATAATAACGGATGTTCTTAACATCAATTCAGTGACTATCACTTGGATTGGCCTGTTTGTGAATCCATATGCTCAAAGCGTATGAGACACCAGGTCGCGTACATTTTTCAATGTACGATTTCACGGAGAGTTTTCTTGAAAGTCAAGCTTTTACCAATTGTTTTATGGGAATATCATTTCCAAGAAATGACATATTATCATTATTTATAGGACATTTACTGTCAGTGCGCTCCCACTAACCCTCTTATATACACAAGAATCATTTTCGTTTTGAATTAAACCATAAACTATTTATGATTACATCAAAACGATAATTCCAAGAACCTATGCTTGTTTCAATCCAAACATGGATCGAATAACCTGCAAACCTTGTTTGCTAGTTTTATTACGACAAAACCGACAGGATGTTGTAAACATCCTCCAAAAGGTTTCCTTTTCAGGAAAGCGATTTTCCCGTTCAGCTAGCATATTTCATAAATGAAACATGCAGTGTTAGCAAGCATTATCCAAATGGATTTACCGTGGCAACAAGTAAAAGGTTGAATCGTAATCAACACAATGTTGATAACGATACCTTTCTGCTAAAAGCCTAGCTTTACACGTTGGTATGTTGCCTTCCATGTATGTCTTCCTTGAAGACTTATAAAGTACCAATAGGCACAATTCCTTGCGGTACTTCAACTAGTATCCAAACTTGGTTGATATACATGGAATCCATTTCGGATATCATGGCACTTTGCCATAATAGGGAGTCGATACCTTGTATCACTTCCTCATACGTAGTCAGTTGGTATTCCTCAATAAGATAGACATCTTTATGAGGTGAGATCAGAAACCCATACCCCAGGTTGTTTTCTGACTCTCTCCGACTTACGTGGTTCTTGTGTATTCGAAGATTAATGGTATAGTTTCATCATTGATGAACTATTTGTGTTCCATTAAGATTCGGTGCCTTGAACAGTATTACTCCGATTTTCATCGAGTTTTACTATCCTCCCAACTTACCACTGCATATCGGTATTCCTCTAAGGAAAACCGCATGGTGAGCA
The DNA here is from genome assembly GCA_019454045.1 of Zanthoxylum bungeanum. Taxonomy (NCBI): domain Eukaryota; kingdom Viridiplantae; phylum Streptophyta; class Magnoliopsida; order Sapindales; family Rutaceae; genus Zanthoxylum; species Zanthoxylum bungeanum. Next base: position 79,409 of record SKCR01034520.1, read on the forward strand.
ACAATCTAATTGTTCTCTGGTGAGATGTATAAGTACTATACTTTGGTATCCCTAGGATAACCTACAATTAGACACTTATCCAATTTGGGTTTTTAGTTTGGTATCATCCAAAAAAAATATGCCTAGCATTCCCAAATCATCGGGAATGAGAAACCCGGTTTCTTTCCTGTTCATATCTAATATGAAGTCTGTCTAACATATTTTATGGAACCTTATTCTAAATAAGTTCTGCACTGTTTAAAGCTTATCCGTTGAAGGAAATGGTAGCTCAGAGCGACTCATGAATAACCTTATCATGTCTAACAAAATTCGGTTTATCCTTTCGGACACACCGTCAAAATGACGTGTTCCGGGAGGAGTCCTATTTGAAAGAATACTTTACTCTTTCAAGTATATTAGAAACTTATTGCTTAAGTATTTTCCATTACGGTCTTACCGTGACGGTTTAATACTTTAGCCGATCTGTTTGTCTATTTCATGTCGAAACTATAAAAGTTTCCGATTTGTGTTCTTCAAAAGAAACACATAACCATAACGCGATGCCACATCCGTAAAGGTCACGAAATATTCATATCCACATCTAGCCTCGCTAGACATGGGCCCACTTGCTTCACTATGAACTAGGGCTAACAGATCGGTGGCATTTGCACTTTTACCAAGTAAATAGTGTTTTAGGCACTTTGCCCAATAAACTAGATTCGTAGACTTTATTTGAATAGGATCAAATCAGTCCTAGTATCCACTCTTCAAAAGTGTGGATATACGAGTCTTGTTTAATTGTGTCCCAGACAACAATGCCACAATTTGTTTCTTCTGATCAAATCAGTTTGAGCTATTTGTTTGTCATTTTGTACGTTTGAGATTTATTTATATTCAAAATATAAATTCTGTTATTCACATCAAATGTGTTTATCTCAATATCATCTTTATATAATAAAACACTTTAGTGTTCTAGAATATAAAGGTTCACCCGCAGCGGGTTAAACACTGATATAGAGATAATGTTTATAGTCAAACTAGTTACATTATAACAGTTCCCAAATTTAGGTATCTACGATTAAAACAACGATTTTCGTCCCGTTTCCAATCCGCAGATTAAATCTCAATTGAGGTCAGTATCATGCTCATAGCAGATTCTGAACATCAATATATATTTATATCACACTAAGTATCTAAAATCCAATTTTAATACTAGTAGTGAATATATTTATGACAAACATATTTGAAGTCAGAGCCTTGCTCATCTTTAATTCCTTCATGTCTGCTTTGTCCAAACGGCAGTCACGCTTCCGCAATCCCGTTTGCCACATTTAGGCAGACATTTTGGGATATGTCCTTTATCTTCCCAGAAGATTATAATGATTTTTCTTTTACCCTTTTCATATTCCAGAAGCCTTTGGCCAAGCTTTCGGGTTTCTAGAATATCGAAGTAAGGTGCGCCTTGCGCTACTTGCCTTATTGTAAATTTTGACTTTGTCTCCTTGAGAATAGTCATTAACTCTCAAAGAGTTAATTATTGCAATTTTAGTACTTCTAAAATCTAAACATAGATTTATGAAGATCCTTCAATTTCTGTATCATACTTTAAGGATCTAATCCTTAGTTCTGATTAAGAAATTAATGAGTCTACTGCGACAAGCTCAATGGATTAAGCACTAAAGTTATCATCACATAAATATTCCAAAGATTATGCTCTACTATTTGCTTAACTCCGGGCTTAGGCCTAATATGTTATTTTATTAAATAAAGTAACTTATTATTTTCCAGGACTATCCTGAAATTTATTCCCAATTTGAAAATTAAACCATTTAAATACATTTTCCCTAGGATTATGTTTTAAATGTCAATCTTTCAATTTTATCTTGATTTTAATAGTCCAACTATTTAATCAATGATTTCGGTATTATTTATTATAATGATTACAATAGTCCAACTATTTAATCAATTATAATTTAATAGATTAAAATCAATTATATTGATTACTACAATCCAATTATAAAATCAACTATAAATGAATAGTTTGAATACAGTCCAACTGTTAATTAAAACAACGATTTAAATATTAGTCCAACTGACATTTAATTTATTTGACGAATTATATTTGTTTGAGCGCGTATGGCAAGTAATTAAACGAATATTGCAAATTCAATTCTTGCCTCCCACTATTTTTCGGCGAGCCTCTAACCCTCTGTCGAGTACTCAGGAAACCGTGTTTCCTAGTGGGCTAGGATCCCGTTAAATATCACACAATCTTGACTTTGGCCAACAAATTGTATGATAATTAACTAGGTAGATCTCTAAGATCAATTGGATCCAATCCAATTCCTAGATCCAGTAGGGGGACATCCAAGTCCGAAACATATATCTTATATATGCCAATACATCCAATGTATTACCTAATCTTTTTCCTCTGAATCAACTAAGCCTTGGCTTTGGCACAACAAACTTAGTGATCCCAGTTAAGCGCGACCCATTGACCATGGAAAGCTTCGTAATCAATGTCGATGGACAAGAAATGGTCTTGACTTTCGCCAACAAACCACAACTTGGACAAGACACCAATATGGAACAAAACCTTCGTGATTCAAACACATCCTCGACGGACAAATGCCTTGACTTTGGCCAACAAGCCAATGCCAGTCTCGGATCTTGAGTGAGAATCACTTAATGGAAGGAAAAACGCTTAATATTTTGCAAGGGTTTTTCGTGTGCAAATTGGCAACCAATTTATTATCTTTGTTAAGGTCTCATCATCATACACCCTTAAACATGCATTCTAAACACATAATAAAGCGCGTATAATAAAATAATAATGATATGCGGATGGATACTTTACACATTGATCCTAGATCAAATCTCTCACTTTCTCTCTCCCGCTAGCACAAGTATTTACTTCTACCCGTTACACTACACTTCTAAAGAAACCTCATTTATATTGAGGGGAATAGGTGAGAAGAGAATACAAAGAATATGGAGGTGATAAGGCTAGACACACAAGTCCAATTAATAAATAAAATTTATTACAACAATTTCTAAAATTGCCCCACCCATCTAATATCCATCCGATATACATTATTCATGCATCGCAATCATGTATTCACACAAGCATGTTATCAATCAATCTAATCCAATTAATTAATCTGATAATTAGTGATCATCCAATGTTCAAACAACGATTTGATTTTGCTCGAGTCAAACTCGTTTTGCGAATAAGTACTCAAAGTAAGAATTCTCGAATTAAATTAAACTACATAATTAAATCCAATTCAATTTTTATTTAATTCTAATTCACTATTTAATTCCAAATTAAATATTACACTTTATTAATAAACCTTTACGACTTAAATTCCAAATTTAATCGTTACGGGTCTCAAAGCCCGATTAATATCCAATATTAATTTAATTAAAGTCCAATGGGCTTTTAATTAATTTCTTGAGGCGTGGACCTTTGGTCAACTCGGGTCAAACCCAATAACCAAAGTCCAATCCGGGAGTTACCCCATAAGCTCAGAAATCAATTTAGGCCCATTAGGCCCAATTAAACTTTAAAGGTACATTAGTCGCATTTGGGCTTTATGGAGGCGGTTTTGGGCCTAATTGGATCCAACCAATTTAGCCTAAACCCAACTTGGTACAACCAAGCCCAGTAAGCCCATTTACAACATAACAAGCCCAAATCCAATTTAAGGCCCAACATAATTAAATTACAAAAATTCCAAATTCCCAATTTAATTACATAAAGTGTATTACACAATTAATTACCCAAATCAATATTTTCAAAATACGAATTAGCCTAATTAATCATGCTCCTTTACATCAATTAGTGTCCAACATATTTTATCAAAAATCAAACCCAAACATGCTTAAGGCCCTCGGCAATTGAAGGGGATTTTGTGTCTGATTCGGTTTCAATCCAATTAATTCCACAATCGACATTAAATCAACATCATAAATCGTTTCAAGTCATCCAATGATCAACGAAACAAAAATCACCAAGAATTTAGGGCTCTCTAACTCTCGGCTTTTAGGGTTTATCATGCCAAATTACAAATCCAATCCAATTGAGTCAAATTCAACATTAAATCAATATTCCCAATTGATTTCCAACACATCCAATGATCAAAAATCAAAATACCAAGACATTAGGGTTCATGTCATTTTCGGCCAAGCCTTCCAAAATTGGGGAAATTTGTTCCAAACACAATTTCTTCAAATTGATCTAATCAATCCATAATTAAACATCAATTAAACATACTAATTCATCCAATTTCATTATACATGCTCAAAATCAATTTTGCCCAATTTTAACCCTAAATTTTTTTTATGCTCAATATTGGCTCAAGATACCATTGTTGGTTTCTATTAAGGTCCCAAGGATGAAATCAAGCATAAAACACAAGTGAATACACAACAAAGTATGGCGGAATCATACTCACATCGAACGGATTGGATGCTACGAAGAACAAAAAAAATTTCCGCCCTCCATGAAGCTCACGGTCGTGAGGTTTCTTTGTGCTCCATTTTCGGCTTTGTCCTCCAAGAAATCTTCAAGCTCCAAGCTTACAAAATGGATTCCAAGCTCACGAAATGACTTCCCTATCACCTTGTATGCCTCCTAGAGTGTGCTAGCACCTTGATCTTGCAACAAAATCAAGTCTATTCCTTCTCCATCACTCACGGTTTTGCAGAAAACAGAAGGAAGAAGAAGGTTTTGAGACCGTGTGAGAGAGATGAGCATTTTGGCTCCAAAACCGTATGCCAAGAGAGAGAAAATGAAAAAGTGTAATTGTTAATTAATCTCCAAAAATCAATTAACATATACCATTTTCAATTTTCAAAAGTCAAAGGTATAAGCCTTTTAACTTTCCAACCACCTTCACTATTCACATCAACTCACATCACTCAATCAAGTGACAACTTGTCACATCACACAAAGTGACATTTGATTTGACGCTTGATGTGACTAATGATTTGACGCTTGATGTGACTTGCATGCCGCACTCGAATTTGAAATGCAAATGCGCTAGTAAATACTCTCGGGCTAGGGTTCACTAATTCCAAATTAACGAATTTTCCGTTGCGACGCAATTAAATGATTATGCATAGCGAAATCACTATTCACGTCACTAACGAATTAATTCTAAATTAACTCGTTCACCCGAATTAAAATCTAATTTTAATTCCGCGTCGAAATCCAATTTCTTATAATATATCAAATATATTATTTTATCGATTAATTCCAAATTAATCGTTATCTCTCTTTAATTGATATTTTATCCTAGATAAAATATCTCCGCAATTAATCCCATATTAATTTTCTCTCTCATCAAATTAATCCCAGATTAATTAAAGTGCGAGTCATACATCATCGGTGAATCTTCGGGAAGCGACCCATGAGATCCCCGGATATGTTGGTAGTAAATCGGGTCATCGGACTATCCGAACACGTAAGTACCTAGTACTACATTTGTACCGATTTACAAGACAAGGTTGGCTTCTAGCAAAACGCCATGCCTACCCAATTCTCCAGAAACATGCTTACAGGAATAAGCGATCTATATCAGGCATAGTATACGTGGTATTGTGTATGTCGATCCAGTATCAGATGATCACGTGCTAGGCCTGAGGCTGGAATTGTGTCTGCCCCGTACGAAGCACATGTCAGATGTCTGGTAACCAGTCTCTATAATCAGATATATATGACCTTGTCATAATATCCGGATAGCTGCAGCATTTAAGAGAACCAGTCCCGTATCCTACGTGACATCATCTCCACTATGACTGGAGTGATACTTCCGTCTTGACATCACACCCAACACACTACGATACTCGATATACCCAGAAGAGGCGTACACAGAAACCGGTTAAAGCCCTGGACGACCAAAACCAAAGTATATTGATTGTCGCAAGCATTAGCGGTGCAAGTCTCAGGTTAAGACCAAATACACCTACCCTGATTTCGGACTTCCATAGACATATAGTCATACTACCAATGGAATTCCGAGGGGGTCTATCTAGAGCGAAGCTGTTTCCCGTACCATCGGTAAAACACAACCTTCTATTACACTTTCATGAGTATCCTATACCCAAATATATGAGAACTATGCCGTTATGCCCTCACAACGCGCACAAATGTAATACTAGTCTTTTACGCATTTATCGATGTCCAATCTCGACAATGCTCTAACTAGGGATATTTAATGATTAATCCTTCGTGGACTGATACTGTCTCATATCATTCTCAATCCATGAACTAATCATAGAGACCTCTCATCATTTATACATCTAGGTGATCTAATCAAAAATGATAAGAGTGCAATCTCCTTTGTCACATAGTTAATTTGTACAACAACACCATGATCTGTACAAATAGTGACGCTATGTGTCATAATTGTCCAACATAGTATTCATCTTTCGTAAATGATGATTCCTTTTTCGAAAGAAATATTGATTAGAAAGTCTAATCAATCTTATGTATCATTTGAGGATGACATAATGAATACTTTATTATCTGCGATTAAAGATAATAATTTAATCGTAATTGTTACGAGTTATTTTTATACCCTATAGACAATATGATGGATCTTGAAACACGTTCTTTGTGATCTTTGAGATATTAAGAACGAGTTTCCAATTCATGGAGAATACAGTCAGCAACCATTAATGTCAAATTAGTTTTGAGACTAATTATGATGTTAGACAGTCTACGTCATAAAGAGTCAGAAAAGATGCAGTCAGAGTGTCATGAAGGATTCTACTATATAGTGGAATTAAATGTAACTTATGAAGTATTGACTTATGAAGTTGCATAGTGACCTTATAAACTAAAAGTTTTGTATTACTGTCGTGCTTGCTGTTGTCTTCATAGTATTTTTGGATTTGATCCCTAAATACTTGGACAACTTAGAAGCTATAACACAATACAGATATAACATCAGAGTCATATTAATTATAATTTAGATTCTAAAAAATAAGAATGATGCTGGCTATGGGAAACGATGGAGTTTGTTTGACAAACTCAATATGTCATAGCGGACCTGCTTCTTGTTGCCTACCTCTTGAGTACTGGGTGAGCTTTTGAGGGCCATGTGCATACGATACACATTGAGATGTGTATATGATATCGTGGATTGGCACTAGAGCAAGTGGGAGAAATTGTTGGGGTTGGTGCTCAGAGCGCCAATCCGGACCGTATTTATGTCTGATTCATAAATACGAACAATTCCGTTTTCCATAATATTACTTATTTATGGTTGCACCTCTTGTTTTTATATACGTATTCGATCTGATTACGATTAGATTGAAACTAAATGTGGTTTAGTGATATGTATATATTAGACAAAGGCCGGATAATATATAATGCAGTACACAGTTACAGAGGTAGTTTGTAATTGACATTGGGAAATGTCACTGCTAAATGTATATTATCAAATATAGTTCATGGTCAAGATTTACTAACACGGGTCGGTTAGTCAAATCCGTTGAGACAGTACATGTCGTATATCGAGACTTGGTCCGATGATTTATCCCAATGAACCATGAGTCTGGGGAGACTCGTATAGACGTGTAGGTGTTTATAGTGGATAAACACTGAACGACTCACTGAAGATTCTTAATGGATGGTACACCAACGTCAATAAGAATCTTCTCGGGCTGAGTAGCATAGTGGTCATTCGACTTGAGATACCAGTGTGGATGTATGAGACATCCTCCACACTTAGATGGCAGTCACATCACCGATCTATTTAGATCATACCTCTGCATGTTCGTTGGGTGTAGACCGATCCTCAGGATATCTTATGTGTGTCAAGATAGGATCCGTCAGTTCTGTGTACAGAGCATATGTAGTCCATATGTGATTAGCAATCAGTTAAATTTATGGCCATAATATTCTTCGGAAATCAATTCCGAATGTTATTTATAGATTGCTAATAGAATTGTCGACGAGATAATACCTATAGAGATTTGATGTTTACATTTATATCTCTGGGATTATCCGGATACCTGTGACGGAGGGATTATACGTATGCAATGACCTCGACATGTATGATTCAACTAGTTTATCCGTGGTCGTCATAATTTACGGGTGGGTAAATTATGGACACGAAGTTAGATTTTGTAACGGATATACCTAAATCTAGAGAGTCTCACTAATGAAATATACTCGTAGAGCACTAGGACAACTTTTATTAATAATGGTGATTATTTATAAATCGTAAACGAAAGATGCATGCAAAAGGGTCGATCCGTCATTTCCTAATTAATATGTATTTGTATTTAATATATGATATTATTAAATATACATTAATAAATTGTCAAATAAAGGTATTTGACATATATCATTAATATATGTATTTGAGATATTTAAAGTAAATATAATACATATATTTGAGATATTTGTATTTAATTAATTATTTAATTATTTAATTGTTAAATGATTAATATAATTAAAATATAAATTTCTCACCAAATGATAAAGTTAGGAAATGACCATAAGTGTAAATTGTTGACTTTACATTAAAGGAAAAGGTTGTCAAATTGAATTTGACTTCCTTGGATATTTGTTTTAATTGTTAAAATTGAAAATATCCATTTTCTTTTTTATTTGTAAGATCGGCCATACCCCAATTAATATAATTGTTATATTTTTGAGTTGCAATTGTTGACTTACTTTAAATCATTAAATGGTTTGATGATGATTAAAGAAAGTTGATAAAAGCAAATTAAATGAAACAAAATTATATATTGATATTTTATACACATCAATTTCGGCCAAGGGAAAAATAGGTGAGGTATATATATTGTTTTGTTTCATCTTTTAGGGTTTAACAAGTTCATTAGACACCAAACATAATAAAAAAGTAGTTGAGAGAAAAGCTTGAAGGGTCAAGGAAGATGGCTTGGAAAATCATGGTTTTGTAAGTTATTTTTCAAAGTGTTCAACATGAAAATTGTTTCTAACATGCTTAGCATCATTTTGTGTTGGTTTGGTGATGTCTCTCTTCTTATAGTTTGTGTTTATTTTGGTTGTGAACTTTGATGAAAGATTGAAGCATGTAAGTAAGCTTGAAATTATTTCAAAGCTTTACTTTTGATTCTTAGAAAATCAAGTTGCCATTCTAGAGTTGGTAAGCCACTCCTTGGTGACCTAGAATTGTTCTAGATTTGTTTCAAAGTGTTGAGGCTAGATTGGTGAAGTATTGAATGGATTAAAGTGTTGGATTTTGTAAATTTGGTGAAATTGGATAATTTTGAAGAAATTGAAAAATTAGGGTTCATAACCCACTCCAAATTTGGGAATTTTCATATATGTGATGTATTATGGTATGAATATTATTCATATAAAATTTTAGGTTGATTGGATTTGATCTTGGCATGTTTTGAACTAAAGGGACCAAATTGTAATTAATTAAAAATTTTGGGTGGCTCACGGCAATAGACTAAAAATTGGGGATTTGTGCGAAATCTGATTTTGATACATTGGATGTGTTGAAAAACATTTTAGAAATGATTTAGAATCATCCATAATTGTATTTGACAACTTTTGGACTAAAATGATCAATTAACAAAATTTTGGGGCAATTCGGTAATTACCAAGAAATTTGATTTCTTGTGTAATTTTTCAGAATTTGATAATTGGATAATTAAATAAATAAGTTTATTTAATTGATCCGAGAAAAATTTTTGAAATCGGAAAAGTTTGATTTTCCGCGATTCCGCTGCGTTACCGATAATCCCTCTTAAAACCCCAACAAAAATGGTATCAGAGCGAGTCTGATTCTGGACACCCCGATATGATTAGCCCTTTAAAATCTCATGTTTTTTCTTTTCTTTACTCGATACATGCATTCTTTCATTTAATTTGATTAAATTTAAAGTGTATGACGCTTTATGGAATATCCCCGCTTAATAAGGTTGTAAAGTAACTGGAATTTGGAATACTTGTTTTTTGGTCCGTCTTGTCAATACGGTTTATAAATATTTTTCCGTGACTACATCCGAGACCGTGCCTCTGCTGTGAGGGTGTAGCCGATAGAGATTTATTTATGCCGGATGTATATTAGATACTAGATAAATTCAAGCGAAAGCGCAATCCTGAACGTGCCCTAGCTGTCAGGGTTACGCAAGTAGCTTGAGTTTATTATTGACGAGTTTAACCTTGGTACGTCTCCTTGTGTACCTGCTCTAGCAGTGACAACGAGAAATGACCAGGACCGGAACCTCGGATTCACTAGTGAGTGATTGACAATGAGTTGTCTACCTGTGAGTATACGTAGGCGAGACTGTGCCTCTGCTGTAAGTCGAAATATATTCATGGGGTCCTCTTCCCATTATGGAATTCAATTTAATTATTGAATTCTCTTTTTTCCGTTGGGGACTACGGTATTATGTAAAATAGTAGGAGACACTGCTATGTTTAAAATATTCCATAACTTAGGCAGTGTGTATTGTTATGGAAATTGCCGCTTGTTCCTTTCCTTATTATATTCTTTATATAGAATTGAACTTTTATTTACTGCACACATATTTTGATATGTTATCTGACTTGACTCTTGGTTGCAGTTATTCTAAGAATAGATTCTAGATACTATTAGACTAGGATATTATTAGATTGGTCTAAACCACCGGGAACTGTTATTCCGATTTTCTTGAAAAATCAAGATGGTTAATGACTTAGTTTCTAAGTCATGAAAGATAATCTAGATAGATATCCCTTTTAGGATATAATACTTTAGAGAGAATAGTTTCTTATGCAGTAAGAATTGACTTGAATTAGTTCATGTCTCGATATTCTTGACTGACATTTAGAAAGCCCCATTAGGTATTTGTTTATCTAGTAATGACGTTTCTTAGCTTTAATGACCTTTAGAGGCAATGTGTCTGACACAATTTGCTAATCAATTATTTGCAATTGTTGTGAATAGTTGAAGGCAAATAGTAAAGCTAAAGAAATGAGATACGTATAATTGTGTATAGAAAATATCGATTTTCACAATACAACAACTATAGGTATTGGATACCAGATCTCCCGTCTAGTTATTTAAAAATTTAGTTAACAATTGTTTTGATATTTGATATCAGAACTTGCGACTATTGGATAGTTACTTGTTCTTAATAAACAGTTGTTATATATTTTAAATACAACTAGTAGTGTCCTTGACGTAGAGATAAACATTAAGAAAAATTATTCGGTAAAGTAAATAATTTAGAACGGTGCTTTATGAGATTTTATCACTTAAGCATTGGATGCTTATTCAGAATGGTAAAGAATGGTTTGATACAAGATCACACCACATATCCTTATCCATTTAACGAATATTGTATTCGGGAAGGTGATTAAGATCTCGTTTAACCAATGATTTTCATTGGACCACCATATTTATTTAACTGATACATTGGATGTATGTAGTTTAATAAATTGTAATTGCTTAAGGTAGTTTTCTTTACTTCATAACTTAGTTTATGAATTGTCATAACTTAGTTACGTGTTTATGAAAGAACACATATTGAACGTCTTGAAATGATCAAGAACTTTCAATCTGTTCTGATGAAACGTAGATTGAACATTTTTGACTTGTTCAAATATATTCAATCTGAAGTTTTTAGAGAACTCTATCCTCAAAATTCATTACAAGTCTTTGAACTGTTCAAAGATTTTTGATACGATCAAACTTATGAATTTAAAGCAATTAGTTCTAAGGTTATTCAGTGAATATGATTCTTACTCAATATGATTCTTCCACGATTCCATCTTGATGGAATTGGTCAGTGGGAGTAATTGAATCTTATATGATTTGATTCATTGATATTGAGTGTTACCGAATTAGTTTCAATACTCTTAGGGATATGCTACAGTAACACTAATTCATTTCTATTAATTAATGTTCCATTAATTTCTACAGTTACATATATGATATGTATAGGAAGAAAATTCGAATCTTGAAAAGTTTGAGATTTGAATCTTTCTTTTATATAATATTTGTATAATGGAAATTACTTACCCCTTGGATGTATAAGTAAAAGTTTATCATTTATTCTATTTTATAGAATATTGTATTCTATTTAATAGAATATCTTTCCTACGATCCTAAGTAATAAAATTATTTTATTACTTGGTGTGTAGCATCAGATGTTAATTATTGTAGAAAAGACTTGATTTATTGAAGTCAAATGTGAGAATGATAAATTATAAATGGAACTACGTAATTAATAAGATGAAACAACCCTTATACATCTTCTATATAAGTTTAATAGGATATCAAAATCATTTACGAGTATTTGATACTTAATGATTATGTTGTTTTCTTACCGAAGAAAATTATCCTATAACATATAATGAAAGCGATATTTGATATCGATTCTGGAAGTTCACCATTCAACCATAGATCTAAGATTGTTCATAGCCTACTATGATCAAGTTTTGAACTTGATTACACTTTCATTATGAATTAGTTCATGATATGTGCTAATTGTTTGCGCAGCGAAAATAGTGTGAGCTTATTAAAGGTTTGACCTTTACAGTATGACAGTGAGAAAAGTTATACTCAGCAATCTATTATAGATTATGAGGAAACTTGTCTCTAGTCACACTAAATTGAACAATTAAAGGTATATTGGTTAATGTTGATATTAAACTGTACATTTTAGCTAAAGAATGCAAAATGGCATTTTTTGAATGACTTATTCAGATAAGAGATCAGTTGTGATTTCTTTGTTTGAAGAGTTCATTCTGGAATGGCCCTAGAGTTTGTGTTCTGTTGAGATCGCAGTTTAGTGTGCTAACTTATAGAGCCTATTGTAGACTCGGATAAGTCTTCCAGAAATTCGTGTTCTTTATTTTTGATATCAGTCAGATTGTCTGATCTTGTCAAAGTATAGAGAATATATATGTGATAAAAGGGTTAGTGGGAGCGTACAAATTACTTTCTAGTGTTATATATCCTAACAACATTATCATTATTATAGTAATAATGAGATGTTTGTAAGGTAAAAGGTTTACCTAAGTCTTCTTTACTCCGTGAAAGAAGTGGGAGTAGTCTTTGTTATATTTGATATAAAGTTTTATATAAGATATAAAACTAAGAGACTTGTGAGATACTCCTATCAGTCGTGCATTAGATATGATCTAATAAAAGACACAACAAGGCTATCTGTATGACAGTTATTATAATTGTTTGACAGTTAATGTGTGTATTGTATATAGTATTCATCTTTCGTAAAGGATGATTCCTTTTTCGAAAGAAATATTGATTAGAATGTCTAATCAATCTTATGTATCATTTGAGGATGACATAATGAATACTTTATTATGTACGATTAAAGATATCAATTTAATCGTAATTGTTACGAGTTATTTTGATACCCTATACACCATATGATGGATCTTGAAACACGTTCTTTGTGATCTTTGAGATATTAAGAACGAGTTTTTCAATTCATGGAGAATACAATCAACAACCATTAGTGTCATATTAGTTTTGAGACTAATTATGACGTTAGACAGTCTACGTCGTAAAGAGTCAGAAAAGATGCAGTCAGAGTGTCATGAAGGATTCTACTATATAGTGGAATTAAATGTAACTTATGAAGTATTGACTTATGAAGTTGCATAGTGACCTTATAAACTAAAAGTTTTGTATTACAATCGTGCTTGCTGTTGTCTTCATAGTATTTTTGGATTTGATCCCTAAATACTTGGACAACTTAGTAGCTATAGCACAATACAGATATAACATCATAGTCATATTAATGTATAATTTAGATTCTACAAAATAGGAATGATGCTGGCTATGGGAAACGATGGAGTTTTTTTGACAAACTCAATATGTCATAGCGGACCTGCTTCTTGTTGCCTACCTCTTGAGTACTGGGTGAGCTTTTGAGGGCCATGTGCATACAATACACATTGAGATGTGTATATGATATCGTGGATTGGCACTAGAGCAAGTTGGAGAAATTGTTGGGGTTGGTGCTCCGAGTGCCAATCTGGACCGTATTTATGTCTGATTCATAAATACGAACAAATTAAATAGAAAAATCAAATTTAACTATTAAATTCATTTTTCCGATTAATTCCAAATTAATCACGTTCTCTCTCTTTAGACTATATTTTATCCCAGATAAAATATCTCCGTAATTAATCCCAGATTAATTTTCTCTCTCATCGAATTAATCCCAGATTAATTAAAGTGTGAGTCATACATCGTCGGTGAATCATTGGGAAGCGACCCATGAGATCCCCAGATATGTTGGCAGTAAATACGGTCGTCAGACTATCCGAACACGTAAGTACCAAGTACTACGTTTTACCGATTCACGAGACAAGGTTGGCTTCTAGCAAAGCACCATGCCTACCCAATTCTCCGGAAATATCCTTACAGGAATGAAGGATCTGTATCAGGCGTAGTATACATCGTATAGTGCATATCGATCTAGTATCGGATGGTCACATGCTAGGCCTGGGGCTGGAGTTGTGTCTGCCCCGTACGAAACACATGTCGGATGTCTGGTAACTAGTCTCTATAATCGGATATACATGACCTAGTCATAATATCCCAATGGCCGCGCAGCACTTAAGAGCACTAATACTGTATCCTACGTGACATCATCTCCACTATGACTGGAGTGATACTTCCGTCTTGACATCACACCCAATACTCTACGATTCTCAATATACCCAGTATTGGCGTACACAGAACCGGTTAAAGCCCTGGACGACCTCAACCAAAGTATATTGATTGTCGTAAGTATTAGCGGTGCAAGTCTCAGGTTAAGACCAAATACACCTACCCTGATGTCGGACTCCCATAGACACGCAATCATACTACCAATGGGATTCCGATGGGGTCTATCCAGAGCGAAGCTGTTTCCCGTACCATCGGTGAAACACAACCTCCTACTACACTTACATAAGTATCCAATACTTAAATATATGAGAACTATGCCCGTTATGCCCTCATAACGCGCACAAGTGCAATACTAGTCTTTTACGTATTTATCGATGTCCAATCTCGATAATACTCTGACTATGGATATTTAATGATTTATCCTATGTGGACTGAACTGTCTCATATCATTCTCCGTCCAGGAACAAATCATAGGGACCTCTCATCATTTATACATCTAAGGTGATCTAATCACAAATGATAAGAGAGCAATCTCCTTTGTCACCTAGTTAATTTTTACAACAACACCATGATATGTACAAATAGTGACGCTATGGGTCATAATTGTCCAACAATCTCCCACTTGGCCTATAGCCAGTCACTCGAGTGTCTTACACCCGAACTATGTACGGTTGGCTCAAACTGCTGAGAAAATCTTTCTTCAGCGGATTTGCATGATTATCATCTTGATGCGATTTATTCGATCATCACATCGCCATGATGTATGATCCGAACGAATCAGATGAATATCGAAGTATATATCTGGATCGTTGATGAGACCATTAATTCTTTAGCATTTGCTGACGCCTAGCTCAGCTGCTAACAGAATTATATCTAATCTAATTAGATTTGTTATTGACCCAGATGTCTGCTTTTGCTGCATCAGCAGCTGCAATTAACCCACATTTGTTGTTTATTCGGTAACAATATCTTGCTTGGAAGATTTCCAGCTCACTGTACCGTTATTCAAACTGTATAGTACCGTTTGTGACTTTTAGTCGTTTTTATCGGTTATAGGAAACTTACTACAGTGATCCCAATCACTCCAAGTTCTCCTTCTCCATAGACTAAGACAGCATCCTTAGTTCTCTGAGATACTAACGGATGTTCTTAACTTCAATCCAGTGACTATCACTCGGATTGGTCTGATTGTGTCTCCATACGCTCAAAGCGTATGAGACACCAGGTCATGTACATTTTAAATGTACAATTTCTCAGAGAGTGTTAACAACTTTAAATCTATCCCAATAGATCTTTATTCCTAGAATAAAGGTTGTTACTCCTAAGAATTCTACGAAGAATTATTTCGAAAGCAAAGCTTTCACTGATTGTTTTATGGGAATATCATTTCCAAGAAATGACATATATTATCATTATTTTATTCAGGACATTCATTGTCAGTGCGCTCCCACTAACCTCCTTATATACACAAGAATTATTTTCGTTTTGAATTAAATCATAAACTATTATGATCACATCAAAACGTCAGCTCTAAGAACCTTATGTTTGCTTCATTCCAAACATGGATCGAACAACCCGCAAACCTAGTTTTGCTGGTTTAGGTACGACAAAATCGTCAGGATGTTATAAACATCCTCCAAAAGATTTCCGTTTAAGGAAAGCGATTTTGATCTTTAACTGACACATTTCATAAATGTACAATTTCAGCAAGCATTATCCAAATGGATTTACAGTGGCAACAGGTAAAAGGTTGAACCGTAATCAACACAATGTTGATAACGATACCTTTTCGCTAAAAGCCTAGCTTTGTACATTGGTAACGATTCCTTTTCGCTAAAAGCCTAGCTTTGTACATTGGTATGTTGCCATCCATGTATGTATTCCTTGAAGACTTTTAAGTACTAATAGGCACAATACCTAACGGTACATCAACTAGTGTCTAAACATAGTTGGTATACATGGAATCCACTTCGGACTCATGGCACTTTGCCACAAAAGGGAGTCGATACCATGTATCACTTCCTCAAACGTAGTCGGTTGGTCTACCTCAACAAGATTGACATCTTTATGAGGTGAGATCAGAAACCCATACCCCCGGTTGTTTTCTGATTCTCTCCGATCTACGCGGTTCTTGTGTATTCGAAGATTAATGGTATAGTTTCATCATTGATGAACTATCTGTGTTCCATTAAGGACTTAGTGCCTTGAACAGTATTACTCCGATTTTCATCGAGTTATACCATCCTCCCACTTACCACTGCATATCGGTATTCCTCTTACGAAAACCGCATGGTGAGCAACAATAACATTGTTCTCTCGTGAGATGCATAAGTACTATACTTATGGTTTCCCCTAGGATAACCTATAATTGGCACTTATCCTATTTGGGTTTTAGTTTGGTATCATCCAAACATACGCCTAGCATACCCAAATCATCAGGAATGAGAAACCCGATTTCTTTCCCGTTCATATCTAATATGATATATGTCAAACAGATTTATATGGAACCTTATTCTAAATAAGTATTGCACTGTTAATGCATATCCGTTGAAGGAAATGGTAGCTCAGAGCGACTCATGATTAGCCTTATCATGTCCAACAAAATTCGGTTTCTCTGTACGAACACACAGTCAAACTTACATGTCTCGGGAGGAGTCCTCATTGAAAGAATACTATACTCTTTCACGTATGTTTGAAACTTACTGCTTAAGTATTTTCCATTATGGTCTTACCGCGATGGTTTAATACTTTAGACGATCTATTTGTCTACTTCGTGTCGAAACTCTAAAAGTTATCGATTTGTGTTCTTCAAAAGAAACACATAACCATAACGTGATGCCACATCCGTTAAGGTCACGAAATATTCATATTCATATCTAGCATTGCTAGATATGGGCCCACTTACTTCACTATGAATAGGGCTAACAGATCGGTGACACTATTACTATTACCAAGTAAATAGCGTTTCATGTACTTTACCTAGTAAACTAGATTCGTAGACTTTATTTGAATAGTCAAATCAGTCCTAGTACCCACTCTTCAAAAGCGTGGATATACGAGTCTTGTTTAATTGTGTCCCAGACAACAATGCCACAAATAAGTCTCTACTGATCAAATCAGTTTGAGCTATATATTTGTCATTTTACATGTTTGAGATTTTATTTATATTCAAAATATAAATTATGTTACTCACATCTAATGTGTTTATCTTAATATCATTCTTATATAATGAAACACTTTAGTGTTCTAGAATATAAAGGTCAATCCGCAACGGATTAAACACTGATATAAAGATAATGTTTCTAGTCAAACTAGTTACATTATAACAGTTCCTAATTTAAGTATATACCCAAAAGGTAGTTCCTAAAATTAGGATTCTACGGTCGAATCAGCGACTTTCGTCCCATTTCCGATTCGCAGATTAATCTCAGCTTGAAGTCAGTATCCTGCTCACAGCAGATTCTTAACATCAATCCATATATTTTATGTACCATACTAAGTATTTTAAAATCCAATTTTAATACTAGTAAAAGACATAATATTGACAAACATTCTTAAAGTCAGAGCCTTGCCCTTTCTTTAATTCCTTCGTGTCTGCCATATCCAAAAGGCAGTCACTTTAGGATATGTCATTTATCTTCCCAGAAGATCATAATGATTTTGCCTTTGCCCTTTCAAATATTTCAGAAGCCTTTGGCCAAGCCTTGGGTTTCTAGAATATTGAAGTATGGTGCGCCTTGCGCCATTTACCTAATTGCAAAGTTTGACTTTATCTCCTCGAGAATAGTCATTATCCCTCCAAGAGTTATTTATTGCAATTTTAATACTTCTTAAATCTAAACATAGATTTATGACAAGTATATCGAATTAAGCACTTAAGTTATCATCACATAAATCTTCCAAAGATTATGCTATACTATTTGCTTAATTCTTGGCTTAGGCATAATAGGTTATTTTATCAAATAAAGTAACTTATTATTTATTTCCAGGACCATCCTGAAATTATTCCCAATTAAAATATAGTCGTTTAAATACATTTTCACCTAGGATTATGTTTTAAACACTAATCTTTCATTCATCTTGATTCTAATAGTCCAACTATTTAATCAACGATTTGTGGTACTATGTATTATATTGATTATTATAGTCCAACTATACAATCAAATATAATTTAAATCAATTAACCTCAATTACATTGATTACTATAATTCAATTATAAAATCAACTGTAAATTGAAATTAATTAATTCAAATATATTGATTACTATAATCCAATTATATAATCAACTATAATACAGTCCAACTGCTTATTAAAACAACAATTTAAATATTAGTCCAACTAACATTTAATTTATTTGACGAATGTTATTTGTTTGAGCGCGTATGGCAAGTAATTAAACGAATATTGCAAATTCAATTCTTGCCTCCCACTATTTTTCGGCGAGCCTCTAACCCTCTGTCGAGTACTCGGGAAACCCTGTTTCCTAGCTGGCTAGGATCCCGTTAAATAACACACAATCTTGATTTTGGCCAACAAATTGTATGATATTTAACTAGGTAGATCTCAAAGATCAATTGGATCCAATCCAATTCCTAGATCCAGTAGGCGGATATCCAAATCCTAAACATATATCTTATATATGCCAATACATCCAATGTATTACCTAACCTTTTTCCTCTGAATCAACTAAGCCTTGGCTTTGGCACAACAAACCTAATGATCCCAGTCAAGCGCGACCCAATGACCATGGAAAGCTTCGTAATCAATGTCGATGGACAAGAAGTGGTCTTGACTTTGGCCAACAAACCACGACTTTTTTTTATAGCAGAGCGTAAGCGTATAAGAAGAGGTCGAATTCCAAAATTTTCAAGGCATGACTGCTATTACTTGCTGCTTATGACTTAGACTGACTATTAGACACTGATATGGAACAAAGCTCTCGTGATTCAAACACATCCTCGACGGACAAAGGCCTTGAATTTGGCCAACAAGCCAATGCCAGTCTCGGATCTTGAGTGAGAATCACTCAATGGAAGGAAAAACGCTTAATATTTTGTGAGGGTTTTTTGCGTGCAAATTGGCAACCAATTTATTATCTTTGTTAAGGTCTCATCATCATACACCCTTAAACATACATTCTAAACACATAATAAGGCGCATATAAATAAAATAATAATGATATGCGGATGTATACTTTACACATTGATCCTAGATCAAATCTCTCTCTTTCCTCTCTCCCGCTAGCACATGTATTTACTTCTACCCGTTACACTACACTTCTAAAGAAACCTCATTTACATTGAGGGGAATTGGTGAGAAGAGAAATACAATGAGAAATGAGGTAATAAGGCTGGACACGCAGGTCCAATTAATAAATCAAATTTATTACAATAATTTCTAAAATTGTCCCACCCATCTAATATCCATCCGATATACATTATTCAAGCATCGCAACAATTTATTCACACAAGCATGTTATCAATCAATCTAATCAAATTAATTAATCTGATAATTAATGATCATCCAATGTTCAAACAACGATTTGATTTTGCGCGAGTGAAACTCGTTTTGCGAATAAGTATTTAAAGTTCGAATTCTCGAATTAAATTAAACTACAAAATTAAATCCAATTCAATTTGTATTTAATACTAATCCATTTATTTAATTCCAAATTAAATACTACACTTTATTAATAAACCTTTACGACTTAAATTCCAAATTTAATCGCTACGGGTCTCAAAACCCGTTTAACGTCCAACGTTAATTTAATTAAAGTCCAATGGGCTTTTAATTAACTTCTTAAGGTGTGGACTTTTGGTCAACTCGGGTCAAATCCAATAACCAAAGCCCAATCCGGGAATTACCCCATAAGCCTAGAAAGCAATTTAGGCCCATTAGGCCCAATTAAACTATTAAGGTCCATTAGTCGCATTTGGGCTTTATGGAAGCGGTTTTGGGCCTAATTGGATCCAACCAATTTTTCCTAAACCCAACTTAGTACAACCAAGCCCAATAAGCCCAATTACAACACTTAAGCCCAATTTCACAAAATATGCCTAATATAATTAAATTACAAAACATCAATTGGCCTAATTAATCATGCTCAATTACATCAATTAGTGTCCAACACATTTTGATCAAAAAATCAAATCCAAACATGCTAGTCCAGTCTCGACAAAGTGAGGATTTTTATATCCAATTTTAAATCCAATCCAATTGAATCCTATTAAACATTAAATCATCATTTCCAATTGATTCCAACTCATCCAATGAATCAAAATCAAAAAATCCAAGACTTATTAGGGCATTTAAGATTCGGCCAAGCCAAGAAATTTGGGCAAATTTGTTCCAAACAATTTTTCTTCAAATTGATCCAATCAATCATCAATTAAAACACATTTAAGCATACTCAATCATCCAATTTCATAAAATCATGCTCAAATACATTTTACCCAAATTTTAACCCTAATTCATATTTCATGCTTTTCAATCGCTCTGATACCATTGTTGGAGTTTCTATGGCCCAATGATCGAATACAAAGCATAAAAAATACATATGAATACATTGAAGAAGTCGCGGAATACTCACATCGATCGGTTGAGCGACACGAGAGGCAACAAAAATCAAATTCTGCCCTTGTGAGTGTTCGACAGTCCACTGTCACAGCTCACTGTTTTCGGCTTCAATCTTCGTCCTTCGTCAAGCTCCAAGCTCCGTCAAACGATTCCAAGCTCATGGGTGGACTTCCTTATCACCTTCGCATGTCTCTCAGAGTGCTAGCTCTCAAGAAATTTGCCACAAATTTCCCACACTTTGCTTCCCTTGCTCACGGTTTTCTTGACAGAAACCAGTGAAGAATTGCCTCTAAGGCCGAGAGAGAGAGATGAAGAAATGGCTCCAAATTCGTGAGCCATGAGAGAGAATGGAAAAATATGTAATTGTTAATTGTTTTCCAAAAACAAGTAAACATATACCAAAAATCCTTTTCCAAAAATTCAAGCAATTAATGCCAACTACCACCATCAATCCATCAATCAATCAAATCAAGTGACAAGTTGTCACATCACTTAAAGTGACTAATGATTTGACGCTTGATGCGACTAATGATTTGACGCTTGATTTGACTTGCGTTCCGCGCTCGAATTCAAAATGCGAATGCGCTTGCAAACAATCTCGGGCTCGGGTTCGCTAATTCCAAATTAACAAATTTTCCATTGCGACGTAATTAAACGATTATGCCTAGCGAAATCACTATTCACGTCGCTAACGAATTAATTCTAAATTAAATCGTTCGCCCGAATTAAAATCTAATTTTAATTCCGCGTCGAAATCCAATTTCGTTTAATATATCGAATATATTATTTAATCGATCAATTCCAAATTAATCATTCTCTCTCTTTAAATGATATTTTATCCCAGATAAAATATCTCCACAATTATCCCAGATTAATTTTCTCTCTCATCTTATTAATCTCAGATTAATTAAAAGTGCGAGTCATACGTCATCGGTGAATCTTCGGGAAGCGACCCATGAGATCCTCGGATATGTTGGCAGTAAATGCGGTCGTCGGACTATCCGAACATGTAAGTACCTAGTACTACGTTTATACCGATTTACAAGACAAGGTTGGCTTCTAGCAAAGCGTCATGCCTACCCAATTCTCCAGAAATATCCTTACAGGAATATAAGATCTATATCAGGCGTAGTATACGTAGTATTGCGTATGTCGATCTAGTATCGGATGATCACGTGCTAGGCCTGGGGCTGGAATTGTGTCTGCCACGTACGAAACACATGTCGGATGTCTGGTTACTAGTCTCTATAATCGGATAAACATGACCTTGTCATTTTATCCCGATGACTGCAGTACTTAAGAGTACTAGTACCGTATCCTACGTGACCATCATCTCCATATGACTGAAGTGATACTTCCGTCTTGACATCACACCCAACACACTACAATTCTCGATATACCCAGAAGAGGCGTACACAGAAACCGGTTAAAGCCCTGGACGACCAAAACCAAAGTATATTGATTGTCGCAAGTATTAGCCGTGCAAGTCTCAGGTTAAGACCAAATACACCTACCCTGATATCGGACTTCCATAGACACATAGTCATACTACTAATGGAATTCTGAGGGGGTCTATCCAGAGCGAAGCTGTTTCCCGTACCATCGGTAAAACACAACCTCCTATTACACTTGCATGAGTATCCTATACCAAAATATATGAGAACTATGCCATTATGCCCTCACAACGCGCACAAGTGTAATACTAGTCTTTTACATATTTATCGATGTCCAATATCGATAATACTCTGACTAGGGATATTTAATGATTTATTCTTCGTGGACTGATACTGTCTCATATCATTCTCAATCTAGGAACAAATCATAAGGACCTCCTATCATTTATATATCTTGGTGATCTAATCACAAATGATAAGAGTGCAATCTCCTTTGTCAAATAGTTAATTTGTACAACAACACCATGACCTGTACAAATAGTGACGGTATGGGTCATAATTGTCCAACAAATATATAATGCAGTACACAGTTACAGAGGTAGTTTGTAATTGACATTGGGAAGTGTCACTGCTAAATGTATATTATCAAATATAGTTCATGGTCAAGATTTACTAACACGGGTCGGTTAGTCAAATCCGTTGAGACCAGTATATGTCGTATATCGAGACTTGATCCGATGATTTATCCCAATGAACCATGAGTCTGGGGAGACTCGTATAGACATGTAGGTGTTTATAGTGGATAAACACTGAACGACTCACCGAAGATTCTTAATGGATGGTACACCAACGTCAATAAGAATCTTCTCGGGTTGAGTAGCATAGTGGTCATTCGACTTGAGATACCAGTGCGGATGTATGAGACATCCGCCACACTTAGATGGCAGTCACGTCACCGATCTATTTAGATCAGACCTCTGCCTGCTCGTTGGGTGTGGACCGATCCTCATGATATCTTGTGTGTGTCAAGATAGGATCCGTCAGTTCTGTTTACATAGCAATAATAGTCCATATGTGATTAGCAATCAGTTAAATCTATGGCCATATTATACTTCAGAAATCAGTTCCGAATGTTATTTATAGATTGATAATAGAATTGTCGATGAGATTATCCGGATACCTGTGACGGAGGGATTATACGTATGCAATGACATCGACATGTATGATTCATCTAGTTTATCTGTGGTCGTCATAATTTACGGGTGGGTAAATTATGGACACGAAATTAGATTTTGTGACGGATATACCTGTATCTAGAGAGTCTCACTAATGAAATATACTCGTAGAGCACTAGGGCAACTTTTATTAATAATGGTGATTATTTATAAATTGTTTAAACGTTAAACGAAAGATGCATGCAAATGGGCCGAACCATCTTTTGCTAATTAATGTGTATTTGTATTTAATATATGATATTATTACATATACATTAATAAATTGTCAAATAAAGGTATTTGACATATATCATTAATATATATATTTGAGATATTTAAAGTAAATATAATACATATATTTGAGATATTTGTATTTAATTAATTAATTAATTAATTGTTAAATTATTAATATAATTAAAATATAAATTTCTCACAAAATGATAAAGTTAGGAAATGATTATAAGTGTAAATTGTTGACTTTACATTAAAGGAAGATGTTGTCAAATTGAATTTGACTTCCTTGGATATTTGTTTTAATTATTAAAATAGAAAATATCCATTATCCTTTTTTATTTGTAAGATTAGGCCATACCCCTAAATTAAATATAATTGTTATATTTTTGAGTTGCAATTGTTGACTTACTTTAAATCATTAAATGTTTTGATGATGATTAAAGCAAGTTGATAAAGGCAAATTAAATGAAACAAAAATTAATATCTTTTTATTTTATACACATCAATTTCGGCCAAGGGAAAAATAGGTGAGGTATATATATTGTTTTGCTTCATCTTTTAGGGTTTAACAAGTTCATTAGACACCAAACATAATACAAAAGTAGTTGAGAGAAAAGCTTGATGGCTAAAGGAAGATGGCTTGGAAAATCATGGTTTTGTAAGTTATTTTTCAAAGTCTTCAACATGAAAATTGTTTCTAACATGCTTAGCATCATTTTGTGTTGCTTTGGTGTTGTCTCTCTTCTTGTAGTTTTTGTTTATTTTGGTTGTGAAATTTGATGAAAGATTGAAGCATGTAAGTAAGCTTGAAATTGTTTCAAAGCCTTACTTTTGATTTTTAGAAAATCAAGTTGCCATTCTAGAGTTGGTAAGCCACTCCTTGGTGACCTAGAATTTTTATAGAGTTGTTTCAAAGTGGTGAGGCTAGATTGGTGAAGTATTGAATGGATTAAAGTGTTGGATTTTGTAAATTTGGTGAAATTGGACAATTTGAAGAAATTAAAAAATTAGGGTTCATAACCCACTCCAAATTTGGAGATTTTCATATATGTGATGTACTATGGTATGAATATGATGCATGTAAAATTTTAAGTTGATTGGATTTGATCTTGGCATGTTTTGAACTAAAGGGACCAAATTGTAATTAATTAAAAATTTTGGATGGCTCACGGCATTAGACTAAAATTGGGGATTTGTGTGAAATCTGATTTTGATGCATTTGATGTGTTGAAAAACATTTTAGAAATGATTTAGAATCATCCAAAATTGTATTTGCCAACTTTTGGACTAAAATGATCAATTAACAAAGTTTTGTGGCAATTTGGTAATTACCAAGAAATTTGATTTCTTGTGTAATTTTTCAGAATTTGATAATTGCATAATTAAATAAATAAGTTTATTTAATTGATCCGAGAAAAAGTTTTGAAATCAGAAAATTTTGATTTTCCGCGATTCCGCTGCGTTACTGATATTCCCCCTTAAAACCCCAACAACTTGTTCAATACCCGTCATAACATACTCATAAATGTGCTCAGTAGTATGCGCCACATCAAAACTTTCCTTTAAAGAAAGGAAAATGGTACCTATTGTGTAATTAACAGACAAATTCATTATACTTCTCATTTTCCTATCACTCCAAGCATATGTCATGATTGAACACCCGTTCTTCTTCCAACCCTTATCATGTTGTTGTAGAAGAACTTTAACACTTTCAAATTCCTCTTTTAATAATGGTTCCCTCAATTCATACTGGCTAGGACCTCTGAAACCCGGTTCAAATTGACCCACTGTCTCCATCATCGTTATCCAGCTATCATTGTCAATAACATTGAAAGGAATACCGAATTCATAAACCCACTTAGCAATAAATTACTTCACATTATGTGTCTTCTCTTTAAAAAGTTCTTCATTAATATTTTGTTGCCGCATTGTTTTACCATCACTCACTACAGAATCAGAAGAGGTTACCACTGTCCAAGTATCCAAAAGGCCGCGATGCCGAGGGGGTCTTGAATCTAACTCTTCTTCTATTTCACGAATTTCATCTTCTTTAGCGTCCCCAATATTAACTTCTTGTCTTATCTCACTGATATGCTTCTATTTTCTTTTCTTTTTTTATTCCTAGCCTATAAAATGGCTTGTCTACACTGCTTCTGATCTTCTTTACTGGATTTTGGATATTTTATAACTTTCCCTGATATATGCCCAATATGTTCTTTCATTCTGTAAATTCTTCCGGAATTTTTTTTTGAACAGAACTTGCATTTAACTTTATTATTCAGATCCACTAAAGCCGCATACTCTCATCCAATATTATTCAAGTTCCGTTTAAGAACAAGATTACACTACGAATTAGAGGCTGCGGAAGAAGAAGCCATTAACCATACTAAAAATGAATCAATTATTTTGATTAGTAAATATGCCCAATTAATAATTAATAATCAATTTATCACTATAAACCCTAAAATTTATTTGCTTTGTCTTTAATTAAATTTATAATTTATTAACAACTTTAAGTAACTAACAAATAATCTAATATCAATATGTAATTAATTTATAACTATTAACAAAAAATTAAATCAAAACCAAAAGTCCAAAACATAGGTGAAATGAATAAAAAAATGATCTAATATCAATATGTAATTATTTTTAATTATTAACAAAAAATTAAATCAAAACCAAAATTCCAAAACAAAGGCGAAATGAAGACTTACCGGAAACCCTTCACGAGTGAAAAAAATTCAAAACGAAGAAGCAGAAACGAAGTCGAAGTGTGAAGGCTGAAGAAGAATAAGATGCTTTGAAGGCTGAGCAGATAAAAAATAAAGAAATAAAGAAGAAAGTCAGAAACCCTTACCTTAACGCGTGATTTTTTTATTTTTTTTATAAACCTATCTCCCAAAACGACGATGTTTTAGGGGTATTATTAAACCCCAAAAATGACGAAGTTTTGGAGGGTTACAAAACCCTTCAAAATGTCATCGTTTTGGAGCGTGAATGGGAAAAAAACAGCTCTGAGTGTCGGCGCTTGCGCGGTCGAGTTCCGATGAAATCGGCGCCTAGGCACCGATTTCATGCCAACCACCCAGCTGCGCGATTGGCACCACCGATTAGGTGGTAATCGCCGCGGCTGGGCGGCTCGCCAAGGTAGTGCATTTTAGAACACTGTCAAAAATATGAAATTTCGAAGGAATACTTTGTTAGGGGTCTAGATGTAATTTCTAGAAAGTTATTGTATATAAGCCCCAAACTTATTAGAATTTGCGCAAATGCCCAGCTTCTTCACGTTTCACACAAGATAGAGAAGAAAACGTCGGCCACTAGTCAGCCAGCGCGAAAACACCGGTTGGTGCGACTGATGGGGGGAGTCCATGGGTGGATGATGGTGTCCCTGAATAGCCAGAAAACAGCGAGATGGAGAAGAAAATCATGAGCACATCCTAGTTCTGATCTCGGCTTGTCGATTCATTTCACAGGTCGAGCCACCTGCTAAATCAAAGCCCTCAGAGAGTACTACAAGATAGTGGTGTCGATTTCTCCGATTCGTGCTTGGTTGCAAACAAATCGAAGAAAAAATGGATTATGAACGGTAACATTCATTTGAACAGTAGCTCTGATTTGAATTTCTTCGATTCCTACACATTAATGGGAGCGTTGGAAGTTCGTATATGCCTTCGAAATCTCGATAAGACATCCTAGTAAAATTCATTATTTTTCAAGTTTCTCGTTTTATATTCGGATGTTTCCACTAGTGTCGTAAATTATGGTATTGACTTGTATCTAATTGAATAAGATAGAATGTATTGAATTTGTTCGATCTGGTAAGATTAACGAATTTTGATAAAATAGGATTTCGCGCGTGCTTTTGTTTTGGTGAATATAATGATAAATATGAGTTAATTGTGATGTTAAGATGATGTGTAGATGTTTTTAGAAAGTTTCGAAGGGTCCATGATCATTCCGTAGCGTTATTGAAATTTTTGCGGAAGATTTTCCAAAAATACGTAATTCGAGAATTTAAGTTATCTGATGGTCCTAGTATAATATGTTTTGATGTATTAAATATATTTGACTAGTTTTGGAGGAAACTATTGGGGCAGTTGTGGAACCCCTAGGGTTGGATTGGTGCTCCGCGCAGCGGAAGTGGGTATAACCTTATAATATCAAGGGTAGGTGTATTTTAAAATATTTTTATATAAAACTACATTCCGATATGAGTCTATAGGAAAAATACGAGGACCCAATCAGAGTCCGAAAGCTCCGGAACGGAGAAAAAAAGTTTTAGTATGAATCAGGTCTGGGCGTCGCGACGCCACCCAAAATGCCGAGAGCATTCCAAACGTGAATGGCGACGCGTCGCGATGCGGGAGTCTGGGAGTCACGTTGCTCAGCTCTGTGCCACGATGCAAAATGGTTTGTGTCGCGACGCAGCTCAGACAGTGAGTGATTTTTCATTTCAAAACATTACTAAACACTTCCAATTTTCTCCCAATACTTCAAATACACTTAAAATCCAATTTTAAATCTAATTTTAACTTCATAACCACCATCATCAAATATTTTACAACTAGCATACATGTATTCTAAATACTTATATGCATTTGTTCGAATCTAATCACAAATAATTTTATAATCCCAATTAGAAATGTCTCATGAACAATTCTAGTTCACCTAAAGGTGGTCAAGTGAATCTAGAATAGTAGCCATAACTCTAAGCTTTAATATAGAGTTCCAAACTCTTATTAATTGTTCCATGTCCAACATGAATATCTTTGACCTAATACATAAGCATGTTGTGTTTATACTTCTAAAGTATCCTAACACAATTGATTAGCCTTATTTCAACATTAAGATATGTGATCATGCATCTAATACACAAATGAACATAGCAACATTACCTAGTAAGCTTGATGTAAGATCCAATCTACTTCTCCTTTGTTGAAATTGTTGGAGAACCTCCAAGGTGTGCAAGCTTGACTTCAAGATCCAACCTTGATTTCCAATGCTATCAAGCTTTAATTCAAGATCTAATCTTGATTTCTCCTAAATGAAATATTTCAGAGACCTCACAAGCTTCTCCAAACACTTCTCTAACTTAGGCTAATCTCTCAAGAATTACTTGTGTATAGCTTACTCAAGCTTTTGCTTATTATTATACTTGTTCTTAAAACCTTCCTTAAGCTTGCTATTTATAGCAAAACTTAGGCAATTTTTAATTAATAAAAGTTGTAATAAACTTTTAAGTGGGCTTAATCCAATTTATCAAAATATGTATAATTAAGTGTGACTAATCTCCATTGTCTCCCACTTTGATTTAATCCAATTAAATCAAGCCAAAGATTAGGAAATAAATTAGTTAAATGTTTTCCACTTTGATTTAATCCAATTAAATCAGGCCAAAACCACCTATTATTACATACTTACAATTACTATAATATCCTCAAATGGTAGAGATAATTATGATTTTATAATTAAGCCCTTGTGTAATTATTGAATTAATCCAATTAGGTCAAAGTAAATAATCAATGTTATCCAATAACACTTGATTATCTTAGTTGATAATTATAATATCAAATATTATCTTTTATCAAAATAAATCGGCTATCCTAGTGCTCAATGAGTACACTCCATATTGGGACTTTCTAAGTTCAGACACGTTCGTCATATAAGCTTAGCTAATATGTACGCAATTTAGCTACCTCCGAATTCGTGAAGAACACGAACGACCTTTCTGAATAATACAAGTCGAGGTCATCACATATGTTTAACAATCCCTCCGTCGTAGGCTATCCGAGTTTTGCTTAGGAAACATAGAATACACCGTCAAGTTTCCAAGGCGGACATCTCATGTCGACATGTTCATGATTCTTTACAATTGATGCGATCCACCCTAGGTGATCGGCTTTGGCCAATGTCTCTAAGAATCGTGACTTTACTTACATGGATACCTAAACCTATCTTGCTTTGCACTTGATTATCGAGTGCGAGTGCCTCAGTCCACACCCAACGAACATTTAGAGGCCAGACCATGAAAGGTTTCTGAGATACATGGCATCAAAGTGTAGAGGATTTCATAAAAATTCAATGCTATCCTATAGTCAAAGGATTACATATGCTACTCGACTCGAGAAGATTCCTATTGACGGTGGTGTGTACTTCCAACTATTAGGAATCACCTGTGAGTCATTCGGTATTTGCTTCAACGAATACCCATTTGTCTATACGAGTTACCAAAACTCATGGTACATCGGGTTAAACCATTGGAACTCCAATTCTAATATACGACATGTGCTAGTCTTATAGGTTATAAGAATTCCACCGTATTCCAAAACCAACGACTATGAATATTTACTTTAAGAATAGTTTACACCTAGTGTCAAGACTATTATAAGGTCTATGTCATTCTTAGTATATCTATACATCAATCTAATACGCATAATGACAATACCATTATAAGATATGAAATGAAAAAAATAGTTATTTTATTAATAAATAATAAAATGTGCAAATCAGACTGGCACTCCAAGCACCAACTCCATCAAACTCCCACTTACTTAATGCTAATCTGGATGGTACCGTAGTCCCATCTCCTCCACATGTTTATCAAATATCTTAGGAGGTAAGACATTTTCAAGCGGGCCTGCTATGTTCTATTGTCCTTGAACCTTCAAGACCACTATGTCTTTTCGTTCAATAATCTCTCTAATTACGCGGTATTTCCTTTCCACTTACTTAGCCTACGCGATGGCTCTGTTATTATCACAGTACAATGGGATCGAATCCGTAATACTAGGCACAACGTCAAGTTCTATGATAAAATTTCTAATCCAAACAGCTTCTTTAGCAGCTTCTGAAGCCGTTATAAATTCCACCTCAGTGGTAGAATCAGCTGTTGAGCCTTGCTTTGAACATCGCCAACTAACAGTACCATCGTTAAGGGTAAATATGTATCATGATGTAGATTTTCTATCATCTGGATCTCCCTGGAAGTTGAAATCTGTATAACCCTTAACTTATAGCTCATTTTCTCCATATATTAGAAACTTATCCTTGGTACCTTTAAGATATTTTAGGATATGTTTCACGGTTGTCCAATGATCATTACCTGGATCAGATTGATATCAGCGGGTCATACTGACGCCGAAATTGATGTCAGGTCTAGTACATAATATAACATACATTATACTTCCAATGCAAGAAGCATATGAAAAGTTAGACATCCTAACTCTCTCTTCCTCAGTCTGAGGTGCTATTTTCTTCGAAAGATGTATGCCATATCGGAAAGGCACATTTGTTGCCTTGTATTTGGTAAGACCGTACCTTTCTAACATCTTATCTATGTATGTCGATTATGACAACTTTATAAGCTTCCTAACTCTATCCCGGTAGAGCATTATACCTAGTATATAGGAAGCTTCACCCATATCTTTCATGAAGAAGTTTTTGCAAAGGTAGGCTTTCACACTTTACATCATCCATATATCATTTCCTATGATAAGGATGTCATTTACATACAAGACTAGGAAAACTATCATGCTCCCACTCACTTTCTTATAAACACATGGTTCTTTCTCATTCTTGATGAATCCAGATAATCTAATTATCTTAATAAAACGACGATTCCAGCTTCGAGATGCTTGTTTAAGTCCATAAATAGACTTTTAGAGTGTGAATGGCCTTGTAGTTTGTATTCTACTAAGATCACAGTTTGATATACTAGCTTATAGAGCCTATTGTAGACTCATGTAAGCTTTCCGGAAATTCGTGTTCTCTAATTTTGATTACAATCAGATTGTCTTATTTTATCAAAATATAGAGAATGCATATATGATAGTAGGGTCAATGGGAGCGTACAAATTTCTTTCTAAGGTTATATATCCCAACGACATTATCATTATTAAAGTAATAATGAGATGTTTGTAAAGTAAAATGTTTACTTAAGTCTTCATTTCTCCGTGAAAGAAGTGAGAGTAGTCTCTGTTATATTTGATATAAAGTTTTATATATGATATAAAACTAAGAGACTTGTGAGATACTCCAATTAGTCGCGTATTAGATATGATCTAATAAAGGACACAATAAGAACTGTCTGTATGACAGTTAGTATAACTATTTGACAGTGAATGTGTCTTTTATATATATATATAGTATTCGTCTTTTGTAAAGGATGATTCCTTTGTCGAAAGAGAGATTGATTAGAATGTCTAGTCAATCTTATGCATCATAGGATGATGGCATAATGAATACTATATTATGTGCGATTAAGATATCAATTTAATTTTAATTGTTACGAGTTATTTTGATATATAGTAGACCATAAGATGGATCTTGAAACATGTTCTTTATGATCTTTGAGATATTGAGAATGAGTTTCTTATTCATGGAGAATTTAGTCTGCAACCATAAGGTCAGATTAGTTTTGATCCTAATTATGACGTTAGATGGTCTACGTCATATAAAGTCAATAAGGATGCAGTGGGAGTGTGACCATTGATTCTACTAAATTAGTGGAATCAACTGCAACTTATGAAGTATTGACTTATGAAGTTGCATAGTGACCCTATAGATTAGAAGTTTTGATATTAGTGTAGTGTTTGCGGTTGTCTCATAGTATTTGGATTTGATCTCTAAATACATAGACAACTCAATAGCTAAAGCACAATACTGATATAGCGTCTGAATCATATTGATGTGGAATTTGGATTCTACAAAATATGAATGATGCTGGCTAAGGAAAATGGTTGGGTTTGTTGGACAGACTCAATTTGTAAAGCGGGCTTACTTGTTATTGCCTACCTCTTAAGTGCAAGGTGAGCTCTTGAGGGCCATGAGTATGTGATATACATTGAGATGTGTATATGATACCGTGGATTGACACTAGAGCAAGTGGGAGAAATTATTAGGGTTGGTGCTCGGAGTGCCAATTCAGATCGTATTTTATGTCTGATTCATAAATACGAGCAATTCTATTTTCTATAATATTATTAATTTAATGTTATCACCCTTGTCTTTTATACACTTATTCGATCTAATTACAATTAGATATCTGATTATGATTAGATCGAAACTAAATCTGGTTTAGTGATACGTGTATATTAGACAAAGACCCTAGGATTTACAATGTAGTGCGCAGTTACAACGTAGTTTGTAATTGACATTGGGAAGCACACTATAAGATGTATATCCTTAAATAAAGTTCATGGTCAAGATTTACTAACACGGGTCGGTTAGTAAAATTCGTTGAGTCCAGTACATGTCGTATATCGTGACTTGGTCTGATTGTTTATCCCAATGAACTATACATCTCGGGAGACTCGTATAGACATATAGGTGTTTATTTGATAAACGCTGAATGACTCACTGAAGATTTCCGAATAGATAGTACACTAACGTCAATAGGAATCTTCTCGAGTTGAGCAAGCATAGCGGTCATTCGACTTGAGATACGACAGTGGGATATATGAGTTATCCTTAGACAAATGAATTCCATGTCTGAAAGGAAAATTACCCTTCTTGGAATTCTGCATTCCAAATCACATAAGAATCTTGTCGATATAGGATGCCTGAGACATTGCTAAAATTCATCTCTTGCGATCCTGAAAGATCTGGATCCTAAGTATATAACTTACCTCTCCCAAATCTTTCATTTGGAATTGGTTAGCTAGCCAGATTTTCATGTCCGATAATATCTTTACATCATTCTCAATGAGTAAAATAGCATCGACGTACAACACGAGAAAAACTACCTTCCTGAAAATGACGCGATTGTAAACACAAGGCTCATCAACGTTCTGCTCAAAGTTATAAGACTTGATCATAGTATCAAATCTTATGTTCTAATATCTAGATGCTTGCTTAAGTCCATAAATGGACCTTTGCAACTTGCAAAATTTTTGCTCTTAACCTTGGGTTATGAATGTTAGTGTCCTACACATGCCACAAGATCACTAAGATTGATTTGTGTGTGAATAAATCAAAAGGAGTTGTGGAAATACTCACATTGACAGGATGAGATTCAAAACTTTTCTTTGTATTTCAGAAGTTCCATGCTTTGTAGATGAAGCTCCAAGCTCTCTTTGTTGTTCCAAACTCAAGGGTGGGTTATGAATGTTAGTATCATACAACTCATCATTATGAATCAGATAAAACCGTCGAAGTACATACTTGGATCATTGA
Organism: Zanthoxylum bungeanum; assembly: GCA_019454045.1. Lineage (NCBI taxonomy): Eukaryota > Viridiplantae > Streptophyta > Magnoliopsida > Sapindales > Rutaceae > Zanthoxylum > Zanthoxylum bungeanum. Next base: position 113,630 of record SKCR01034520.1, read on the forward strand.
TAAGACCGTGGTTCTTTAGCCTGTGCTATAGCCCAGCTCAACTGCTAACAGAACTATTTCTAACCCAATTAGGAATTTTATAGATCCAAAATGCTTATTTTGCTGTCTCAACCACATCAATATAATCCGTTTTTATTGAATAGGCAACAGTATCTTGCTTGGAAGATTTCCAGCTCACTGTTCCGTTGTTCAAATAAAAATATGTACCCTTATTGCGACTTATAGTCGTCTTTATCAGTTTGGAAACTTGCAACGGTGAATCCAGTCACCTCAAGTTCTCCATCTCCATAAATTAAGAAAGCATCCTTAGTTCGTCTAAGATGCTAAATGATGTTCTTAACATCAATCCATTGACCATCACCTGGATCTGCCTGATAGTGACTCCAAATGCTCAAAGCATATGAGACACCAGGTCGCGTACATGTCTTTCAATATACGAGTTCTCGGAGAGTGCCAACAACTTTTAGATCTATCCCAGTAGATCTTTATTCCTAAAATAAAGGTTTCCTCTCCCAAGTTTTTCATGGAGAATTTTAATGAAAGCCAAGCTTTCACCGATTGTAACATGGGAATGTTATTTCCAAGAAATAATACATCATCAATGTATAGGACATTCAATGTCAGTGCACTCCCACTAACCTTTTTATATACACAAGAATCATATTCTTTTTGAATGAAACCATATACCATTATGATCTCATCAAAACATTGGTTCCAAGAACATAATGCTTACTTCAATCCATGAATGAATCGATTTAACTTTCAAACCTTGTTTGCATGTTTCGGCGTGATAAAACCCTCAGGATGTTGTAAACATCCTCCAAAAGGTTTCCGTTAAGGAAAGTGGTTTTGACGTCCATCTGCCATATTTCATAATTGAAATATGCAGCATTAGCAAGCATTATCTGAATGGATTTAATCATGGCCACTGGTAAAAGGTTTCGTCGTAATCGACACCTTGTTGATGATGATACCCTCAATGGTATCTTGAGCCATTTTGAGCATGAAACTTGATTAGGGTAAAATTTGGGTAAAATCAATTTGAACATGATTTGATAAAATTAATTGATTGAGTATGCTTGAATGATGATGTATTGAAGTTGTATATGATCAATTTCATGAAATATTGATTGGATCAATTTTTCCCCAATATTTGAGGATTGGCCGAGACTATGAGTGCCCTAAATAGTCATGGTGATTTATGTTTTTGATCATTGGATGAGTTGGAAAACATTGAGTAATGTTGATTATGGATTTAATTGGATTGAATTCGGAATCGATTTGAAAAACCCCTAAAATACCGAGACTAGTAAGCATGTAAAATGATGTGATTTTTTGATTCAAATGTGTTGGACATATGTTGATGATAATGAGCATAATTAATTGTATAAATTAGTGTTTTGGAAATATTAATTTGAGTAATTAATTATGGCATACACTTTGGTTAATTTAATTATGAAATTTAGAATTTTGAAATTAAATTAATTGGGCTTAAATTTAGAATTGGGCTTGTAAAGTTGTAATTAGGCTTAATGGGCTTGGCTGGGCAAAGTTTGGTTTAGGCTAATTGGTTGGATCCAATTGGGCCCAAAACCATATCCATAAAGTCCAAATATGACTTAATGGACCTTTAATAATAATTGGGTCTAATGGGCCTAAATTGGTTTCTTGGTAAAGAAGGGTGATTCCTTAAATGGGCTTTGGTATTTGGGTTTAACCCATATTAACCAAAAATCCATGCCTTAAGAAATTAATTGAAAGCCCATTGGATTTTAATTAAAATGAATATTAGATGTTAATCGGACTTTGAGACCCGTAACGATTAGATTTAGAATCTAAGTCGTAAAAGGCACATTAAAAGTGTATTATTTAATTTAGAATTAAATATAGAATTAGTATTGAATACAAAATAAATTGGATTTAATGTTGTAGTTTAATATAATTCGAGAATTCGTACTTTGAGTTCTTATTCGCAAAACGAGTTTGACTCGCGCAAAATCAAATCGTTGTTTGAACATTGGATGGTCATTAATATTCAGATTAATTAATTGGATTAGATTGATTGATAACATGCTTGTGTGAATACATGAATGCGATGTATGAATAATGTATATCAGATGGATAGTACATAGGTGAGGGCAATTTTGGAAATTGTTGTAATAAATTTAGAATTTATCAAATTGGACCTGCGTGTCCAGCCTATTACCTCTTGACTCTGTGTATTTCTCTTCTCACCTATTCCCCTCAATGTAAATGAGGTTTCTTTAGAAGTGTTATGTAATCGGGTAGAAGTAATACTTGTGCTAGTGGGAGAGAGGAAAGTGAGAGATTTGTTCTAAGAACAATGTGTTAAATATCCATCCGCATATCATTATTATATTTATTTACTTACGCGCCTTATTATGTGTTTAGAATGCATGTTTAAGGGTGTATGATGATGAGACCTTAACAAAGATAATTAATTGGTTGCCAATTACGCGAAAAAACCGTCAAAACATATTAAGCGTTTTTCCTTCCATTGAGTGATTCTTACTCAAGATCCAAGACTGGTACTGGTTTGTTGGCCAAAGTCAAGACCTTTGTCCGTCACGGATGTGTTTGAATCATGAAGGCTTTGTTCCATATTGGTGTCTTGTCCAAGTTGTGATTTGTTGGCCAAAGTCAAGATCACTTCTTGTCCATCGACATTGATTACGAAGCTTTCCATAGTCAATGGGTTCCGCTTAACTGGGATCACTAAGTTTGTTGTGCCAAAGCCAAGGCTTAGTTGATTCAGAGGAAAAAGGTTAGGCAATATATTGGATATATTGGCATATATAAGATATATGTTTCGGACTTGGATGTCCACCTACTGGATCTAGGAATTGGATGGGATCCAATTGATCTTAGAGATCTACCTAGTTAATTATCATACAATTTTTTGGCCAAAGTCAAGATTGTGTGTTATTTAACGGGATCCTAGCCCACTAGGAAACAAGGTTTCCCGAGTACTCCACAGAGGGTTAGAGGCTCGCCGAAAAATAGTGGGAGACAAGTATTAAATTTGCAATATTCGTTTAGTTACTTGCCATACGCGCTCATTTCAAATTTTTCGTCAATACGTAATTATTTATTAGTTGGACTAATATTTAATTGTTGTTTTATTAAACAGTTGGACTGTATTCAAACTATTTCATTTATAGTTTATTATATAATTGGATTATAGTAATCAATATATTTGAATTAACCATTTCAATTAATAGTTGATTTTATAATTGGATTATAGTAATCAATATAATTGAATATTAACTCATTAAATTATAGTTGATTACATAGTTAGACTATAGTAATCATTATAATCAATAATACCTAAAATCATTGATTGGATAGTTGGACTATAGAATCAAGATAATTGAAAGGTTAGTGTTTAAAACATAATCCTTGGTGAAAATGTATTTAAACGACTTTAATTTTCAAATTGGGAATAAAATTTCAGGATAGTCATAGAAACCGAGAAGTTACTTTATTTGATATAGTGACGTCTCGGGCCTAAGCCCAGAGTTGAGCAAATAGTAGAACATGATATTTGGAATATTCATGTGATGATAACTTAGTGCTTAATCCATTATGCTTGCCGCAAAGACTCCTTAATTTCTTATTCAGAACTAAGGATTAGATCCTTATAGTATGATAATGAAATTGAAGGATCTTCATAGATCTATCCTTAGATCTTAGAAGTACTAAATTGCAATAGAAAACTCTTGGAGAGTTAATGGCTATACTCAAGGAGACAAAGCCATAGTTTGCAATAGGGCAAGAAGCACAAAACACATCTTACTTCGACATCCCAGAAGGCCAAGGCTTGGCCAAAGGCTTATGAAGTGTGGAAAATGGGCAAAGGCAAAAGCCATTATAATCTTCTGGGAAGGACAATGACATATCCCAAAATGTCTGCCTAAACTGTGGCAAACGGGGTCACTAAAGCGTGACTGCCGTATTGACAAGGCAGACATGAAGGAATTGAAGACGGTGCAAGGCTCCGACTTCAAATATGTTTGTCATAAACATGTTCGCTACTAGTATTAAAATTGAATTTTAGATACTGGATGTGGTACATATATATGCATTGATGTGCAGAATCTGCTGATTAGCAGGATACTGACTTCAGATGAGATTGATCTACGAATCGGAAACGGGACGACAGTCGCTGTTTTAACCGTAGAAACCTAAGTTTAGGAACTACCATTCATGTGTGTACTTAAATTAGGAATCTGTTAAAATGTAACTAGTTTGACTAGAAACATTATCTCTATATCAGGGTTTAACCCGTTGCGGGTATACCTTTATATTCTAGAACACTAAAGTGTTTCATTGTATAAAGATGATATTGAGATAAACACATTAGATGTGAATAACAATATTTTTATTTTGAATATAAATAAATCTCAAGCGTATAACATGAAAGACTAATAGCTCAAACTGAATTAATCAGTTGAGACTTATAAGTGGCATTGTTGTTTGGGACACACTATACAAGACTCGTATATCCATATTTTTGAAGAGTGGATACGAGGACGGATTTGATTCTATTCAAATGATGTCTACGAATCTAGTTTATTGGGCAAAGTGCCTAAAACACCTTTTACTTGTAAAAGTGCAAGTGCCACCGATCTATTAGCCCTTGTTCATAGTGACATAAGTGGGCCCATGTCTAGCTAGGCTAGATGTGGATATGAATGTTTCGTGACCTTTACGGATGTGGCATCGCGTTATGGTTATGTGTTTCTTTTGAAACACGAATCAGAAACTTTTGATGAAATCAATGTTGGACAATTATGACCCATAGCGTCATTATTTGTACAGATCACGGTGTTGTTGTACAAATTAACTATGTGACAAATGAGATTGCTCTCTTATCATTTGTGATTAGATCACCAAGATATATAAATGATATGAGGTCCTTATGATTTGTTCCTGGATTGAGAATGATATGAGACAGTATTAGTCCACGAAGGATAAATCATTAAATATCCATAGTCAGAGCATTGTCGAGATTGGACATCGATAAATGCGTAAAAGACTAATATTGTAACATCCCGGGCTATTTAGGTATTTTTGGTTTAAATATTAAATTCGTTTGAGAGGCCGTGTGAGCACGAGATTTATTTATATAAAATATAGGAATTATTATATGAGATGAATTATAGAATAATGGAGAATTAACTAAAAGGGGCAGAGTTGGAATTTAATAATTAAAATAAAAAGAAATAAAATCTAGATATTTTTATAACACACACCACACAAAAATTAACTCATACACACGTGTAACAATTACACACACACACAGTCGGTCACAGCAGAAAAACAAAAACAGAAAAGAAGACAGAACAGAGTCGAGAAAGAGAGAAAGAGAGATGACCAGCTCCGGCCATGGCTGGCCGTGTCGTCAGCGCCGACAAGCCTCCGATAGGGTGGCAGTGATCAGAACCCATCCAGAGAGAAAGAGAGAGGAAGCAGCAGAGAACCGAGAGAGAGAGTCCAGGAGAGAGAGAGAGAGAAAGACCGAGAATGAAGAAGGAGATAAAGAAGCCTAATTTCATTGATTATGGACGTGTGAGGATAGGTAAGTATACTATGACTAATTTCCCTTGGGTTGGATTAAATTTATCATTTGGGTATTTGATTTGGATTATCGAAATTAGATTTGATAATGAGTTAATGGTATGTTAAATATGATCTAGACTTGGTACTTTGAATAAAATTTGAAGAAATTTTTAGGGTTAAAGAGATTACAAGGTTTGGGGAAAAATCGGTATTAACCCTAGAAAATTTGGGGATGATGGAATTAGGATAATGGTTTAATAGATAGTTAATCTGGAAATTTACAAGTAGTTAATGTTGTGTATATGTGACTGTGAAAGTAAGATCTGAAATTAAAGTTGCGGTAGTATGTTTGTTTAGTTATTGAGGCAATTGTTTGGCTTGTGGGTTTTATATAGTGTCAGACATGGAGATTTAAATTGATATCTAATATGAATAGTTTGAGTTATTCAGCAGTGAACTATGTGGTGCTACTGTGACATAAGTGACGAGTTCCTTGGATTTCTGCTTGGCTATTGTTAGGTATATGATTTATATACTTGTTTAAACTAACGGGCCCAGCAGGTTATGTCAAATTATGAAATCAAAATCTATTTTCACGTGTGGCAAAAGTTGGTGGCATTCTGAATTTGGTATCAATTAGAGGTTTGTTTTTGGTGGTTTGTATAGGAAGTGGTGGTGGATTTTGAAGCTTTTTAGCTTATTTGCATGATTGATTAAACGTATTATTCTATTAGTTGTGCATTTGTATAAATGGAGAGTGTATTTTCAGTAACATATACTTTCCAGCTTCATGTCCATGTCTTCCTCCAATACAATTTGTTCGTGACCTTGTAAATTTCTGTTTTAGTTATTTTATTTGGCATATATCAAGGGTTCTGTTTTCAAGTTTATGAGGATATCAATTTGTTTGAAATGGAAAAGAAATATATATATATATATATATATATATATATATATATATATACACTTTAGAGTAGTTCAATATTATAAGTGTTGATTAAGGCCTAAAAGAAAAGAAATTAAAATGAAATTTGGGACGAAAAGTTTAGAAACAAGTATGGAGAATTTGTAATAGCTTTTCAATTCTTTCCCGTAACCAGTTATGAAAACTTTTGCGTCTTCCATGTTCTGACATGTGTATATATGATTTTGTGATGATAAAGATTAATGTTTTGAGCATGAACACATGATATTATTGTGTAAAGGACACATTAGATTGTATGTGTCTATAAAAATTATGACAACTTATAAAGTAAGTAAACATGTTTGCTGCATGCAAAACATATTAAAGATATAACAAGTATGGCTATGATTAGTATAAGCATAGGAAATATATATATGCATGATTTCGCATTATGGTTTTTATAATAGAGTTGAAATTAAGGATGATTTTGAGTTTTAAAAGTGTTTTAAAGAAAAGTTTCAGAAGTTTTTAAAAGAGGTTTTTCGGAAAATGATTTTCACAGTTTTAAGATTTAAAGTGTGGTTTTCATGAGTTTTATATTTTCGGGGCATGAGGGAAAAACTCACCCCAGTATGCAACTTGAGACAGTTTGGAATTGACGGATATTATGGAATTGACGGTTACAGAGACATATGCACATGTGGAGGACTGAGGGGACGCTCTCAGATCCTCGAGCAGGACTAGGGGTTACAGGGTCCTGAAATCCTGATTTCAGAGCTTGGTGGCTACACTGCAGTTGAGTTATGGTCCTGGGTGTAGATCTCTACGTTGCCAGTTGAGTATTGGTCCTGGACGTAGGGTACCACCAGTTCTAGAGATGCCCAGTTGAGTGATGGTCCTGGGCATCGAGTACACCCAGTTGAGTGATGGTCCTGGGTGCAGAGCAGTTTTTAGTTTTCAGATTTTCAGTACACAGTTTTCAGATTTTCAGTGCCTAGATTTCAGAAACCAGATTTTAGTACATGATTTTTCAGAAACAGTTTTTCAGATTTCAGTTTTCAGTTTCAGACAGTTTTCGTAAAGAGCTTTTCCAGAAAGAGAAAGTAGAGTAAAGTTTTCAGCAAAAAGACTTTCAGATAATAGTTTTTCGGAAAGAGTTTTCAAAGAGTATCTTTTAAAGACATAGCATGTTGAAGTAAAGTATGATTTGCAATTATTACATATAAATTATATATTCTAGTAATTTATCTGAGATGCATATAGTCGATGATATTGCATTATAGCACTAGTACATTCACATGTAAGTATTTCAAAAGAGATTTTAAAATAATAGTTCATCAAAGCATGACATGTTTTGCATCGAAGGCATATATGATGAGATTATGTGTGTAGCATATTCATATTGAAGTAACATTTGTAGAGTACAAGTGCATAGTAGCATGATCACTGATAATGGTTTTGAACTTTATAGTTAAGATAAATGAATATAACGCTACTTAAGGATATATGTTGGTACATATGTATGCATAAGAGGTTTATGACTTACAATGAATATATGTTATGTACTATGAGCACGTTATACAGGTGTTATAGAATTATGACTTATGAGTTCGGAAATCAGTTAGTCAACGTATGAGGTTTGGTTTCATATATGCATGATTGAACATTATAAATTCAAGTAAGTGTGTAAGATTTATAGCATGACATGATAAATAGATATAAGTGAGTGATTTAATCTTAGACAGTATGTAAGTAATAAAAGAATGTGATGAGTAATAGCATAGAGAAAGCTGAATTGGTGATACTTCAGGCATCTGAAAAATAAAGGAGTTAAACAGAATTTAAATAGTACGCTTTGATTAACATGTTAACTATGTAATCTTATATGAGAGATGTATATAGTTTGAGAATTAAGGAGGGAATTGTAATTGCATGATTACAGTAAAAGATAGGTTAAGAAACTTAATGAAATAAAAATAAAAGTTATGGTTTGATTATGTTGTAGTTATAAGTATGATTACTCACTGAGTCATTATGGCTCACACCATTTCAGTTGTAGCTTTGCAAGTCAGTATCAAAGGATTGGTGAAGACTTTGAAGACAGTGGATCGCCCCAATTTACAGTCAACAGAGAGTCCCGAGTCCTGGGTCAAGTTATGGGTCCTCTCGACCCTTGTCCTTGTATTTACTTTGTATTTCCTTTGTATTAGTTATGTAATAGTTATGTTATAGTATAATTTTATTTGAGTTCTGGCCGGAGGCCAAATGATTTATTTCTGTTCATTGGGTTCAGGCATGAGGCCTTGATATTGAAATACCGGCCTGAGGCCGAGATTTGATGATTATGTTGTATCTTGGAGCTGGCTATAAGCCAGGATGCATGCCGAAATTTTGTTAGAATCAGAGGCTTATGGAGATGGGTTCTCCTGTCTCCTGCCGGTAGCATCCTGGCCTAGGCGGGATGTTACAAGTATTACACCTGTGCGCATTGTGAGGGCATAACGCCACAGTTCTCATATATTTGGGTATAAGATACTCATGCAAGTGTAATAGGAGGTTGTGTTTTACCGATGGTACGGGAAACAGCTTCGCTCTGGATAGACCCTCTCGGAATTCCATTGGTAGTATGACTATGTGTCTATGGAAGTCCGAAATCAGGGTAGGTGTATTTGGTCTTAACCTGAGACTTGCACCACTAATACTTGCGACAATCAATATACTTTGGTTTTGGTCGTCCAAGGCTTTAACCGGTTTCTGTGTACGCCTATTTTGGGTATATCGAGAATCGTAGTGTGTTGGGTGTGATGTCAAGACGGAAGTGTCACTCCAGTCATAGTGGAGATGATGGTCACGTAGAATACGGGACTGGTTCTCTTAAATGCTGCAGCTATCAGGATATTATGACAAGGTCATGTATATCCGATTATAGAGACTAGTTACCAGACATCCGACATGTGCTTCGTACGAGGCACACACAATTCCAGCCCCAGGCCTAGCACGTGATCATTCGATACTGGACAGAAATACGCAATACTATGTATACTACGTCTGATATAGATCATTTATTCCTGTAAGGATGTTTCAGGAGAATTGGATAGGCATGGCGCTTTGCTAGAAGCCAACATTGTCTTGTAAATCGGTATAAACGTAGTACTAGGTACTTACGTGTTCGGATAGTCCGATGACCGAATTTACTGCCAACATATCCGGGGATCTCATGGGTTGCTTCCCGAAGATTCATCGATGACGTATGACTCACACTTTTAATTAATCTAGGATTAATTAGATGAGAGAAAATTAATCTAGGATTAATTACGGAGATATTTTATCTGGGATAAAATATCATTTAAAGAGAGATAACGATTAATATAGAATTAATCGATTAAATATAGAATTAATCGATTAAATAATATATTTGATATCTTATACGAAATTGGATTTCGACGCGAAATTGAAATTGGATTTTAATTCGAGCGAACGAGTTAATTTAGAATTAATTCGTTAGCAACGTGAATAGTGATTTCGCTAGGCATAATCATTTAATTACGTCGCAACGGAAAATTCGTTAATTTGGAATTAGCGAACCCGAGCCCGAGATTGTTTGCGAGCGTATTCGCATTTCGAATTCGAGCGCGGCACGCAAGTCAAATCAAGCATCAAATCACATGTCACTTTGAGTGATGTGACAAGTTGTCACTTGATTGATTGAATGATGTGACTTGATGGAAGTGGTTGGAAAGCTTTTGAAAGCTTGAATGACATATATTATTATTTTAATAATTGGTATATGTTTAATTGTTTTTGGAAAACAATTAACACACACACACATTTCCATTCTCTCTCTCTCTCACACGGTCGTGGACCATTTTCCCTCTCAAATTTTCTGGTTCTGCCGAGAGAATAAGGAAGATGGAGATGGTGATTTTTGTGGCAAAAATCACCAAGTGCTAGCACACCAAATGAGGACATACAAAGGTGATATGGAAACCAACTTGTGAGCTTGCAATCACCACCCAAAAGGCTTGGAGCTTGGCCGAAAATGGAAGAGAAAAACAGTGGACTGCCGTGAGCTTCTACACCATGGAAGAGAAAGATTTTTCTTCGTAGCATCCAATCCGTTCATTGTGAGTATGATTCTGCCATTCTCCTTTGTTGTATTCACTTGTTTCATTGCTTGATATGATCCTTGGGACCTTAGAGAATTCCAACAATGTTATCGGAGCCATTTGAGCATGAAACTTGAATTAGGGTTAAAATTTGGGTAAAATGTTTTTGAGCATGATTTAATGAAATTGGATGATTGAGTATGCTTAAAACATGTTTAATTAAGGATTGATTGGATCAATTTGTTGAAATTTTGTTTGGAATAATTTTCCCTAATTTTGGAAGGCTTGGCCGAAAATTAGATGAACCCTAATGTCTTGGTGTTTTTGATTTTTGATCATTAGATGAGTTGGAAATCAATTGGGTAATGTTGATTTAAAATTCAATTGGATTGAAAATGAATTGGACATTAAAAACCCTACAAAGCCGAGAGTTAAAGCATGGTTTATGGGTTTGATTTTTGTTAAATTGTGTTGGACATGATTTAATGATGATAAGCATGATTAATTAGGCTAATTTGGTGTTTTGGAAATATTGATTTGGGTAATTAGTTATGATATGCACTTTGTTTAATTAAATTATGAAATTGGATTTTTTATTGTTTAATTAAATTGGGCTTAAAATTGGATTTGGGCTTGTTATGTTGTAAATGGGCTTATTGGGCTTGGTTGTACCAAGATGGGTTTAGGCTAAATTGGTTGGATCCAATTGGGCCCAAAACCGCATCCATAAAGCCCAAACGTGACTAATGGACCTTTAAAGTTTAATTGGGCCTAATGGGCCAAAATTGATTTCTGGGCTTATGGGGTAATTCCCGGATTGGATTTTGGTTATTCAGTTTGATCCGAGTTGACCAAAAGTCCACGCCTTAAGAAATTAATTAAAAGCCCATTGGACTTTAATTAAATTAATATTGGATATTAATCGAGCTTTGAGACCCGTAACGATTAAATTTGGAATTTAAATCGTTAAGGTTTATTAATAAAGTGTGATATTTAATTTGGAATTAAATAAGCGAATTAGTATTAAATGCAAATTGAATTGGATTTAATTTTGTAGTTTAATTTAATTCGAGAATTCATACTTTGAGTACTTATTCGCAAAAACGAGTTTGACTCGCGCAAAATCAAATCGTTGTTTGAACATTGGATGGTCACTAATTATCAGATTAATTAATTTAATTAGATTGATTGATCACATGCTTATGTGAATACATGGTTGCGATGCATGAATAATGTATATCGGATGGATATTAGATGGGTGGGGAAATTTTAGAAATTGTTGTAATAAATTTGGAATTTATTAAATTGGACCTGCGTGTCCAGCCTTATTACCTCATTTCTCATTGTATTTCTCTTCTCACCTATTCCCCTCAATGTAAATGAGGTTTCTTTAGAAGTGTAGTGTAATGGGTAGAAGTAATACATGTGCTAGCGGGAGAGAGGAAAAAGAGAGATTTGATCTAGGATTAATGTGTAAAGTATCCATCCGCATATCATTATTACTTTATTTATACGCGCTTTATTATGTGTTTAGAATGCATGTTTAAGGGTGTATGATGATGAGACCTTAACAAAGATAATAAAATGGTTGCCAATTTGCACGTGAAAAACCCTTAAATAATATTAAGCGTTTTTCCTTCCATTGAGTGATTCTTACTCAAGATCTAAGACTGGCATTGGCTTGTTGGCCAAAGTCAAGGCTTTTGTCCTTCGAAGATGTGTTTGAATCACGAGAGCTTTGTTCCATATTGGTGTCTTGTCCAAGTTGTGGTTTGTTGGCCAAAGTCAAGACCACTTCTTGTCCATCGACATTGATTACGAAGCTTTCCATGGTCAATGGGTTCCGCTTAACTGGGATCACTAAGTTTGTTGTGCCAAAGCCAAGGCTTAGTTGATTCAGAGGAAAAATGTTAGGTAATATATTAGATATATTGGCATATATAAGATATATGTTTCGGACTTGGATGTCCCCCTACTGGATCTAGGAATTGGATTGGATCCAATCGATCTTAGAGATCCACCTAGTTAATTATCATACAATTTGTTGGCCAAAGTCAAGATTGTGTGATATTTAACGGGATCCTAGCCCACTAGGAAACACGGTTTCTCGAGTACTCGACAGAGGGTTAGAGGCTCGCCGAAAAATAGTGGGAGGCAAAAATTGAATTTGCAATATTCGTTTAATTACTTGCCATACGCGCTCAAATCAAATATCATTCGTCAAATATATTAAATGTTAGTTGGACTAATATTTAAAACGTTGTTTTAATTAACAGTTGGACTGTATTCAAACTATTCATTTATATTTGATTATTTAATTGGATTATAATAATCAATATATTTGATTTAATTAATTATAGTTGATTAAAATAGTTGGACTATAATAATCATTATATAAATAGTACCTAAATCGTTGATTAAAATAATTGGACTATTAAAATCAAGATAAAATTAAAAGATTGACATTTAAAATATAATCCTAGAAACCCGAGGCTTGGCCAAAGGCTTATGGAATGTGGAAGATGGGCAAAGGCAAAATCATTATAATCTTCTAGGAAGATAAATGACATATCCCAAAATGTATGCTTAAATTGTGGCAAATGGGATCGCGGAAGCGTGACTGCCATTTGAACAAAGCAGACATGAAGGAATTGAAGACGAGCAAGGTTCTGACTTCAAATATGTTTGTCAAGATTATGTTCACTACTAGTATTAAAATTGGATTTTAAATACTTAGTGTGGTACATAAATACATACTGATGTTCAGAATCTGCTATGAGCAGGATACTGACTTCAGTTGAGATTAATCTGCGAATCGGAAACGGGAGGAAAGTCACTGTTTCAATCGTAGATACCTAAGTTTAGGAACTACCTTCGGGTGTGTACTTAAATTAGGAAACTGTTATAATGTGACTAGTTTGACTAGAAACATTATCTCTATATCAGTGTATAACCCGCTGCGGGTGAACCTTTATATTCTAGAACACTAAAATGATTCATTATATAAAGATTATATTGAGATAAACACATTAGATGTGAATAACAGAATTTATATTTTGAATATAAATAAATCTCAAATGTATTACATGACAAACAAATAGCTCAAACTGATTTGATCAGAAGAAACTCAATTGTGCCATTGTTGTCTGGGACACAACTAAAACAAGAATCGTATATCCACACTTTTGAAGAGTGGGTATTTGGACTAATTTGATTCCATTCAAATAAAATCTACGAATCTAGTTTATTGGGCAAAGTGCCTAAAACACTATTTACTTGGTAAAAGTGTAAATGCCATCGATCTGTTAGCCCTAGTTCTTAGTGAAGCAAGTGGGCCCATGTCTAGCTAGGCTAGAAATAGATATGGATATTTCGTGACCTATACGGATGTGGCATCGCATTATGGTTATATGTTCATTTTGGAACACAAATCGGAAACTTTTATAGTTTCGACACGAAATAGACAAACAGATCGGCTGAAGTATTAAACCGTCACGGTAAGACCATAATGGAAAATACTGCAATAAGTTTCTAATATACTTGAAAGAGTAAAGTATTATTTCAAAGAGGACTCCTCCCGGAACACGTCATCCTGACGGTGTGTCCGAACCAGAGAAACCGAATTTTGTTGGACATGATAAGTTTAATCATGAGTCGCTCTGAGCTACCATTTCCTTCAACGGATAAGCATTAACAGTGCATAACTTATTTAGAATAAGGTTCCATAAAGTCTGTTTGATAGATATCATATTAGATATGAACAGGAAAGAAACCGGGTTTCTCAATCCTGATGATTTGGGATGCTTGGCATATGTTTGGATGATACCAAACAAAGACCCTAGTCGGATAAGTGCCAATTGTAGGTTATCCTAGGGAGGATAGTACTTATACATCTCACTTGAGAACAATTTAATTGTTGCTCACCATGCGGTTTTCCTAAGAGGAATACCGATAAGCAGTGGTAAGTGGGAGGATAGTAAAACTCGATGAAAATCGGAGTAATACTATTCCTGGCACCGATCCTTAATGGAACACAAATAGTTCATCAAGATTGAAACTAAACCATTAATCTTCGAATACACAAGAACCGCGTAAGTCGGAGAGAGTCAGAAAACAACCTAGGGTATGGGTTTCTGATCTCATCTCATAAAGATGTTAATCTTATTGAGGTATACCAACTGACTACGTATAAGGAAGTGATACAAGGTATTGACTCCATATTATGACAAAGTGTCATGAGTCCGAAATGGATTCCATGTATATCAACTATGTTTAGATACTAGTTGATGTACCACAAGGCATTGTGCCTATTGGTACCATAAGTCTTCAAGGAAGATGTACATGGATGACAACATACCAACATATAAAGCTAGGTTTTTTAGCGGAAAGGTATCGTTATCAACATTGTGTCGATTACGATTCAACCTTTTACCTGTTGCCACAACGAATCCATTTGGATAATGCTTGCTAACGCTGCATGTTTCATTTATGAAATATGACAGCTTAACGGAAAATCGCTTTCCTGAAAAGGAAACCTTTTGGAGGATGTTTACAACATCCTTTCGGTTTTTCATATCAAAACTAGCAAACAAGGATTGCAGGTTATTCGATCCATGTTTGGATTGAAGCAAACATTAGGTTCTTGGAATTACCGTTTTGATATAATCATAATAGTTTATGATTTAGTTCAAAACGAAATGATTCTTGTGTATATAAGAGGGTTAGTGGGAGCGCACTGACAGTGGCTGTCCTACAATAATGATAATATATGTCATTTCATGGAAATGATATTCCCATAAAAATAATCGGTGAAAGCTTGGCTTTCTAGAAAACTCTCCGAGAACTCATACATTGAAAAATGTACGCGACCTGGTGTCTCATACGCTTTGAGCATAGGAATTCACAATCAGACCAATCCAAGTGATAGTCACTGGATTGATGTTAAGAAAATCCTTTAGTATCTTAGAGAACTAAAGATGCTGTCTTAATCTATGGAGAAGGAGAACTTGAAGTGACTGGGATCACTACTGCAAGTTTCATAAACCGATAAGACGACTAAGAGTCGCAAAACGGTACTATAAAGTTTGAATAGCGGAACAGTGAGCTGGAAATATTCCAAGCAAGATACTGTTACCGAATAAACAATAAATGCGGGTTATTGCTGCAACTGAGGCAGCAATAGAAGCCATTTGGGTCAATAACAAATCTAATTAGATTAGATATAATTCTGTTAGCAGCTGAGCTAGGCGTCAGCACAGGCTAAAGAATTAATGGTCTCATCAATGATCCAAATATAAACTTCGATATTCATTTGATTCGTTCGGATCATACATCGTGGCGATGTGATGATCGAATAAATCGCATCAGATGATAATCATGCAAATCCGCTGATGAAAGCGTTTCCTCAGTAATTTGAGCCAACCGTACATAGTTCGAGTGTAAGACACTCGAGTGACTGACTATAGGCCAAGTGGGAGATTGTTGGACAATTATGACCATAGCGTCACTATTTGTACAGATCACGATTTTGTTGTACAAATTAACTATGTGACAAATGAGATTGCTCTCTTATCATTTGTGATTAGATCACCAAGATATATAAATGATAGGATCAGTCCACGAAGGATAAATTATTAAATATCTCTAGTCAGAGCATTGTCGAGATTGGACATCGATAAATGCGTAAAAGACTAGTATTACACTTGTGCGCGTTGTGAGAGCATAACGACATAATTCTCATATATTTGGGTATAGGATACTCATACAAATGTAATAAGAGGTTGTGTTTTACCGATGGTACGAGAAACAGTTTCGCTCTGGATAGACCCCCTCAGAATTCCATTGGTAGTATGACTATGTGTCTATGGAAGTTCGAAATCAGGGTAGGTGTATTTGGTCTTAAACCGAGACTTGCACCGCTAATACTTGCGACAATCAATATACTTTGGTTTTGGTCGTCCAGGGCTTTAACCGGTTTCTGTGTACACCTCTTCTGGGTATATCGAGAATCGTAGTGTGTTGGGTGTGATGTCAAGATGGAAGTGTCACTCCAGTCATAGTGGAGATGATGGTCACGTAGGATACGAGAGTGGTTCTCTTAAATGCTGCATCTATCGGGATATTATGACAAGGTCATGTATATCCGATTATAGAGACTAGTTACCAGACATCCGACATGTGCTTCATACGAGGCAGACACAATTCCAGCCCCAAGCCTAGCACGTGATCATCTGATACTGGATCGACATACGCAATACTATGTATACTACGTCTGATATAGATCATTTATTCCTGTAAGGATGTTTCAAGAGAATTGGGTAGGCATGACGCTTTGCTAGAAGCCAACATTGTCTTCTAAATCGGTATAAACGTAGTACTAGGTACTTACGTGTTCGGATAGCCCGACGACCGAATTTACTGCCAACATATCCGGGGATCTCATGGGTCGCTTCCCGAAGATTCACCGATGACGTATGACTCACACTTTTAATTAATCTGGGATTAATTAGATGAGAGAGAAAATTAATCTGGGATTAATTATAGAGATATTTTATCTGTGATAAAATATCATTTAAAGAGAGATAACGATTAATTTGGAATTAATCGATTAAATAATATATTTGATATATTATACGAAATTGGATTTCGACGTGGAATTGAAATTGAATTTTAATTCGGGTGAACGAGTTAATTTAGAATTAATTCATTAGCGACGTGAATAGTGATTTCGCTAGGCATAATCATTTAATTACGTCGCAAAGGAAAATTCGTTAATTTGGAATTAGCGAACCCGAGCCCGAGATTGTTTGCGAGCGCATTCGCATTTCGAATTCGAGCGCGGCACGTAAGTCAAATCAAGCGTCAAATCACAAGTCGCATCAAGCGTCAAATCACATGTCACTTTGAGTGATGTGACAAGTTGTCACTTGATTGATTGAATGATGTGACTTGATGGATGTGGTTGGAAAGCTTTTGAAAGCTTGAATGACATATATTATTATTTTAATAATTGGTATATGTTTAATTGTTTTTGGAAAAAAATTAACTCACACATTTCCATTTTCTCTCTCTCTCACACGGTCGTGGACCATTTTCCCTCTCAAATTTTCTGGTTCTGCCGAGAGAATAAGGAAGATGAAGATGGTGATTTTTGTGGAAAAAATCACAAAGTGCTAGCACACCAAATGAGGACATACAAAGGTGATAGGGAAACCAACTTGTGAGCTTGGAATCACCATCCAAAAGGCTTGGAGTTTGGCCGAAAACGGAAGAGAAAAACAGTGGACTGCCGTGAGATTCTACACCATGGAAGGGAAAGATTTTTCTTCGTAGCATCCAATCCGTTCATTGTGAGTATGATTCCGCCATTCTCCTTTGTTGTATTCACTTGTTTCATTGCTTGATATGATCCTTGGGACCTTAGAGAATTCCAACAATCAAAGAGTTTCGACACGAAGTAGACAGACAAATCGGCTAATGTATTAAACACCATGATTTGACCATGATGAAAATACTTAAGCAATAAATTTCTCAAATACTTGAAAGATTATAGTATTCTTTCAATGAGGACTCTTCCAGGAACACGTCAATTTACGGTGTGTCCGAACGGAAATACCAAATTTTGTTGGACATGATAACGTTAATCACGAGTCGCTCTGAGGTACTATTTCCTTCAAAGGATAAGCTTTAAACAGTGCAAAACTTATTTTGAATAAGGTTCCATAAAAATTTATTTGACAGACATCATATTAGATATGAACAGGAAAGAAACCAGGTTTTCTCATTCCTGAAGTTTTGGGTATGCTAGGCATAAGTTTGGATGATACCAAACTAGAACCCAAATCGGATAAGTGCCTAATTGTAGGTTATCCTAGGGAAACCTAAGTATAGTTTTTATACAACTCATAAGAGAACAATGTAATTGTTGTTCTCCATGCGGTTTTCCTAAGAGGAATACCTATATGCAGTGGTAAGTGGGAGGAAAGTAAAACTCGATGAAAATCGGAGTAATACTGTTCCAGGCACCGAGTCCTTAATGGAACACAAATAGTTCATCAAGGATGAAACTATACAAATAATCTTCCAATACACAAGAACAGCGATAGTCGGACAGAGTCAGAAAACAACCTGGGAGGTATGGGTTTCTGATCTCACCTCATAAAGATGTCAATATTATTGAGGGATATGAACTGACTACGTATGAGGAAGTGATACAAGGTATCGACTACCTATTATGTCAAAAATCCATGAAGTCCGAAATGGATTCCATATATAACAACCAAGTTTGGACACTAGTTGTTGTACCAGAAGGCATTGTGCCTATTGGTACTATATAAGTCTTCAAGGAAGACATACATGGATGGCAACATACCAATGTACTAAGCTAGACTTGTAGTGAAAAGGTATCGTTATCAACATTGTGTCGATTACGATGAAACCTTTTACCGTTGCCATTGTTAAATCCATTTGGACAATGCTTGCTGATGCTGCATGTTTCATTTATGAAATGTGGCAGCTGAATGCCAAAACCGTTTTCCTTAACGGAAACCTTTTGGAGGATGTTTACAACATCCTGACGGTTTTTGTCATACCAAAACTAGCAAACAAGGTTTGTAGGTTATTCGATCAATGTATGGATTGAAGCAAGCATTGGGTTTTTGGAATTATCGTTTTGATGTAATCATAATGGTGTATGATTTGATTCAAAACGAAAATGATTCTTGTGTATATAAGAAGGTTAGTGGGAGAGCATTGACAATGAATGTCCTATATAAAATAATGATGATATATCATTTCTTGGAAATGATATTCCCATATAAAACTATTGGTGAAAGCTTGGATTTCATGAAAATTCTCCGTAGAATTCTTGGGAGAAACAACTTTTATTCTAGGAATAAAGATCTATTGGGATAGATCTAAAAGTTGTTAATGCTCTCCGAGAACTCGTACATTGAAAGAAATGTACGCAACCTGGTGTCTCATACGTTTTGAGCATATGGAGTCACAATCAGGCCAATCCAAGTGATAGTCATTGGATTGATGTTAAGAACATCATTTAGTATCTTAGATGAACTAAGGATGCTTTCTTATACTATGGAGAATGAGAACTTGAAGTGACTGGGTTCACTGCTGCAAGTTTCCTAACCGATAAAAATGACTATAAGTCGTAAGAACGGTACTATAAAGTTTGAATAACGGAACAGTGAGCTGGAAATCTTCCAAGCAAGATACTGTTACCGAATAAACAACAAAAATGGATTATTGCTGCAGCTGAGGCAGCAATAGAAGCCTTTTGGATCGACAATAAATCTAATTAGATTAGATGTAGTTCTGTTAGCAGCTGAGCTATGCTACAGCACAGGCTAAAGAATTAATGGTCTCAACAACGATCTAGATATATACTTCAAATGTTCATCTGATTCGTTCGGATCATAGATCGTGGCGATGTGATGATCGAATAAATCGCATCAGATGATAATCATGCAAATCCGCTGACGAAAGCCTTTTCTCAGCAGAAGTTTGAGCGGACCGTACATAGTTCGGGTGTAGGACACTTGAGTGATTGGCTATAGGCCAAGTGGGAGATTGTTGGACAGTTATGACCCATAGCATCACTATTTGTACATATCATGGTGATGTTGTACAAATTAACTATGTGACAAAGGAAATTGCTCTTTTATCATTTGTAATTAGATTACCAAGACGTATAAATGAGAGAAGGTCCATATGATTAGTTCCAGATTGAGATGATATGAGACAGTATCAATCCACGAAGGTTTAATCATTAAATATCCCTAGTCGTAGTATTATCGAGAATGGACATCGATAATGTGGAATAGACTAGTATTACACTTGTGCGCGTTGTGGGAGCATAACGACATAGTTCTAATATATTTGGGTATAGGATACTCATGCAAGTGTAATAGGAGGTTGTGTTTGCCGATGGTACGGAAACAGCTTCGCTCTGGATATACCCCTCGAAATTCTATTGGTAGTATGACTATGTGTCTATGGAAGTCCGAATCAGGGTAGGTGTATTTGGTCTTAACCTGAGACTTGCACCGCTAATACTTGCGACAATCAATATGCTTTGGTTTTGGTCGTCCAGGGCTTTAACAGGTTCTGTGTACGCCTCTTCTGGGTATATTGAGAATCGTAGTGTATTGGGTGTAATGTCGAGATGGAAGTATTACTCCAGTCATAGTGGAGATGTTGATCACGTAGGATACGGAACTGGTGCTCTTATATGCTGCAGCTATGGGGATATTATGACTAGGTCATGTTTATCCGATTATAGAGACTAGTTACCAGAGATCCGATATGTGCTTCGTACGGGGCAGACACGATTCCAGCCCCAGGCCTTGCACGTGACATCCGATGCTGGATCGAAATACGCAATACTACGTATACTACGCCTGATATAGATCACATATTCCAGTAAGAATATTTCTGGAGAATTGGGTAGGCACGGTGCTTTGCTAGAAGCCAACCCTGTCTTGTAAATCGGTAAAAACGTAGTACTAGGTACGTACGTGTTCGGATAGTCCGACGACCGAATTTACTGCCAACATATCCGGGGAACTTATGGGTCGCTTCCCGAAGATTCACCGATGACGTATGACTCGCACTTTATTAATCTGAGATTAATTATAAGAGAGAAAATTAATCTAGGATTAATTACAGAGATATTTTATCTGGGATAAAATATTATTTAAAGAGAGAGAACGATTAATTTGGAATTAATCGATAAAATAATATATTCGATATATTATACGAAATTGGATTTTGACGCGAAATTGAAATTAGATTTTAATTCGGGCGAACTAGTTAATTTAGAATTATTTCGTTAGCGACGTGAATAGTAATTTTACTAGGCATAATTATTTAATTAAATTAGATTTAATTACGTTGCAACGGAAAATTTGTTAATTCGGAATTAGCGAACCCGAGCCCGGGAGTGTTTGCGGGCCCACTCGCATTGCGAATTTAAGTGCGGCACACAAGTCACATCAAGCGTCAAATCATTAGTCACTTTGATTGATGTGACAACTAGTCATTTGTGAGTGATTAATGGTAGTGGTTGTAGGCTTAAATGCCTTTGAGTTTTGGAAATTTGTAAATGTTTTTTTGGTATTTGATTTTTGGAAAATCAAAACCATATACACAACACATTTTCTCTCTCTCTTGGCTACACTCATGGTTTTGGAGCCAAAATTTCCCTCCTCCCTCTCTCGGCTTTGAGGCCATTTTCTTCTCCATTTTCTTGCTAGGCCGAGAACAAGAAGAAACTCAAGGAAAGATTGTGACGATTTTTCCAATGCTAGCACATGGAGGGTCATCCTAAGGTGATAGGGAAACCAACTTGTGAGCATGGAATCACAATATGAAGCTTGGAGCTTGGTGAACTACCATGGCCGAAATTTGGAGCTCAAAATTTGGAGAAAGCCGAGAGTTCAAGGAGCCAAAAGCTTGAAGAATTTTTGTCGTTCCTCGCATCGCATAACCGATCAATGTAAGTATGATTCCGCCGTGCTTCTTTGTTGTATTCGCACATGTTTCATTGCTTGAAATAGATCTTGGGACTAACTAGAAACCTAACAACCCTTACGCTACAAGCCTAGCTTTGTACATTTGTGTGTTGCCATCCATGTCTATCTTCACCATGAAGACTCATTCGCTACCAATAGGCACAATGCCTTCTGGTACATCAACTAGTGTCCAAACTTGGTTGTATACATGGAATCCATTTCGGACTATCATGACACCTTGCCATAAAGCGGAGTCGATACCTTGTATCGCTTCCTCATAAGTAGCTGGTTTATCTTCCTCAATAAGATTGATATCTACATGAGGTGAGATCAAAATCCCATACCTCTTAGGTTATTTTCTGACTCTCTCCAACCTACGCGGTTCTTGTGTATTAGAAGATTATGGTACAGCCTCATCCCTGATGAAATGTTCGTGTTCCGTTAGGGGATCGGTGCCAGAAACAATATCACTATGATTTTCATCGAGTTCTACTTTCTTCCCACTTACCACTGCATATAGGAATTTCTTTTCAAGGAAAACCGCATGGCGAGCAACAAATATCTTTGTTCTCTTGTGAGTTGTGGAATTGGTTTCTCTAGGATAACCAATTACAAATAGACATTTATCCGATTTGGATTCTAGTTTGGTACCATCCAAACGTTTAATTATATGCCCAGCATCCCCAAATCTTCAGGAATGAGAAACCCGATTTTTTTCCTGTCTATATTTCATATGGAGTCTGTCCAACAGACTTTGACAGAACCTTATTCAAAATAAGTATTGCACTGTTTAATGCGTATCCCGTGAAGGAAATTGACAGCTCAGTGCGACTCATCATTAACCTTACCATGTCCAACAAAGTTCGGTTTCTCCGTTCAGACACATCACTCAATGAGGTGTTCAGGGAGGAGTCCACTATGAAAGAATACAATACTTTTTCAAGTAATCGAGAAACTTATTGCACAAGTATTTTCCATCACGGTCCAACCGTAATGTTTTAATACTTTTACCGGTCTATTTTTCTCTAATTCATGTCGAAACTCTTTGATTTCATCAAAAGTTTCCGATCTGTGTTTCAGAAGAAACACATAACCATAACGCGATGCCACATCCGTAAAGGTCACAAAACATTCATATCCACATCTAGCCTAGCTAGCCATGGGCCCACTTACGTCACTATGAACAAGGGCTAACAAATCGGTGGCACTTGCACTTTTACCAAGTAAAGGTGTTTTAGGCACTTTGCCCAATAAACTAGATTCGTAGACATTATTTGAATAGAATCAAATCCGTCCTAGTACCCACTCTTCGAAAGTGTGGATATACGAGTCATGTTTAATTGTGTCCTAGACAACAATGCCACAATTAAGTCTCAACTGATTAAATCAATTTGAGACTTTTGTTTGTCATATTATATGTTTGAGATTAATTTATATTCAAAATATAAATACTGTTATTCACATCTAATGTGTATATCTCAATATCATCTTTATAAACAAAACACCCAGTGTTTTGGAACATAAATGTATACCCGCAACGGGTTAAACTAGATATATAGATAATGTTTCTAGTCAAACTAGGTACATCATAACACTTTCTTAATTTAAGTACATGTCCAAAGGGCAGTTCCAAAACTTAGGTTCCCACAGCTAAAACAGAGACTCTCGTCCCGTTTCTTACTCGCAGGTAGATCTCATCTGAAGCCAGTCTTTTGCTAATCAGCAGATCCCGCACATCAGTACATATGTATGTACCACATCCAGTATCAAAAATCCAATTTTTAAAACTAGTAGTGGACATGTTTATAACAAACATACCTGAAGTCGGAGCCTTTCCTGTCTTCACATCCTTCATGTCTGCCTTGTCCATACGGCAGTCACGCTTCCAGTGACCCCATTTGCCACAGTTTAGGCAGATATGTTGGGATATATCCTTTGTCTTCCCAGAAGACGGTGATGATTTTGCCTTTGCCCTTTTCTTTATACCCTTAGAAGCCTTCGGCCAAGCCTTGGCCTTCTGGGATGTCGAAGTAAGATGAGCCTTGCGCTTTTTGCCCTTTTGGAAGCTCTGGCTCTGCCTCATTGAGCATAGCCATTAACTCTCCAAGAGTTTTCTCTTAATTCATGATGAACCCGGCCCATCATTGGGGCAGAGACTATAAGATCAAATCTATGGAAGTCTCAACCTCGTAGGTAATGCCCAACTAACCTACCTGTTCGATGTCAGTAATCATCTTCGACATATAGTGCTCGACAGATGTACCATTTGACATACGCGAGCGAAAAAGCTTCTTTTACAATTCGTACTTCTAAGATCTAAGGTTAGATCTATGAAGATCCTTTAATTTCAACATCATGGTGTAAAGATCTAGTCCATAGTTCTGACGACGAAATTAAGGAGTCATTGCGGCAAGCATAACGGATTGAGCACTAAAGTTATCATCACGATGAGTCTTCCTAAGCTCATGCTCTACTATTTTCTCAACTCCGGGCTCAGGACCGAGAGGTTTCTCTATGACATGGAGTAACTTCTCAGCTCCCAGGACTATCCTGAGGTTCATTTCCCAATCTAGAAAATTAAAGCCGTTAAAGACATTATCGCCCATGATGATGTCCCTAACGCTAATCTTTCTAGCCATCTCGATTGCAATAGTCCAACTATCCAATCAACGATTTTGGGTACACTCAAAATGTAATGGTTACTATAGTCCAATTATATGAGCAACTACAAGTGGAGTATTATCTTATACAGTCTAACTGTTCAAAGAAAGCAATATTTAATATTAGTCCAACTAATATATTTTTATTTATTACGACGATAAATAAAATAAAAGAGCGCGTGTAAGCAAGTATTTAAACAAAATTGCAAATTTAATACTTCACTCCCACTATTTTTCGGCGAGCCTCTAACCCTATGTGGAGTACTCGGGAAACCTAGTTTCCTAGTGGGCTATGGTCCCGTTAAATAACACACAACCTTGACTTTGGCCAACAAGCTGTATGAAACTTAACTAGGTAGATCTCTAAGATCAATTGGATCCCATCCAATTCCTAGATCCGGTAGGTGGACCTCCAAGTCCGAAACACATATCCAATATATGAAATATATCCAATATATTTCCTAACCTTTTCCTCTGAATGATTCCAGTTAAGCGGGACCCATTGACAGTGGGATAGCTTCGCAATCCACGTCGATGAACTAGAAGTGACCTTGACTTTGGCCAACAAGTCACAACCGCCCAAGACATGCGATATAGAACAAAGCTTTCGTGGTTCAAACACATCTACGATGGACATTGATCTTGACTTTGGACAAAAAACCAATGCCAATCTTGGATCTTGAGAGAGAACCACTCAATGGATGGAAAAACACTTAATATTTGATGAGGGTTTTCGCGTAATTAGCAACCAATTTATTTTTTTTGATTAGGTCTCATCATAGACCCTTAAGCATGCATTCTAAAAGCATAATAAGGCGCGAAATAAATTAATAATGATATGCGGATGGATATATAACAAATTATTCCTAGAACAAATTAATCATTGACTGACGTAATCACACGCGTATAATACAAGCGCACGTATCGTTCAAGTAGTATAACAAGTATCGACCCCACGATGACTTAATACCTAATATATTAATTATATGAGGTCAAATGATTACTAGTATCTAACTGGTTGATTGATTGATTTGAAATGGTGATGATTTTAAACTTAAAAAAATATGTAAATAAAATTGCTAAAAATTAAATTACATGAAATTCAATATTAAGAAACTATCCAGGGTTGTGAATCATTCCAATATCTTTTAAAAGATGAAGTGGTTATTTCATGTTTGTGTAATATATCGGTTTACTAACCTGGAACACGAAATTATGCAAAAGCCTCTGTCGATGGTCAGATGTAAATACCCAGTATAACCTAATTGTACCATATGTCTATGTCAACCAAATTACCTGGATTCATTAAGATTAAGTTCCAATTATGGTTACCCCCGCCTGACAGGTATATGTCTATCCTTTAAGGAAATATATTAAAGGGTTATCTATCCTCAAGGAAGATCGTAGGCTATTAAGTCTAAGGCTGAAACCTAAAATTCCTTAGTCAAGTTTAATTTAGATTTACCAGATCAATCTTATTGGTGGCCAGTTAACAAGAAGAATTAAGTTTAAGACTTAATAAGTAAACCTTTAAATTACCCAAACTATAAAATAACCCCTTATAAACCGGTGATATTAAAATTCATCACAACCCCAGATAACTAAGTTAGTTACGACACATAACTAGGGCTAGTAAAAAATTAAAAATAAAAGACATAAAGTAAAATATTGAAAAGTAAATGCGGTAAAGTAAATACCGAAAAGTAAAATTACAATAAAATAAAATGCTAGGGTTAAGGATCTACTTTTACCACTACTATTTTAGATATCTCCCTTAATATAATATATTAACTTGTGATAACATTACCAACCAGCCATATAGGCGGTAACCTGATTAAGTCAAATTAAGTCTGACTTGCCCTAAAAGCGGTATCAATATTTGTCCATAAACCAGCCATATAGGCGCTAAATTACCAACCGACTAACCAGGCGGTATCCTTGCTTAGTCAAATTAAAACCAGTTTATAATTGATTACCAACCGACAAATATAACGTATCCTTGTTAAGTCAAATTTTAAGTAGTGAATATATTATAATTAATGGAGATTAATCTAAATAGCAGTAATACAAGTTTTACCTTTCACCCCAAACAGGGGGAAGTTACCTCCTCATAGCTGAATAGTAAAAACTGAAAAAGTAAAGAAAGTAAATTACTATTACACAAAATTAAATAAAAATTAATTACAAAACTGAAATTAAAAGAAAACTAGATACAAACTCCTTATTTATTCAGAGAATTACAGAGAGGAAGGT
This sequence comes from Zanthoxylum bungeanum, assembly GCA_019454045.1. Classification (NCBI taxonomy): domain Eukaryota; kingdom Viridiplantae; phylum Streptophyta; class Magnoliopsida; order Sapindales; family Rutaceae; genus Zanthoxylum; species Zanthoxylum bungeanum. The sequence continues at coordinate 140,664 of SKCR01034520.1, forward strand.
ACATCTGAAACTAAAATTTCGAGCTGAATTTATAGGCGTCAATAAGGTCTCCACGTCGCGATGCGCAAGTTGTTCTTGCGTCGCGACGCGAACATTTGTCACACTCTGATTGGTTCCGCCGAGATTCTTATCCGATGATGTGGCATTTTGGATGATTAATTCAATAATTCAGCTGACGTGGCAGTGACGTGGCAATGACGTGGTGATATATGGCGATAGCGATTGTCGTCACCGTATGATTGTGACACGTGGCGCGCTATGATTGACTGATGATGACGTGGCGGTGATGTGGCAAAGTTGACTCGACCTTCTACTGACATGGCGATGACGTGGTTGACACGTGGGGTGATATGTGGCGACACGTGGCGATGGCGATGGCGATTGTCGGCACCATAGGATGATGACACGTGGCACGACGCACGTTAGCAGATGGGCTGTGATGTTAACACGTGGAACGTCGCACGTTAGCAAAGTAAAACTTCTCAGATTCTGACACGTGTCCCCGGTGCATGTTAGCATGGAACATCGCACGTTAGGCGTAGCGACGCAGAAGGATTGCGCGTCGCGACGCGCCAAAAGATAATTTTGCCCTTTTTGTCTATTCTTCACTATTTTGTCCCCAAATCACCTCCAGAATGTCTTGAAACTTTATTTATCTACAAAATAACACAAAACACATCAAAATATTCACAAAACTCAAGAATCTATTCAAAATATTAGGTCAAATGAGTGGGAAATAGTGATACATTTACCACTCATCACACCCCAAAACCTAACATTTTGCTAGTCCTCGTGCAAAACAAAAAATAAAATAACTTAAATAAATTAAGGTAAGCCATTTTTGTAGGGATCATAGTTGCATTTAGCGTTTGCAACAAGCCTTTAAACCCCTAGGTGTCCCTAGTGGACGAGTTGTTGTCTCGTGAGGGTTTACAACAATGATACCAACAAACATTTTACAAAATTAAAAAGATAGTAAAACTAATGCACACAAAAGCAAAAAGACAAGAGAAAAGAGAATAAAGAAGTTAGTGACTAATCAGGTGAAACTTATACTCCAAGTTACTAGTTGTTTTCTTTCTTTCTAAATTACCGAATAAGTAATCTCTCCGATTATATTTACCATTCTCCATATACACAGCCAACAAAATATTAAACAACTCATTTTCGCCCACAACAATCACAAGCGCAGTTGAGAAGAGAGTAATATTTTTGTCCTAAAGTTTTATCAGAATTCACACCTTTTTACAAAAATGGAATAATTTTTCTGATTTTTTTCTGATTTTTTTTTATTTTTGATTTTTTTATAATTTATATACAATATCTTCCATCTATGTAGCGAGCTTTGGGCCAGTGACTCCCAAACTAGTTGGCTTTAGGGCACTAGGTGTTAAGACACCCCTACAGACTTAATTACTTAGAATTCAGATATATATATTTTTGCAGCATCTTTCGATCTATGTAGCGAGTGTTGGGCCAGTGACTCCCAAACCAGTTGGCTTTAGGGCACTAGGTGTTAAAACACCCTTACAGACTTAATAACTCGGATCTCAGATGTTGTTGTTGTTGTTGTTTTTGTTTTTACTCCATTGCTTTTTGAGATGTTTCCTCCAATTAAACTAGGGCACTGAATATTAAAAACTTTTCAATTACAGCTCATGTCCATATGTTACCATGCACGTTGATAATATCTGCCAACTGAGCATATGAAGATCTATTTTAGTAAGTATTATGGAGAATTCACAAATTAAATAATTTAAAAGGAAATAAACAAAAATTAACTTGTTTCGAAATAGGTTTGAGATACGTCTCAGGAGTGGAAACTCCTTACACAGCTATCTCACACCAATTTCACCCGATTAATCAAATTAAAAACACAAAATATTTTTATTGTAAAATTTTTCAATTTTTTTTTTGAAAAATTTTGGACTAAAATAACACAATAAAAACAAGATACTATTAACTATTCCCCTCCCCAAACCTAAATGAGACATTTTCCACAATGTCTTAAACAGTAGAAGAAGAGTTTAGAAGATAATACCTGGTTAGCTGAAATTCTACATGAAAATTAAAGGTTAAGATCCAGATTTATCTGACGACTATTACCACGATAATTTTCGGACCAATTTATTTTCGAAAAGATAGGGTCAATTTGTGGTTCAAAAGCTAATATTTGGTCAATTAGATCCAGAGCAGTTATAGCAGTAAAGAGGAGTTCTTTCATAGGTTTTGACACGAACCCATTTCTCCGAGCATCATCAAGAAATACACAAAGAAAATCATAAAATCCTTCTACGTTGAACAATCAAATTGGTTTCTGGTGTATGTTCAAGTTCGCCCAAGATAGCACTGTAAAAATCTCCTCCAATGTACCCAAACCACCTGGCAAAGCAATAAAAGCATCAGCACAATTAATCATTTCCACCAGTCGTTCAAACATACCTGGCACGATCAGTTCTTCTCCATTTGATGATACTATAAGATCTGCCTCTGCCAAGGGTTTTGGGATGATTCCCATAACTTGACTGCTCCATCCTGCACGGCCTTTGAAACGATCCCCATTAGTCCAAGATTGTCTCCGCCATTTACTAGGTGCATATTATTCTCAGCTATGACTCATCCCAATTCTCGTGCTGCTGCTACGTATGGTACCAACACTAGTACCGCAAAACACACAGATGTTTTCAACTCGTCTTCTTGAAGTGGCTTCCATGTTTTACTCTGGATGTCTTCAAAAGTGCAATGATGAGATGAATTTTTAACACATGAGAAGGGTGAGTAAAATAATAGCACTAGTACCTGCCAAATGACAATTATTAGTTAAACAGAAAAATAAATCGTGATAGTAAAAAAGATATGGATCCTATCGGAGAAAATAAAAGAAAACAACAAAACACATCACAATTATTAGGAAAAGACAAGGAGATATAATATAAACAAGAAAAGTAGCGGCTTGATTGATGTCTATGTGTCAGGGACAATCTTCCCATCCAATTTTCTTATAAATTGGAAAACAGGGTCTTTTTGAGTCAGATTCCCGAGACTTAACTGTTGTCTTTCTTTTTAGAATTGTGTATATAACACGCGAATTTTGTGATACACATATCCTTTTGGATGCGTCTCAAGAGTTTTAGATATGTCATCCAAAGACTCCTTACTCAAGCAATCCCTAATGAAATTAATCTCATCTTCCTGGTTATCAGACACCATTCCTAAAGAACGACAACGCGTATCACAAAACATACGAGCACATTTATAGCATACACATATTCTTTTAGCTCTTCTTTTTTTAGCATATGTGCTCCTTCCTAAACCAGACAGATGTGAAATAAAAGAGTCCGAAGACTCACCTTCCAATTCTTTGTACAATCTGGCATTCTCATAAGCCTGTAAGCGAAATTCCTCCAATTCATTGAGTTGGTGAAGTCTTTTCTCTCTTGCAGCTTGTGGATCGAGATTCAACTCTTTCATTGCCCAGTATGCTTTGTGTTCAAGCTCAACTGGCATATGACATGCTTTCCCAAACACCAATCGTTATGGGGATATACCAATAGGTGTCTTGTAAGCTGTCCAGAAGGCCCATAATACGTCATCCAGTTTTGTAGACCAGTCCCTCCTTGTTGATCCCACGGTTCTCTCCAAGATTCTTTTGATCTCCCTATTTGAAACTTCAACCTGTCCATTTGATTGTGGATGGCAAGCAGTGGAAACTTTATGAGTAACTCCGTATTTGGATAGAAGTGCATCAAAGTATCTGTTGCAGACATATGTGCCACCATCACTGATAATTGTATGAGGTGTTCCGAACCGAGTGAAAATATTCTTTTTATGGAACTTGATCACCACTTTTGAATCGTTGGATGGCAGTGCAATTGCTTCAACCCATTTGGAGACGTAGTCTACAACAACCAATATGTACATGTTTCCGAATGATGTAACAAAGGGTCCCATAAAATCAATACCCCACACATCGAATATCTCCACTTCCAGAATGTTTTACAGAGGTCATTCATTTCTCCTTGAAATATTTCCTGTTCTCTGGCACCTGTCACATTGAAGAGAAAACAAGTAAGCATCTTTAAAAAGAGTGGGCCAGAACAAACCTGATTGTAGGACTTTGGCTGCAGTTTTATTTCCGCCGAAGTGTCCGCCATATGATGATGAATGATAATGTTGCAAAACACTGTTGACCTCTTCATGTGGAACACACCGTCTCAGTAGTTGATCAGCACAACATTTGAACAGGTACAGCTCATCCCAGACATAGTGTTTGACTTCTTTGAAAAACTTCTTCTTTTGTTGAGTTGTCCATTCTAACGCCCATTTTCCTGACACTATGTAATTGACATAATCAGCATGCCAAGGAGCATCATAATGTTTCATGGAAAATAGTTGTTCATCCGGAAAAGTTTCTTTGATTGACAATTCTTTGCTAGTTGTTTCTCCATTCTCGAGCCTCGATAAATGATCTGCCACTTGATTTTCTGTCAATTTCCTGTCTCGAATCTCCACGTCAAATTCTTGTAGAAGATGTATCCAACGGATCAATCTGGGTTTGGCATCTTTCTTCATGATCAAGTATTTGATTGCTGAATGATCTGTGTAGACCACCACTTTAGGACCCATCAGATAGGAGCAGAATTTATCAAAAGAGTACAAAACTGCGAGCAATTCCTTTTCAGTGGTTGTGTAGTTGAGTTGAGCTTCATTTAGAGTTCTACTGGAGTAGTAAATGGTGTGGAAAAACTTTGCTTTGCATTGTCCCAAAAATGCACCTACATCAAAATCACTAGCGTCACACATTACCTCAAATGGAAGGTTTCAGTCTGGTGCTACAATGATGGGAGCAGAAACCAGCTTCTATTTCAAGATCTCAAAAGCTTCCTGGCATTCTTTGGTTAAGTTGAAAGGCACATCCTTCTCCAGAAGATTGTACAGAGGTTTAGCAATCTTGGAAAAGTCTTTGATAAATCTTCAGTAAAAGCCAGCATGTCTAAGAAAGCTCCGAATCCCTTTGACAGATGTTGGTGGAGGTAGTTTTTCAATTGTCTCGATCTTTGCTTTGTCTACCTCGATTCCCTTTTGTGACATCCGATGTCCAAGAACAATGCCTTCCTACACCATGAAGTGGCATTTCTCCCAATTGAGTACTAAGTTTTTATCTTCGCATCTTTGTAATACCTGTTCCAGATTTTGCAAGCAGTGGTCAAAAGAGTCTCCAAACACAGAAAAAGCATCCATGAATACCTCCATACTCTGCTCCAGCATGTTTGAGAAAATGGCCATCATGCAACGCTGAAATATGGCATGGGCATTACATAGTCCAAATGGCATCATGCGGAAAGAAAAAGTACCATACGAACATGTAAATGTGGTTTTCTCCTGTTCTTCTGGGGCGATAGCAATCTGATTGTATCCTGAATATCCATCGAGAAAGCAATAGAATTCAGTCCCGCCAGTCTGTCCAGCATTTGATCAATGAATGGCAGCAGAAAATGGTCCTTTCTAGTGTCTTTGTTCAGCTTTCGGTAGTCCATGCATACTTTCCATCGAGTCACCGTTCTTGTAGGAATCAACTCATTTTTTTCATTTGTGACTACAATGATTCCTCATTTCTTTGGAACACACTACATATGACTCACCCAAGTGCTATCTGAGATGGGGTAGATGATACCAGCATCCAACCATTTGATTATTTATTTCTTTACGACTTCCTTCATGATTGGATTGAGTCTCCGTTGATGCTCCACTGTGGGTTTGTACTCATCGTTCATCAGAATCTTATGCATGCAAAATGATGGACTAATGCCTCGAATACCTGGTATAGTCCATCAAATGGCTCTCTTGTGTTCTCGTAACATTCTCAGTAACTTTTATTCCTGCTCCAATGTTAGTGAAGAAGAAATAATAACAGGTAATTCAGAAGAGTTTCCAAGAAATGCATACCTGAGATGGCTCGGTAGTAACTTCAGCTCAGTCTTTCTTTGGAAGTTCCAGACTTTCAACTGGTGGTGTTTATTTGAATCAAAATGGTTTGTCAAGGTAGTTGATACATTCTAGGATTTCAGCATCTAGCTCACTGTCAGTCATGTTGGTGATGCAAGCTTCAAGTGTATTCGTGGGATTTGGCTCAGTATCCTTAACGATACTATCAACAACATCAACATTGAAACATTCTTTTTCCTTTTCATCGCTCGGGAATTTAATGTCTTTGAAAACATTAAAGGTAACTTCTTGGTCTTGAACTTTCATGGTTAGTTCTAATTTTTGTACATCAATAACAGTTCGTCCTGTCGCCAAGAATGGTCTTCCAAGGATGATAGGTACATCTTTGTCTTCTTCCATGTCAAGGATAATGAAATCTGCTGGGAGAATGAGTTTGTCAACTTTGACCAGCACATCTTCAACAACACCTTTTGGAAATGCGAGTGTTATATCAGCAAGTTGCAGAGAGACTGTGGTAGGCATTGCTTCTCCAATTTGCAGTTTCCTGTAAATAGAAAAAGGCATCAAATTAACACTAGCACCCAAGTCACATAAAGCCTTACCGATGTAATGTTCTCCAATGGTGCACAAGACTGTGAAACTACCAGGATCTTTTAACTTCGGGGTAGTTTCCTCTGAATAATGGCACTGTATTCTTCCGTCAATGCTACTGTCTCGTAGTCTCCTAATCTCCATTTTCGTGAAAGAATGTCTTTCATGAATTTGAAGTAGCTGGGCATTTCTTCTAAGGCTTCTGCGAATGGAATGTTGACATGTAACTTTTTGAACACCTCCAGGAATCGAGCAAATTGCTTGTCCAGTTTGTTTTTCTGAAGACGGTGAGGAAAATGTGGAGGTGGAGTGAATTTTTCTTGATATTTTTCCTTTGCTTCTTTTTCCTCCATCTGTGGAACTGTATCTTTTGGAACTTCTTCTTTGGTTGCCTTGATTCCAACATCTTTGCAGTACCACTTTTCAAAGTAATGGCTTGACATTGTTCCTTCCCTCGGTTCCTTGGATTCGGTTCTGTGTTGCTGGGAAGATTTCCTGGCGGTCTGTAACTTTGGGCATTGGCCAGTTGTCCAATTTGAGTCTCCAGTGCTTTGATAGAAGCAGATTGGCTCTGAAACATAGCATCATATTTTTTTAACTGAGTCGGCACTTTCGCTATTCCTGGTTTATTTGCTTGCTCCTGGCCTTTGTTCTGTTGCTGTTGGAATTCGGGTGGTGGAAAGTTCTTTTGGCATGAATTGTTGCTCCATGAGAAATTGAGATGATTCCTCCACCCTGGTCTGTAAGTGTTGGAATATGGATTGTTCCTCTATCTGTTGAAATTTTTGACAAAATTCACCGTTTCTTCAAGTTGGTTTGGTTCTAGTGTTTCTCCATATGGTAAACTTGTGGATCCAGTGGTAAGAGTCTCCATGAATTTTCATATCTGATCTAGCTTGGCGTTGACTGCTGTATTGGCTCCAACTTTATAAATTCCTGCAATTCTTTAGATCATGCTCCTTTCTGTTGGCCACAAGGAATTGTTGTTGGACATTTCTTCAATTAGGTCACAGGCTTGATCTTCTCATTTTGCCAACAAAGCTCCTCCAACAACAACATCAATTGTGGTTCTCATTAGTCCAGAAAGTCCATTATAGAAGGTTTGGACTTGAAGCCATTTTGGAATCTCATGGTGAGGATATTTCTGGAGCAAATCTTTGTACCTTTCCCAAGCTTCGTAGAGAGTTTCCGAGTCTTGTTGCACAAAGGATGTGATGTCATTCTTCAGCTTTCCAGTTCTGGCTGGTGGAAAGTACTTTGCAAGAAATTTGGTGGCTAAAGTGTTCCAAGTTGTGATGGAACCTGCTGGTAGTGAATGTAGCCATGCTTTAGCTCTGTCTTTTAAGGAATATGGGAAAACTCGCAGTCTCATTGCTTCTTCAGCTTCTCGGTTGTAATTGAAAGTGTCACAAAGTTCCAGGAAGTTGCTGATGTGGGTAGTAGGATCTTCAGTTGCTTTCCCCCCAAACTGCACTGACTGCCGAATCATCTGAATGTATGTTTTGATGTCACACGTATTTACTGGTAAATGAGGAAGTACAATACAGGAAATGAAGCCGTCGACCACCGGAATGGTTCTGTCTCGAATGGGTATTGGTGGTGCAACTTCCAAAGGTTCAAGTTGCATGTTGACTAAAGTTTCTTGGCCTTCTCGCCTTTCTCTTCTCAACTTTCTGATGGTTCTTTCAATTTTTGGGTTAAGCGGTCGGAGTTCAAAGCTTCTGGTTCATCTCATGTAGTGTCTGAGAACCCGAAACACAAGAAAACAAAACTAATAAGCAAGTAGAAAATTTGATACAAGTAAAGGTATCTAACCTCAAAACTAATAGTGAAAGATAAATAAGTCCCCGGCAACGGCGCCAGAAACTTGACCGGCGTAATCACACTCGTATAACCCAAGCGAACGTATCGTTCAAGTAGTATATAAAAGTATCAATCCCATGAGGACTTAATACCTAATCTATTAATTATATGAGGTCAAATGATTACTAGTATCTAACAGGTTGATTGATTGATTTGAAATGGTGATGATTTTAAACTTAAAAAAAATATGTAAATAAAATTGCTCAAAATTAAATTAAATGAAATTCAATATTAAGAAATTATCCGGGGTTGTGAATCTTTCCAATATCTTTTAAAAGATGAAGTGGTTATTTTATGTTTGTGTAATATATCGGTTTAATAACCTGGAACACGAAATTATGCAAAAGCCTCTGTCGATGGTCAGATGCAAATACCTAGTATAACCTAATTGAACCATATGTCTATGTCAACCAAATTACCTGGATTCATTAAGATTAAGTTCCAATTATGGTTACCCCCGCCTGACAGGTATATGTCTATCCTGTAAGGAAATCTATTAAAGGGTTATCTATCCTCAAGGAAGATCGTAGGCTATTAAGTCTAAGGCTGAAACCTAAAATTCCTTTGTCAAGTTTATTTTAGATTTACCAGATCAATCTTATTAGTGGCCAGTTAACAAGAAGCATTAAGTTTAAGACTTAATAAGTAAACCTTTAAATTACCCAAACTATAAAATAACCCCTTATAAACCGGTGAAATTAAAATTCATCACAACCCCCGATAACTAACTTAGTTACGACACATAATTAAGGCTAGTAAAAACTTAAAAATAAAAGACATAAAGTAAAATATTGAAAAGTAAATGCGGTAAAGTAAATACCGAAAAGTAAAATTACAATAAAATAAAATGCTAGGGTTAAATGATCTACTTTTACCACTACTATTTTAGATATCTCCCTTAAAATAATATATTAACTTGTGATAACATTACCAACCAGCCATATAGGCGGTAACCTGATTAAGTCAAATTAAGTCTGACCTGCCATAAAGACGGTATCAATATTTGTCCATAAACCAGCCATATAGGCGCTAAATTACCAACCGACCAACCAAGCGGTATCCTTGCTTAGTCAAATTAAAACCTGTTTATAATTGATTACCAACCGACCAATATAGCGGTATCCTTGTTAAGTCAAATTTTAAGTAGTGAATATATTATAATTAAGGGAGATTAATCTAAATAGCAGTAATACAAGTTTTACCTTTCACCCTAGCAGGGGGAAGTTACCTCCTCATAGCTGAATAGTAAAAACTGAAAAAGTAAAGAAAGTAAATTACTATTACAAAAAGTAAATAAAAATTAATTACAAAACTGAAATTAAAAGAAAACTAGATACAAACTCCTTATTTATTCAGAGAATTACAGAGAGGAAGGTACATCTGAAACTAAAATTTCGAGCTGAATTTAAAGGCGTCAATAAGGTCTCCACGTCGCGATGCGCAAGTTGTTCTTGTGTCGTGACGCGGACACGTGTCACGCTCTGATTGGTTCCGCCGAGATTCTTATCCGATGACGTGGCATTTTGGATGATTAATTCAATAATTCAGCTGACGTGGCAGTGACGTGGCAATGACGTGGTGACATGTGGCGATAGCGATTATCGTCACCGTAGGATTGTGACACGTGGCGCGCTATGATTGGCTGATGATGACATGGCAGTGACGTGGCAAAGTTGACTCGGTCTTCTGCTGACATGGCGATGACGTGGCTGACACATGGGGTGACAGGTGGCGACATGTGGCGATGGCGATTGTCGGCACCATAGGATGATGACACGTGGCATGGCGCATGTTAGCAGATGGGCTGTGATGTTGACACGTGGCACGATGCACGTTAGCAAAGTCAAACTTCTTAGATTCTGACACGTGTCCCCGACGCATGTTAGCATGGAGCGGCCCACGTTAGGCGTAGCGACGTAGAAGGCTTGCGTGTCGTGATGTGCCAAAAGATGATTTTGCCTTTTTTGTCTGTTTTTCATTGTTTTGTCCCCAAATCACCTTTAGAATGTCCTGAAACTTTATTTATCTACAAAATAACACAAAACACATCAAAATATTCACAAAACTCAAGAATCTATTCAAAATATTAGGTCAAATGAGTGGGAAATAGTGATACATTTACCACTCATCAATCATGTTCTTTAATTCCAATTCATGTCCAACACAAATTGAAGCGAAATAATTCATTCTACATGCTTATAGCTCACGGTTTTGACAAGAATTCATCATGCAATTTGATTTCAATCCAATTAAATCAACATCTAACATTCATTTCATGCCAATTAACATATCTAATTGTCAAATTTCAAAAATTCACCATGAGCACTTCTAGGGTTCAATTCAGCCAAGGTGGGAAATTGGGGATTTTTGATCTAATCAATTTTTCTCAATTCCTTAGATGTACAAATCCAATTCAACATCATCCAACCATAACCAAACAACCAATTTAGGTAAATTATACTCCAAACACAAAATCCCAAAATTAAAGTCATGAACCCTAGATTTTCAAATCAAACTTCGGATGGCTCTGATACCATTTTTAATTTGTACTACACATTCCACAAGATCACTAAGATTGATTTGTGTGTGAATAAATCAAAGGTAGTTACGGAAATACTCACATTGACCGGATGAGATTCAAAACTTTTCTTTATATTTCAGAAGTTCCAAGCTTTATAGATGAAGCTCCAAGCTCTCTTTGTTGTTCCAAACTCAAGGGTGAGTTTCCCTATCACCTTAATCAACTCATCATGTGCTAGCAAGATTGAATTTTTACAACAAAATTCCAAGGGGAGAAGGAGAAGTATTCGGCAATTTAGAGAAAGAGGAGGGAGAGATAGTTTTCAACTTCTTACAAAAGTTGTCAGAAAATGTTTTTCCAAAAAACCAAATAAGTTTGTTGAGAAAAAATGCATTAAATGCATTCACCCACTTCCATCACCTAAAATGTGACTAGACTTCCATCACAAAAAGTGACATTTGATGTAAGTTGGTGGGCCCCACTTTAAATTCAAAATTCAAGTGAGCTTGCTCAACACACTTCGGGCCCGGGTTCGTTTAATCCGATTAAACGAATTTTCCGTTGCAACATAATTAAATCAAATTTAATTAAATAATAATGCCTAGTAAAATTATTACGATAGTCGCTTGCGAATTAATTCTAAATTAATTCATTTGCATGAATTAAAATCCAATTTTCATTCCATATTAAAATCTAATTTCAATTAATATATCTAATATATTATTTTAGCCCAATTAAATAAATTAAATAGTAAAATCCAATTTCAATATTAAATTTACTTTGCCGATTAATTCCAAATAAATCGCGTTCTCTCTTTTTGACGAATTTAATCCCAGATAAATTCTCGATGCAATTAATCCCAGATTAATTCTTTCTCTGATAATTAATCCTAGATTAATTCTTGCCGTAATTAATCCCAGATTAATTTTCTCTCTCATAATTAATCTCAGATGAACTCTGTTCGAGTCAAATGTCATCGGTGAATCTTTGGGAAGCGACCCAAGAGATTTCTGGATATGTTGACAGTAAATCCGGTTGTCGGACTATCCGACACGTGCGTACCCGGTACCAGGTTCTTACCGATTTACAAGACATGGTTGGCTTCTAGCAAAGCACCGTGCCTACCCAATTCTCCAGAAATATATTCAATATGGAATATATATCATCTATATCAGGCGTAGTATACAATGTATTACGTATTGCGATCCAGTATCGGATGTCACATGCTAGGCCTAGGGCTAGAATTGTGTCTGCCCCGTACGAAGCACATATCGGATCACTAGCAACTAGTCTTTTTGATCAGAAAGTCATGACCCAATCATACTTTCCCGATGGCTGCAGCACTTTAAAGTATCAGTTTTGTATCCTGCGTGATCATCATCTCCATATGACTGGAGTGATACTTCCATCTTGACATCACACCCAATACACTATGATTCTCAGTATACCCAGAAGAGGCGTACACATAACCTGTTAAAGCTCCGGACGACCAAAACCAAAACGTACTGATTGTCGCAAGTATTAACGATGCAAGTCTCAGGTTAAGACCAAATACACCTACCATGATTCGGATTCCCATAGACACATAGTCATACTACCAATGAGATTCCGAGGGGTCTATCCAGAGCGAAGCTATTTTCGTTCCAACGGATAACAGAACCTCTTATCACACTTGCATAAGTATCCAATACTTAAATATATGAGAACTATGTCGTTAAGCTTCCATAACGCGCACAAGTGTAATACTAGTCTATTCCGCATTATCGATGTCCAGTCTCGATAATACTACGACTATGGATGTTTAATGATTAAACCGTTCATGGATTAATATTGTCTCATATCTTATTAATCCGGAACTAATCATAAGGACTTTTATCCTTTATATAACTAAGTAATCCAATTACAAAATGATAAAATAGCAATTTCCTTTGTCACATAGTTAATTTGTACAAAGAATACCATGTCTTTTACAAATAGTGATGCTATGGGTCATAATTGTCCAACAATGAACCCCTCTGATTGTATCATATAAATACTCTCATTAAGATTGTCATTCAAGAATGCAGTCTTGACATCCATTTTCCAAATCTCATAGTCATAATATGCGGAAATGGAATGAAGAATATGAATGGATTTTAGCATGGCCACTGGCGAGAAAGTCACTTCATAGTCGACTCCCTTTTTCTGGGTATAACCCTTTGCCACTAGCCTTGAAGGTCTGTACCTTCCCATCTACTCCTATTTTTCTATTGTAAATCCACTCGCAACCTATGGGTTTTAGTCCATCGAGTTGGTCTACAAGTTCCCAGGCTGAGTTAGAGTACATAGACTCCATCTCGAGGTTCATGGCTTTGAGTCATTCCTCTTTATCAGAATCATTCATTGCACTACGATATGTCAATGGATCATCTATACCATCACTGGAAGAAACAAGTTGTGCCTCTCCATATCCTAGAAACAAGTTGCGCCTCTCCGTTCGATTCTGGTTCCATTCGTTTTGTTTTGTTTTTTTAAAATAAAAAAATTGAGATTAAAAATTAATTTAAAATTATATAATAAACTTACATTAAATTACAAATAAAATATTGTCTAAAAAAATTAAAAAAAAATTATTAAATTAAAGAGCTTGAACTTAAATTTTTAAAAACTTAAGTTGCCTACGTATCCTCAGGAGTGAGAGGAATCAAAGTTCACGTAGTTCCATTAAAACTTCAAGATATATCCCCATTATAATTTTACAATTCTTTAATTATCAATCATCATTATCAGTGCATGTTGATCCTTCAGCTCCATTTCCGCTTGCACTTATAGATGCATTGTCGAACAAGTCTTCAAATTCATCGGGGGCATCTTCTTGTTGCCTCAGATCAGCTCGGGTCCAATCATCCACACATGCTGTTGCTTCTAGAGTGCTTGGATGTAATGAAGACCGTCTAACTTCCAATATATTGCCTCTCATGCTGAAGGCTTGCTCAACCGTAATGGTGCAAACAGGTGCTGCCAATATCTCTTTAGCAATAATTGATAGTACATGATATACATTTTGATGTCGGTTCCACCATTCAAGATTTGAAAATTTTTACTAACTAAACTTTCAGTTGAAAACTTGAAATTTGTAGATAAATAATTATCTAATTCCGGATTATTAATCGTGTTATCCCTAGCTTTTTTATTTCGTTGTACTAACCAACGATCACCTGCGCTAAGTCTTGTTTGCATTACGGGTTCACTACTACTAGATTATCTTACTGATTGCAAGTTATATCTTCTAAAATAATCATTAAATAAATCTATAAATCAACTTCTAATATAATGATAAATTGTAATTGTAGATTAGAGAATTGAGAATGAGAGAATTGTAGGAATTGAGAATTGAGAAATTGTGTGTTGAAATAATGAAAAATGACTTATATTTATACATTTTTAGAATATTTTTATGATACCTAAAATGCCCCTAAAATTAGTCATTTTATTAATGTTATTATGGGTAATTTGGGAAATCACCAATTTGTTTTAATAACGTTAGGGCAGGAAGCCGTTGGGCTCTCTGCCCCAGCCCAACGACTACTAGCCGTTGCGCTGTCCCCCACGCCAAGTAGTCGTTGGGGATGGGTTGGAACCATAGGAACCGCAGGAACCGTTCTGTTCCAATGGTTCCTACCGGTTCAGTTGGGGTTGTTGGGATGTATGCCCCAGAGCTGCAAATTATGTAAATGATTTTATATGTTTTGAAACAAAATGATGCATTATTCAATTATTAAAATGTTTGTTTAATTTTCGCATATTATAAATTATCTAGAATACCCTAGATTACTTATGTGTCTTCAGAATTAGTGTATGAATGTCATACAAAAGAGGAATTAAGTCTGAAGTTAGTAATCTTAAATAGTCCATAGAGAACAAACAAAACATGTACTTTGTTTATGGTTTAATTATCTATAGCTACGGTCCATTCTATATTTGTATGGCGACCTTAATCCGGGATCGTCCATGTAGAGACATGAGAATGGAGGCACATTGTATGATGTGATCATATAGGACTGAACCTAGATGGAAATGACATTCTTATAACATCAGTTAAACAAAGAAAGTCATTTCAATCTACTAGATGGTCATATATGGATTGATCTTAATCCTGAGTGTACTACGAACTCCTGCATGGCAGGCTATGTCCTTTGATTTACAAAGGTGAGGTTGGTGTAACAGTCCCGACCAATAGCTACGTACTTTGGGGACATGGTCTGTTATGTAGCTGGGAACATTTTACATAGATATGGAGTTCACTCATTCTTGCGAGAAGTAGAGGGGTATCTTTCTTTAAGGGTTGATTCGGTACTTGAACGGTTTAAGCACTCAAGTCTTTCTATTACGAGTAGAAAGATTAAAATTCTTAATGGTTATGAATAAATCGTTCATTAGAGAATCAATGATACTTAAGGTATAAATAATTAGAGGGGTATAATAGACATTATGACCTGGCTCTAATTACGAGATACTCGTGAAGGGTCGATTCGTATATAGTGACTATATCGATGGAAACCGACTTGGTTCGATTTAATATATCATCTGCGACAACGAGAGTTCAACTTCAGGTTTTTAGTGGAATAACTCGGAGTTAATAATTCAGAATATTTAATTAAGAGCTTAATTAATATTTCGAGATTATTGGAGCTCAGAACTGTAGGTCCATTTGGTCCCCGTGCTAGCTCGATATACTATAGCAGATTTAGTATAATTGAATAGTCCAATTATATACTCACATATATATAAATGTTATTAATATGATTAATAATATTGATGTGTCACACTTGATACTATATATTAAAAGGTTAGTATATAGTTTTAATAAATATTTGATGATTATTAATTGCATATTATTAAATTATATTATTTATATAATTAATAAATATAAAATTTGATTTTTGATTTTCCAAAAATGGTTTTTGGAAGGTGTTTGATTGGTTTGAGTAATTGCTCTTTATGAAAGGCAATTAGACCTTTTATTTTTGTAACATATCCTTTATTATAGTAATAATGGATTAATGTTACAAAATTAAAGAAAAAAAGCCATATGGCCGAATGTTCCTATAGTGGGGAGCCTAAGGGTTTGTTAATTTTGAAAATTAGTAACCCTAAGTATAAAAAGAAAATTTGATTTTTCTTTTTGGGATCTCTCATCCTCTAACCTAGCCTCCATATTCTTCTTCTCCAAATCCTCTCAATTGTTGAGAAAAGAAAAAGAAGAACATAAGAAAAACAAAAATCAAAAGAACAAAAATTGTTGTGTGACTTTATCTATAAATAGTTTAGGGATTTTTTTTGTGAGTCTTGCCCACACAAGTTTCCGTTGGTAACGAGACATAGCTCCGAAGACTTATGGTGTCGAACAAATCCATCTTCATCTTATTCTTACAAGTACATGGCAGTGTGGTTTTGATTTACTCACTGTCGCCTTGGTGAAACGGAACTCGATTTGGTTTTGTTTTAATCCAGTTTTTTTTTTATTTACTCACTGCCACCGAAGTCGCAAAAAATATTTTTGTACTAATTAGATTAATATAGAGAAAAATAAGAGCTCGATCAATGCAATATTTTTTTTTATGTTATATGTATGCTTAATTCGAATTATTTGAATAACATGTCATATAGCTTAGGGTGCCTACTATTGCATTTTACATGCCATAACATGCATTGGATGCATAATCATTATATACATGAAATATGATTTTATGTGATTTGAAATGTTTAAATTAGAATATGATATGCATAGAAAAATAATTAATTGGATTAATTGGTTTAATAGTTTAAAATTTGAATTCTAATATATTGGGCTTTAAAAGTGCATAATAAATTCCATTGGTATATAGGATGGAAATCCGGACATAAATTCCATAGCCGAATCCGAATGGACGGTAACGTGGTCTGCACTTGGGATACAATTCCACGTACCATTGGATTTTATAACGCACTAAGATTAATTAAATAGTTTAATATAAATATTGACCATTTTAGAATTCTAAATTTGTAAACCTATTAGTGTTCTAGTATTTTAAAAGTTAAAATATAATACAATTAAATTAGTTTAATTGAGTAATACAATTAGTCGAGACTAATGGAAATTAATGATATAAATTTTAAGAGTTAAAATTGTTTAGGTCACTAATAGTGTACTAGTGTAAATAAGAGTTATGTTTTAGCTGCCATAAATTTATTCACACTAGTTAAATTAAAATATTAGATATTTTATAAATAGAAACCTTAAACTTAAAATAGTGAGTGGGAGAGGGATATACGACAGTATATCCCGTAATCTCCGTTGTGAGTTGACCGACGTAATCACACGCGTATAACGCAAGCGCACGTATCGTTCAAGTAGTATAAAAAGTATCGATCCCACGAGGACTTAAAACCTTCTGTTATTAATTTATGAATTTAAATGTTTACAAGTATCTAATGGATTGATTGTTTGATTGGGTGGTAACTTTAAAAGTAAAACAAGTAAATAAATTACTTGAAAGTAGATTGCAGAAAATTCAAATTTATAAAACTATCTAGGGTTGTGAATCTTTCCAATATCTTTTTAAAAGATGAAGTGGTTATTTTACGTTTGTGTAATATATTGGTTTATTAATCTGGAACATGAAATTATGTAAAAGCCTCTTCCGATGGTCAAATACAAATACCCAGTATAACCCAATTAATCATATTCATATGTTAGCCAAGTTATCTGAATTCATTAAGATTAAGTTCCAATTATGGCTACCCCGCCCGACATGTATATTCCTATCATGTAAGGAAATCTATTAAAGGGTTATCTATCCTCAAGGAAGATCGTGAGCTATTAAGTCTAAGGTTTTAAACCTAAAATCCCTTTTCCAAGTTCATTTTAAGTTTACCAGTTCAATTTTATTAATGGTCAGTTAATAAAAAGCATTAGGATTAAGGCTCAATAAATAAACCTTTATATTATCCAAACTGTAATTTAACCCCTTATAAACATGTGATATTAGATTTCATCACAACCCCAGATAATTGGCTTAGTTACGACACATATTTATGGGTAGTAAAAACTTAAATAAAAGAAAAGACATAAAGTAAATGCTGAAAGTAAATTACTGAAAAGTAAATTGCTGAAAGTAAATTACTGAAAAGTAAATTGCTGAAAGTAAATTGCTGAAAAGTAAATTGCTGAAAAGTAAATTGCTGAAAGTAAATAAAGTAAAAATACAATAAAAGAAAATGCTTGGGGTTAGAGGATCCACTTTTATTACTACAATTTTAGATATCTACCTTAATATAATATATTAACTTTGCGTGATAATTACCAACCAGCCATATAGGCGGTATCCTGATTAAGTCAAATTAATAAATAATTACCAACCGACCAACTAGGCGGTATCCATGCTTAGTCAGGTTAAAACAAATTTATAATTAATTACCAACCGACCAATATGGCGGTATCCTCTTTAAGTCAGGTTTATTATATTATAATTAAGGGAGATTAATCTAAATATCAATAATAAAAGCTTTACATTTTACCCCAGCAAGGGGGAATTACCTCCTCATTGCGTGAAAAGTACAAACTGAAAAAGTAAAGAAAGGAAAGTATTGTGCGTAAAAGTAAATTACGGAAAGTAAAAACTGAAAAGTAAGGAAAAGAAAGTGCGAAAGAGGAAATTAATTACTGAAAGTTGTAAATAAACAAACAAGATACACTCTTCTTAGTTATTCTTAAGGAATTTCAAAGAAGAAAGTATAAATTTACAAATGAAATGACTTGGTATTTATAGGCAAAATTTTGCCTCCATCAAATCATCCACCAAATCCATTATTAATTGCTCCACTAATTGATCCACCAAATCCATTATTAATTTCTATCATGTTTGGTGGGAGCTTGACTATTTTTATTTTTTATTTATTTCATTTATTTTTTTGCTTTGAAAATGACTTTAATAATTACACATAACACACTTCCGGATGTTTCATCAAATTTGGTCATCAAATATTCAGAATTAGAAATTATTTTATTTTTCAAGTTGTAGATCTTTGAGTCTTCTTTAATCTGGAACTTGAATCAGCTCAATCCGATATCAGAGTAAAAAGTTATGCCCAAAATACTACAGTTGCGCAAAATTTGAATTTCTGAAACTGCATTTCGTTAGAACGCCCTTTCAAGTTTCCAATCCCCAAAATTAATATGTCAATTCCAATTTTTGCCCTTATTTGACCCACATTTCGTCCTAAATGATTTCATTGAGTCCCAATATTATTTTATCTACAAAATAAACTAAAAATATTAAGTAATATGAGCGGTAAATATTGATATATTTTCTGCTCATCACACCCTCAAACCTAACATTTGCTAGTCCTCGAGAAAAACAATAAAATAAAATACAAGAAACAATTAAAATTAAACTAAGCCACTTTCGTAGGGATCACGGTTGCATTTAGCGTATGCAACAAGCCTTTAAACCCCTAGGTGTCCCTAGTGGACGAGTTGAAATCTCGTGAGGGCTTTCAGCAACGATACCCACAAACGTTTTACAAAAGTAAAAAGATAATAAAACTAATGCACACAAAATCAAAAAGACAAGAGAAAAGAGAATAAAGAAATTAGTGAATAAACATGTGAAACTTCTTATCCAAGTTACTAATTGTTTTTTTTTCTTTCTAGATTACTGAATAAGTGAATTCTCCGATTATTTTTTACCATTCTTCATATACACAGCCAACAAAATATTAATCAACTCCTTTTTGCCCACAATAGTCACAAGTACAGTTGAGAAGAAAGTAATATTTTTGTCCTAAGGTTTTATTAGAATTCACACATTTTTTTAGCAAAGGAATATTTTTCTGATTTTTTTTTATTTATATACAATATCTTCCATCTATGTAGCGAGCTTTGGGTCAGTGACTCCCAAACCAGTTGGCTTTAGGACACTAGGTGTTAAGACACCCCTACAGACTTAATTACTCAGATTTCCGATATAAATATTTTTTTTGCAACATCTTCGATCCATGTAACGAGTGTTGGGCCAGTGACTCCCAAACCAGTTGGTTTTAGGGCACCATGTGTTAAAACACCCTTACAGACTTAATAACTCGGATCTAGGAAGTTTTTTTTTTTTTTTACTATATCGCTTTTTATAGATGCTTCATCCAATTAAACTAGAGCATTGAATATTGCAAAATTTTCAATTACAGCTCATGTCTATATGTTACCATGCAACTTGATAATATATGTCAACTGAGCATATGAAAATTCATTTTAATCAGTTTTATGGAGAATTTACTAATTAAATAATTCAAAATGAAATAAACAAAAATTAACTTGTTTCGAAATAGGTTGAGATACGTCTCAGGAATGGAAATTCCTTACACAACTATCTCACACCAATTTCACCTGATTAATCAAATAAAAACACAAAAATACAAAATAATTTTTTGGTTTTTGTAAAATTTTTCAAATTTTTTTTTGGCTTTTTTGGTAAATTTTGACTAAAAATAAAACAATAAAAACAATATACAATTTAACTGTTCTCCTCCCCAAAACCTAAATGAGAAATTGTCCCTAATGTCTTAAACAGTAGAAGAAGAGTTTAGAAAAACGTACCTGGTTAGCTGAAATTCTACATCTAAATGAAAAGTTAAAGGTTAAGATCCAGATTTATCCGACGCCTCTTACCACAATCATTATCAGACCATTTTATCTTGGAAAGAATGTGGTCAATTTGAGGTTCAAAGGCTAAGATTTGGTCAATTAAATTTGGGGCAGTTCTGGCAGTAAAGATAAGTTCTTTTACAGGCTTTGACACTAACCCATTTCTTCGAGCATCATCAAGAAACACACAAAGAAAATCATAAAATCCATCAACATTGTACATTCCAAGCGGTTTCTGGTGTATGTTCAAGTTTGCCCAAGATAGTACTGTAAAAATTTCCTCCATTGTGCCCAAGCCTCCTGACAAAGCAATAAAAGCATCAGCACGGTTAATCATCTCTACTAGTCATTCAGACATACCTGGCATGATTAGTTCATTGTCGTTTGATGATCCAATAAGATTCGCCTCCGCCAAGGGTTTTGGGATGATTCCCAAGACTTGCTTGCCTTCATCCTGTACAACCTTTGAAATGATCCTCATTAGTCCAAGATTTCCACCGCCATATACTAAGTGAATATTCCTTGTAGCAATGACTCGACCCAATTCATGTGTCGCTATTACGTATTATGGTTTAACACCAACACTGGTATCGCAAAACACATAGATGTTTTCAACCCGTCTTCTTGAAGTAGCTTCCATTTTTATCTGGATGCCTTCAAAGGTGCAATGATGAGTTGAATTTATAGAACCTGAAAAGGGTGAGTAATAATAGCACAAGTATCTTCCAAAGGATGATTAGTATCTGTTGACGGCTGATTTTGGTCTTAGGGCAATATGGGAATATTACTCCCGAGACAACCCTCCCTCAATAGTGAATTTGTTCGGTTAAGGGGAAACCAAAAGAAAATTTAGCAAAAGATAGATAAACACACCAATCAACAAGGAGATTTAACGTGGTTCGGTGGATTTGTATCCGACCTACGTCCACGGACACAAACGGGATGATACTTTTATTACTCAAACACAATTCTCAGATCTTTTTTATGTTTACAAGTCAGAGCTTGATCATTCTGATGCCTTTTACACATACTCTACCCTTCTATTTATAATAGTACAGAAATCAGATTCATATTTGTATAAGAATTCTTCAGTCGAATCCATCTTCTCTTCTTGCAAGGATTTCTAATTTAATACTATCTTTATTTCTTGTATCCTATTTGGATACTGACTCATCTCATTTCCCTATGAAGGTAGGATAACGTTATCCATTTCCCTGTAGAAATAGGATGTTTCTTCTTCTGGAACGTCTTTGCTACATGCTCGGTCTTCATGGGGTCGGTCATAAGGGTCATTTGCACTGAGAAGGTTTATGCCGTTCTGAAAAATTCCCGGTCATATGAACCCAAGTGCTCGGTAACCGATCATAACATGCTCGGTCTGAAACCAAAATGTGCTCGGTCTCTAAGTGTTGTGGTCGGTCTGAAACTGCAAGGTGTTTGGACCCTTATTGTAAAAGTGGTCGGGTCGGCTTTAACGATCTCACCTAAGGAGGGAATTACCCTTCTATCCTCGTCGTGCTGCTTTAAATATCATAGTGCCTGAAAACACCATCAACATCTGTCCCATAGTTCTCGGTTCCAACGAGTATACAAGTTGGTGCCGGGAACTATATAAAGATGGTGTGCCGATTACTCTGTTGGGGGTCGATCCGGAGTTTTTCCGTCGCCTCTTCTTAAGCACCTTTTCTTGAGACGCGCAACAGTCACGTCTGTTTAAATGCCCATCAAATCACCTTTAGGGTTTTTCCTAAGTTTGACACTTGTCAAACATCCGTTGGGTTCCCGCCAAGAAAGAAGTGGATCGACCGTGGAGAGGCGTCTTAACAGTGCGCTGATCTCAACCCTTCGTTTAATCTTGGCAGACCTCTTTTGCAGTTGACACTTGGCGTCAATCCAAGTTTCTTTTTCGATCCAACGGCCATGAGCGTCCCACTCATGACTATAAGAAGACGAGACTTTTACTTTGCAGTCTTTTTGGCAAATTTTTCTTTCATTCCTGTGAACATTTCCCCTGCTCCAACTGTGATTTGTTTGATTCAGCGTTCCTGAAGTTTCTTTCCAGCCGTGAGTTTTCCTCTCCTGTTGTGACCTGTGAACACAAGGGACGAGCAAACCATGCCGTGCAATCTTCAGTCTTTCTGAAAGGACAAGTAAGCTTTCTGAACGACCTCTGCCTTTTTGTGTGTTTGTGAATCTTTCGTTTAGTTTTGATGTTGTTAGGGAGTGATTTATAGTCTGTCGGATTTCGTTTTAGGGCACTTTAGAATCCATCTGTTTAGTTTCCTCGGAATCCTTGAGCAGTTCTTTAGAGTTTTTTAGCCATAGACTGACTTTCCCCTCCTTTTTATTTCTTAGGATGTCGAGAATGTCTGATAACAGATCTTCCTCTGTAAACCCTGCTAGACCCTCAACACCCCCTACTGAAGAGCTTTCCTCGGGCTCGGGGGCACCCAGTGTGGAAGACCTTGACACTACCCCTACCCCTTCCGAAGTTGAGCAAGATACTTATCACCAGAGGGTCCCTCGGAGGGATCCAGAGCCCCGTGAACTTGATAGCTCGGCTCTGGATATGAATCAACCTTCCAAGATAACTGAGGGCGATCTAGCGCTGCTGCGGCAACAATACGATATTCCAATAGATATTGCCCTCGAAGTTCCCGGCCTGATGGATCGTGCTAGTCAACCTGACGAGGGCTCGGTGGCACTTCTTCCTGCTTTCTTTGAGTGTGGACTACGGCTGCCGATTCAACCCTATTTCGCCTGGATGTTGGCCGAGATGGAGATCGCCCCCTGTCAGCTGAGTCTAAACAGTTGGAGGATTTTGGCCGGGTTGTATGTAGCTTTTCATCGGGCGGGGCTTGGCGAACCTTCTTTTGAAGAGGTGAAGAGGTTGTATCGGTTGAAGGCCAACCCAAAGACTCACCACGGTTGGTACTACCTCTCTGCTTATGACAGTTTGTCAAACGTCGTCCAAAAGCTCCCTGACTCCAATAAGAATTTCAAAGATCTATGGTTCTGGGCCACTGGAGATTGGGGACGGACCCTGAGGTCGGATGACGGGGAGATCTTGGTACCAGATATCTTTAGGGCGGGAGGTTAGGAGATTGACCTTTAGCTTTTCTTCCCTTAGTTTTTTTTTTTATGTTTGGATTCTTACCCCTTTTCTTCAATTCCTCCTAGCCTGTTGGAGGGAGGCTCCCAAGGTTTCCCATCAGGTCCGGAAGCGGGTATTCTGGGCTCAGCGGTATGCCGCTCTTTGGAGGGAGTTGGTAAATGATATGGCTTTTGCTGAGTCCGGCCTGATTCGGGTTGTTTCTCCAAAAGTCCCGGGTCGGATAGGTAGATCTGTTACTGTTTTTTTTTTGATTGTTTCTTTTGCTCTCTTCGTCTTTTAGAAGGAAATTTCGTTTATGCTTTTTGCCAAGATTTCGTACTGATCATGCCTTTTACCTTTTGCTCTTACAGGCATGTCGAAGAGGCCGAAATATCTTGAGCGGTTGGCCGGTACCATGAAGAAGGCTGGTCATGCTGAAACTGGAACCTCCCGGGCACAGCCTGAATCTGTTGAGGCTGGGAGGGTGTCTAAAGGGAAGGTTCAGCCGGCTGCTCGGGGTCCATCTTCTCCATCTGGTCGCAATTATCAGGATCTGCTCGGCTGGTCAGTCCGCCGAAGTCTTTTAGGAAGAGGAGGCGTCAGTTCGGGGCAGAGGAGACTGAGTTGGTTCAAGAGATGGAGGAGGAGCCCGTCCTGAGCAAGAGGAAAGATGCCCGTCGGGGGAAAAAATCGTCTGAGGGCTCCTCCAAGAAGCGAAAAGGTTCTGTGATCCTTGGTGTGGATGATTTGGGGGAAGACATCCGGGAGGCTACTTCTCATCTAGTACCGGCCTTTAATGAACTGGCCGAGGTGATTCCTCTGGAGGAGGTTTCGAGATATGAGGACGTCTCTCCTGAGGCTTTGGTGACAGAGATAAGCTCCCAAATGGCGAAGGTAGTTACTCTTCTCCTTCTGATTTCGGGTCTTGGTTTTCTTATCTCACATCTTGACTTCTTTGTTTTGTACAGGCTACTTACCTCATGGCCAAAAATAAGGACCTCCTCTTGAGTCTATTGTCTGAGGGCGGTCAGGCCTAGAGACTTCAGAATCGCCTTACAGAGGTGGAGGCTAAACTGGCCGAAAGGGAGGAGGTGATAAAGAATCAAGAGCTGACTGCGATCGAGACCTTCAAAACAAATAAGGCTCTTAAGGCTGCTGCTGCGCTGGAGCGAAAACTTGCCGATACCGCTAGGGAGGATTTGAAGGCCGCCCAATTGAGATTGGCATTTTGAAAGTGAAGGTGTCTAGTGTTGAGGCCAAACTGAAGGCCAATGACGAACAAATGGTACGGGCTCGGGATGATCTTGAGAGGAAAAAGGCCGAACTTGAGGCCGAAAAGGATGATATCCGCCTTGAAGGGGTTAGTGATTGTGCTGAATTAATACCGATGGTACTGCCTGGTCTGAATATGGATCCTATCTACGCGGCCATCAGTTTTTGCAAAGGGAAAATTTCCGAGGAGGAGTTCCGGAAGTGGCTCCCCCCTTCTTCCGAGGAGGCGATGGATCCCGACCCGATTTCGGTTGCTCCGGTCTCCCAGGTTTTCCAAGAAGGGCGACCTGATATTCCTGTTCCTGGCGAGGCTTATTTTGAGATCCCACCTCCATTCCCTGAAGTAGAGGTCTCCCATGCTGCCGAGGTCGAAGCTGCTGTTCCCATTCTCGAGGCCGAGCCGATCCCTCCATCGTCTGAGCCAGCTGAGGAAGAACTTCCTGCCCCTGCGCGGGTTGATTGAGAAGGGGTAACCCGGACGGTGCCTTGTGTGTACTTAATCTTTTTTTTTTTGTAATAAGATTGTATAAGGTGACCTCTCTCTTGAGTATATATATATTTTTGCCTTCTCTTTTTCTCTATTGCGTTCTTTTTATGTTTCCTTTTAACCGAACACTTGAGACCCATTCGTGGGGGAAAATATGAGCCGGTGGGATGTAACCCGACCCCGAGCTGAAGGAAACACTTGGTTCTGGGGGAATGTTACGTCCTCAGTCCAAAGAAGTCGACTCGGTGGGACGTAACCCGACCCCGAGCTGAAGGAAACACTTGGTTCTGGGGGAATGTTACGTCCCTAGTCCAAAGAAGTTGACTCGGTGGGACGTAGCCCGACCCCGAGCTGAAGGAAACACTTGGTTCTGGGGGAATGTTACGTCCTCAGTCCAAAGAAGTCGACTTGGTGGGACGTAACCCGACCCCGAGCAGAAACCGAACATCGATCTTGGTGGTGCGAGAGCAGACCCGAGCTGAATTAGCCAAATGGCCTCGATGGAACTAATCCAGCCCCGAGTCGGTTAACCAAATGGCCTTGGCGGAACGAATCCAGCCCCGAGCCGATTAATTATTGGGACTTGCTCAGAAGGGAAGTGAATCAACCTTGTGAAGCCCTACTGAATCTGACACGGGCATCCCTGTGCCAGACCAGTGAAAAACAAAAACAAAACTTTGGAGAATGAAATTAAAAGGTGGGGGTGACTTAGCACTTATCCCAAAAAATGTTTTGTAAGCAAAAAAAAAACAACAACATGGATGCCTCAAGATAGCGTCCTGTCCGAGGTCTCCAAAACATAATTCTGAATCTTTCAATTCAGCGTCCCGGCGAACCAGGATTTGGATCAGTAGAGCGTTTGAATGGTAAGGGCACATCCTCTACACGTCCGATCACTGTGGAGCCTGTGTATTGTATGAGGGCTCCTCCTTACCACGCTGGAGCAGGCACACGCTACAGGGGCACAACGCATCCTCGTGCTGCGCCTCTCTTGGATCCAAATGATGAATGGATCAAAGAGTGTCCGGGATACTAAGGGTATATTCCCACTTAGGTCCAGCATCACTGGAGCTAGCAATCGTCACGGGGGCATCATCATCCCCCGTGCTATGTTTTCCCACGGATCCATTTCATCGGGTAAGTGAGGATCAAAAGAGTGTTCGACACATTAAGGGCATGTTCCTCCTTATGTTCGGTAACACTGGAGTAAGCAATCACCACAGGGGTATCATCCCTCCCTGTGCTATGTTTCTCACGGATCCTACGCATCGAGTATGTCCCTGAGGACCCCGAGCCAAGAGAGATACTTGGTTCTGGGGGAATGTCCCGTCCCCAGACCAATGAGCACGACTCGGTGTGACGTAACCCGACCCCGAGCTGGATGGCCTTGGCGGAATAAGATCTAGCCCCGAGTTGATTGAAACATTAAGGGCATATTCCTCCTTATGTTTGGTAATACTTAGAACAAACAATCATCACGGGGGTATCGTCCCTCCCCGTGCTATGCTTCTCATGGATATATACCTTCGTCCCCGCTTTTTAATGCTTGTATGGAGTTGAATGATTATGGTGTGACTTTGTGCTTCTTTATGGTGGTAGCCGTGGTCGGGTAGTCGCAGGTTTTGTGCTTTTTGGCTTTGGACCGTTGTATTGAGTATGTCCCCGGGTTTTTTGAATATGGTTTTGCAAAGTTTATTTCTTAGAAGAGCGGGTGAAAAAAGAAAGTTTTTATTTATATTCGGGGACATACTGCCCTTCTTACAACTCTCTGTGGGTCATTTTGAGAGAGGCTTTGTATTTGAATTTATGTCCCTTATTTGTTTGCTGCAAAAGAGAAGGAGGAAGGGAGAGTTTACTGAAAGTATTTTCTCAACATCTCGGCGTTCCATGGCTTTTTTAATCTTGTGTCGTCCAGTTGTTCTAGGATGTATACTCATGGCCTTACTACTTTTACCACCTTGTAGGGCCCCTCCCATTTGGCGCCTATCGAGCCTTCCTCTGGCCTTCAGGTATTTAGGGTGACCCTTCTTAGCACTAGGTCGCCCGGGATGAAGGTGCGTGTCCGAATCCTTTTAGTAATAAAGGATTAATATTATAAAATTAAAGAAAAAAAGCCATATGGCCGAATTTTCCTATGGTGGGAGGCTAAGGGTTTGTTATTTTTGGAAATTAGTAACCCTGAATATAAAAAGAAAATTTGATTTTTCTTTTTGGGATCTCTCATTCTCTAACCTAGCCTCCATCTTCTTCTTCTCCAAATCCTCTCAATTGTTGAGAAAAGAAAAAGAAGAACGTAAGAAAAATAAAAATCAAATGAACAAAAATTGTTGTGTGACTTTATTTCTAAATAGTTTAGGGATTGTTTTTGTGAGTCTTGCCCACACAAGTTTCCGTTGGTAACAAGACATAGCACGGAAGAATTTTGGTGTCGAACAAATCCATATTCATCTTATTCTTACAAGTACACGGCAGTGAGGTTTTTATTTACTCACTGCCACCTTGGTGAAACAAAACTCGATTTGGTTTCGTTTTAATCCAGTTTTTTGGGGATTATTTTCTAATGTTTTAGGGCCGTGTTGGGGCTATTTTCAAGTGAAAAATCAGAACCAAAACACAGCCTAAGCTGACGCAATTCAGGGGCTGTTTCTGTAGTGCATCGGGCGCATATTGGGTGCAAAACAATGCAGTTTTTATGGGGCTGTTCCAGGACTGTTCCAGGGCTGAAATTTTGTCAAAAACAGTAGCAAAATTTCAGTGCACCTGGTTGTTCCATTCGGCAGGTCAAAGGGAAGGGCATAAAAAATTTTTCAAGTCCGATCCGTGTGCCTAAACCATTTCCCCTGCGTAAGGAATGCGTTTCCTACAAGGGTTTCCAACCCGTTTCCAACTTGAACCAAATGGTTCTAGTTGGAATTTGGTTCAAGTTGGAACCGTAGGAACCATTTGGTTCCAGCAGTCCCTACCGGTTCGGTTGTGGTAAAATTTGGTTCCGGTTCCAATCGGTTCGGTTCCGATTCGACTAAGGTTCAAAACTGGAACCTTGACCGGTTCTAGCAATCAGGTTATCTTACAACCCTCCCACTACGTCTAGGTGGTAAATCATTCTCATAAACATGTATCTGACACTCAGATATAGAAGGTGTTATGTTTCTGTCAACTATTGACAATGGTGTACTGTTCGTACCAGTAAGTAACTCCTCAAGTAACACTTTACTTCGAGGTTTGAACTCTCTCATATAGTCCTCCTAAAAAAATGTTGCATTTATCGACATAAATACTTTATTTTATTCTGAACTATAAAAGAATCCACCCATAGTTTCCTTAGGATAGCCTACAAATAGGCACACATGTGAACGTGGCTCCAGCTTCTTAGCATTATTCTGCAGCACATGTGCTGGACACCCCTAAATGTGGAAATGTCGCAAACTAACTTTACGACCATTCCACAACTCTAAGGGAGTCTTAGGAATAGACTTAGAAGGAACTACATTCAGGATATACATTTTAGTTTGCAATGCATACCTTCATAATGAACTAGGTAGTGCGCTATAACTAAACATTGATCTCATCATGTCTAGTAGGGTCCGATTTCTCCTTTCTGAAACACCATTTTGCTGTGGTGTTCCAGATGATGTGAGTCGTGAAACTATTCCATGCTCAACTAAGAATTCCTCGAAATCTCCATCAAGGTATTCTCCTCTATGATCCGATTGTAGAATTTTGATGCTTTTACTTAATTGGTTCTCAACCTCAGCACGATATTCTTTCAAATTTTCAAATGTATCTGACTTGTGTTGCATTAGGTAAACATACCCATTTCTTGAATAATCGTCAATAAAAGTGACGAAGTATTCATAACCACCTCGGACTTTTACATTCATCGGTCCGTAAATGTCCGAATGTATTAGCTCAAGTGGTTGGTTGGCTCTTATACCTTTTCCAGTAAAAGGTCTCTTGGTCATTTTGCCTTCTAGACACGATTCGTAGATTGGTAAAGTACAAAGTCTTAACTGACTTAAAACTCTGTTCTTTATTAATCTATCTATCTGTTAAAGGTTAATGTGTCCAAGTCTAAGATGCCTTAGATATGTATCATCATGAGAAATCTTTTATCATTTTGTTTTTGGTTTTTCAACCTTAAACATTTCAGTGTTAAACAGTGAATCATGTGTTAACGGCCTTAACACATATAGATTATATTCTGAGTTTCCTACGCAAATTGTTAATCCATTTCTACTAATAACAACTAGTTTATTATCAAACGAAATAGATAAACCATCTTCCATAAGTTTTGCTACAGAAATCAAATTTCTTCGAAAACCAGGAATAAACAACACATTGTTCAAACACAAATAACTATTATTAAAGCTTAATTTAGAAACTCCCAATGCTTTGGCTGAAACGACATCCCATGTCCCAACTCTCATGTCAAAGTCACCTTCAGTAAGGTTCTTCTATGAGTAAAATAGCTGTAAAGAAGAACAAACATGGTTACTGGCTCCGGAATCAACAATCCAAGCAGATTTATCATTCTTCACTAATAGTGATTTGATAACTAGTAAATCACATTTACATGTATTCTTTTTCTCTTGAAGCTCAGCAAGGTACTTAGGACAATTCCTCTTCCAATGCCCATTCTTTTTACAGTGGAAACAGTTTCCTTTGGTCTTGGCACCTCTGGAGCTCTTTTTGTTCTCTTTCTTCATTGGTTTTTCCTTAGCCTTCCCAATGCCTTTTCTTTTGTTCTTAAAGGATCTAGAAGATTTTGAAAAATTTGCCTCGGCATTAGGTTTACGAGGTCCAAGCATTATGGACTCGTAACTGGTGAGCTCACTTAGCAGTTCTTTCAAAGTAAAAGACAACTTGTTCATAGAATAATTACTTTTAAACTGCAGGAAACTCTTCGGAAGTGTTTCCATGATCATTGTCACATTGCTTTGCTCATTAACACGAGCACCA
Source organism: Zanthoxylum bungeanum (assembly GCA_019454045.1). Lineage (NCBI taxonomy): Eukaryota > Viridiplantae > Streptophyta > Magnoliopsida > Sapindales > Rutaceae > Zanthoxylum > Zanthoxylum bungeanum. Next base: position 171,058 of record SKCR01034520.1, read on the forward strand.
TGGGCTTTAGCCATGTTGAGATGGGACATCATCTTCAAGACATGCTCTTGGATTGATGCTCATTCCTTCATCCTAGCAGTTAACAATGATACAATAGCCTTATGTTGTTTCCGCTCCGAAGGCTGCCCAAATATGTCTTCTAATGACTTCATAATCTCATATGTTGTCGCCATAGGCTCATGCTGTGCAGTAAGAACCTCAGACATACTTGCTATCAAATAGCTATGAGCTTTCTCATCAGCTTTTATCCATTGGTTATAGACATCAAGAATTGCTTTAGGAGCATTTACAGCTGGTTCATGAGGACATTCTTCCATTAGGATAAATTTGAGGTCTTCACCGACCAATATAGCATTCATGTCACTTTTCCATTTTTTTTATAGTTTTCCCCGATTAATTTGTCTTGTTTGAGAATTGCAATTACAGAAGATACCATGGCTGTTTTCTGAAATATATAAATAAACATGCATTCAATATCCATTCATCGCATATCAAAATCATCAAACATATTAGGCATGAAATTAAACATGATGCATGAAACATGTATTAGAAACAAAAATAATTACTATGCCACGGTGATCTATCATTCCACAAATAAGTGCCGCCATAGGGTAGTCAAGTATTCGCATGATAGATTGAGACCATCTTAATTGATTTAATATATATGGACATAACTTCTTTATTCCTATGTTAATCAACTACCGTTTTATTTGATCAAGGATTATTGATTAACATTTAACCAATAAACTGATTAACCATTTAATCATTCTTTGTGAGTGTAACCCGTTGTTTCGGAACTCTTAGACTTAATTAGTGAAGTTCCGTCGTAGGATAGGTCAAATCACCAAATACATCTAGAATACCTATCCTTTCGGAATCCAAACATGGTATTGACCCAAAATGGACACCATCCGTATGGGGACGAAAATAAAGACGCCTCGAGACGCCTTCTAAGTCTCACGGTTTTGGATAACAACGGAGATGATGGGATATATTGTGGTATATCCCTATCCCATTCATTATTTTGAAAACAAGATTTCTAATACACTACTATCTAATTCATTTAGATTATGTAATCATAACATAATTAATACTAGTGGAGTATTAGTGATCTAACCAATTTTAACTTTTTAAAATTTTATTCACTAATACCGATTAGTCTCTACTAATTAATTTTACTTAATTAAACTTTTTAATCAAGTTGGTTTAGTGACCAAATTTCTTTTAACTTTTAAATAATTAGTTCACTAGGTAGTTTCAAAATTTTAGAATTCAAAGTGTAAGACTTAAGTTCTCAATTTTTAAAACCATAAAACCAATTAATCTTGTTAACTAGTTTTTCATACATACATATTATATTTTAACTTTTAACTTACATAAAATAATATTTTATGACTTAGAATATCATGCATCTATACATGTTATGGCATATGAAAATTCAAGTGTAGGCACCCTAGGCTATATGACATGTTACTAAATAATTTAACACATTTTCACATTCCCAGGCTGGGCTTTGCGACACAGAATGAAACAGAAACTATTAAAACATCAGGTCTATTTCGCATCGCGACTCAGATCATTTACCGTCACGACGCTTAAGTGCGTCGCACATCAGATTAGTCTATGACGCGATGTGGTGATGTTCAGATATAGCTTACTGTACTTTGCGCGGTGCGACGTGAGAAGGATTGCGTCGCGACACAGCTTATTTTCCAAGGACTGAAACAGTCGAAAACATACGTACACAAATTACGTTGATCGGGCTCTTATTTTTCTATATTAATCTAATGAGTATATGTAATAATCCAAGGCATTCCTTGACTTCAAGTCTTGCTCCATGGCGTTATAATATCTCAGGTTTTTCGGAACAGTACTGGAAATTTTTCGAATTAAAGTGAAAGATTTGGAATGGGATTGTATTCGAAAATTAGAATTTCTGTGTTGGAAAATAGGTGGGAATATTTTTAAGTGAAGTTTCATCGCTTTGGAAAATGTGAGGTTCTGAGAACCGGTTATGCGATTTCTGATTTTATCGTTATAAGCGTAAAAGATTGTTATTTTGGCTATAAAACTTTCAAACGAACTCCGATTGAGATGATTCTTGAACCATCAGACTCGTTTTCACGAGACGAACAACCTTTGCGTTGAACATTATTCGAAATTTGCATCAGAATGGCTTCAAAAATGTGTAATTTCTAGAAAATTCCAGACAGGGACCTCATTGTAATTTTGTGGGGGCCAGAATTTAAATTTCAGAAACTTTCCTATAAATACCCATAGTTTCTTGTAATTTCCAAAATGGCATAAGCTTCACACATCTCACACACGCACCCTTATCCCCAAAATCATATTTTTGTGGCCCCTGCCACGCCGGCAGCCTGCCGGCCATTGCCGGCCAACCCGATGGGCCAGTGGGGAGCTCTAGCCACGCCTCCACCATGTGGTGTCCGGCGGCAGCCCCAGGATACCGGTGAGCGGCGAGAAAGAAAGGTAAACATGTGCACATGGGTATACCGATCATGGCTCCTCGCTTCGTTTCACGGCCCGAGCCACCCATCAAATCAAAATTCTCTGAGAGTACTACAAGGCTACGGTGTCGGTTTTGCAAAATGGCGCTTGGTTTTGCATGAATGGAGAGAAGACGATTCAGATGAATAGTGACCCATGATGAACAGTAGCTTCGATCAAAATTATGTTGATTCCAGCGCGTTCGTGGGATTGTTTAGAGTCCGTATATGGCCTCGAAATCTCGATAAGGCCTCCCGATAAAGATCCGTAAATTTCAAGTTTATAGTTAAATGTTCGGATGTATCCAGTAGCTTCGTAGAGTTATGTATTGATATAAATTGAATTGATTGAGTATTACTATATTGAATATGTGCTTTTGGTAGAATCCGAGTGAAAATGGAACGAGTTTGATCGATCTGATATAATATATAAGTTTTGGGTAAAAGTGGGTTTTTGCGAATAAAGATGTGTTTTGGCTTTGATTCTAGTAATGAGTTATTTGAGATATTACGAACATGTTTGGATAAATCCGGGAAGGTTCGGAGGGTTCGAGATCTTTCCGTAGCATTTGCGGAAACGTTTTTAGAAGAATTTTCCAAAAATGCGTAAACCGAGAATTTAGGTGAATTGGTTTCTTGGAATAGTTTGTAATGGTGTTTAAGATTATTGAAATTGAAAACATTGAAAACAGACTTGATTTCGTTGTCCGGGAAAGATCCAGAATTTTATCATAGTTTAGTCGAGAACTCTGTAAGATGTGTTTCTGATGATATTTCGCCATTTGTTTTGACAGATGTGACTAGAACCTAGAGTGCTCGCGAAGCCAAGTAAGTAACTCATGCGATGAGAACTTAAGCTAGTGAATTCATGTGTTGATTATACGTATATATTTATATGTATATCTATAGAAATGATTGACATGTTTAGGATAAGAAGAAGATAGTTAAGAGATGGTCATGAGAACAAGTTCAAGGTTATGTATAAGACCGGCGTAAACACACACGTATAACGCTAGCGTACGTATCGTTCAAGTAGTATAAAAAGTATCGATCCCGCGAGGACTTAATACCTAATCTATTAATTTTATGAGGTCAAATGATTACTAGTATCTAATAGGTTGATTGATTTGAAATGGTGATGATTCTAAATTTAAAAACAAGTAAATAAAATTGCACAAAAGTAGGTTTAAGAAAATTCAATATTAAAAACTATCTAAGGTTGTGAATCTTTCTAATATCTTTTAAACGATGAAGTGGTTATTTCATGGTTGTGTAATAAATCGGTTTACTAACCTGGAAAACTAAATTATGCAAAAGCCTATGTCTATGGTCAGACGCAAATACCCAGTTTAACCCAATTGAACCATATGTCTATGTCAACAAAATTATCTGGATTCATTAAGTTTAAGTTCCAATTATGGCTACCCCCACCTGTTGGACACAGAAATCGGCGACGCTGTTCTAGGCTCGCGGCCTGGTTAGGAGTACGGAGTAGCCCGCGGGGGAACTAAATCGGAGAACTAAACATAGAGTCGCCACCCGGTGTTAACCGAGAAATTGATTTAAGGCCGCACTCACCCCTCGCAAGGGAAGACCTCAAACCATTGGGTTCGGAATGGTCCCTTACTTATGCCACTTGTAATGAAATGATTTGTGCAATAATTTAACCGAATCTATGCAACATATGCTTCCAAGAGTATTATACTTCTAAGTTCACATGCATGAAAATAGATTGGAATAACGGCAGGAATATAATTTCATAAAAACATTAAACCGATAAACATGGAAATACGAGTAAAAAATAAATATAGGAGTGACATAATTAAGTTTCTAGTGCGAAAGAAACAATCATGGAAGAAATCATGTATGAGAATGAAATGGGAGAAACAAGCATGCATGAAATGGGATGTAAGAGGTGAAAGCTCGTTCGTGGAGCATTTGATAACGCGTTCGAACGGAGAAGGGCCGAGAGCATGAATTCGAGGTGCGTTCTTGGACGCGTTCGAACGGGATAAGACCTGATGCATGATAAAGCATAAAATATGCTCGTTCGAGTGGCGTTCGTAAACACGTTCGAATGGGGGAGGGCCGAGAGCATGCGTTCGAGTTGCATTCCTGGACGCGTTCGAACAGACAAGGGCCGAGAGCAAGCGTTCGAGGTGCGTTCTTGGACACGGTCGAACAGGATTACAAAAGAAAGGGAATTTATGGCGACATGGACATATATTCGAAGGAATAAATACATAATATGAGACCTCGTACGCCTAATTGAATATACTTACATCCAATCAAACATACTTCGTCTGGCGCGGCAAGACATCGTGGTAAAGGTAGCCTTTAGGCGTTTCCCTCGAATAGAGGACCTTTAATCCACCCTAGTCAAACCCTTGCGCGTCAAGTAATCATATGTGAATAGCAAAGTAAGGATATTGGACATTGGATACCCGATTGAACACATCTCATGTTCAATAAAACATGCCTTATCCGGTGCGGCAAAACGTTGTGATAAAGGTAGCCTTTAGGCATTTCCCTCGAATAGAGGACCTTTAAACCAACCTAGTTAAGCCCATGCGCATCAATCAATGATATGTGGATAACAAAGTAACGATATAGGATATTGGACGTCCGATTGAACACATCTCACGTTCAATCGAACATGCCTCATCCGGCGCGGCAAGACATTATGATGAAGGTAGCCTTTGGGCGTTTCCCTCGGATAGAGGACCTTTAATCCACTTTAGTCAAGCCCATGCGCATTATGACTATCAATACGTAAATAAATAAAACAACCACATGCAGAAAATGGATAACGGGATTACAAGCAATAAATGAACGGAAATTAAATAACAAGACGAAACATGCATTTCAAAGTTTCTCGAGTGGCACGTGGAGTTGTTTCCCAAGTACAGACCACACTACTGTCTATTTGGATTCGGCTACGAAATTTACGTTTGGTTTCCATCCGATATACCCCAAGAGAGAACACATATTCCATTCATTCAAGGACCACAACATGTATCAACAAATGACTCTCATGCGAAGGAATTCTAATAAACAACAAAAAAGATGAGAATAAATAAGAATGGTGCCCTTAGGTCTAACCTCTTAAGTCGTCTCTCGAAAGTGCGTTACACGACCGTCGGAAGGATTGATGCTCTACAACTCCTCCGGTTCACTGGTCTACTACTTTCGTTCGTTGCCTCGCGATTTTGAGTTGTCGTTTCCTCTATTTTACTGCTGTCTCTCACGGTTTTAAGGTGAAAAAGGGTTGGTTTTCTAGACTGTTTTAAGTGCAGTGTTTGGTGTAGTTTCGGTGGTGGTTAAGGACTCACTTTCTCTTCTTCTTTTGTGAATGTACTAGGGTTATTTCTTCTTTTCTGTGTGTGTGTTTTCTGAGATGATCTAAGGTGTGTTTTTTGGAGAGCTTGGGTGCTAATGCTTTGCAGAATTCTGTGTGATTTTCATGGATGTGCTAGGGTGTGAAAGGTTGGTTTAGATGTTTTTTTATAATGGTTTTCTAGGGTTTCTAGGTAAGAAAGGGAATCCTAAAAAAAAGGAAGTGTTTTGATTGGTTTATGAAAGGAAGAGATGTGTTTAATTTAGGGAGTGAATATCTTAATTGGTGTTTAATTAGGGAAGGGATTTGATTAGATTAGGAATGGATTTGATCTACTTAATTTAGTTTAATTTGTGACATGTATTTTAAATATTTTAATTATTTTTTGGATGGGTTTTGGTGGGCTAATTGGGCTTGGGCGTGAGGCTAGCAGCAAAAACAGAAGCACTGACACCGTTCGAACGCTACACGAACGCCCGCAATCTGCTTGACGTTCGAACTTGTTCACGAACGCAGCACGAACGCGAAAGCAGTGAACATGTGAATTGAATCTGATGACATACTTATTCTGAATTTCCCCTTCCGACATTAATTTACCGAGACTTCCGCAACCTAAAGAGTAGTGCCTCTGTACGAGACTCATCATCGGGACTTATATGCAAAAATACACTGCCTACAGTCACCCCCACTTTGATGGGACTTTTGCAGTGTGTGACAATGACAATCATATCAAAGTTATGCAATGCATTTTTACTTACCTGGCTCGCCAGCTACCACCTGACTTGCCTGCTGCTTCGAACTGAGTTGATCTGGTGGTCCATTTTCGAACTGTGCTCCATTTTTGGAGCGCCATTTTTGGCATCTGTGGTGTGTGCTCCATTTTTGGAGCGCCATTTTCGGCATCTGTCGTGTGTGCTCCATTTTGGAGCGCCATTTTCGGCATCTGTCGTGTGTGATCCATTTTGGAGCGCCATTTTTGGCATCTGTCGTGTGTGCTCAATTTTGGAGCGCCATTTTCAGCATCTGTTGTGTGTGCTCCATTTTGGAGAGCCATTTTCGGCCTCTGTTGTGTGTGCTCCATTTTGGAGCGCCATTTCCGGCCTCTGTTGTGTGTGCTCCATTTTTGGAGCGCCAATTTCGGCATCTGTTGTGGTACATTTTCGAACCGTGCTGTGCGAGAATGTGGCTCATTTTTGAACCATTACTCGATGAGATGGTCTTTGCCGCTACAAACCTGTGAATACAAAAAAAAATTGCATATATGTGATATGTATGCATGTATGCATGGATATGTTTCCTATTCCAATGGGTTAGGCCTTCATTGTGCTCATTGGTGCCATTTTCCTGTCTTTGGTCGCCCCATAGGCCTGCTCATAGTTCATGGTGGTCCTAATACTCGCCCATGGGTAGCTTCACGCTTATCGATTATAGGTGGTATATTTTTTCTTTTTTATTTTCAAAGACTTTTTCTTCATTTCAAACCATATCATATATCGTAACATAAGTAAACCAGGATGGACATCTAGGCAAACGGTCATTCACCGATCCGCCATCTCTGCAACTAGTCATCTCGCCGACTACTCAAGCTTCCACTGCTAAGATCCTCTAATTAAGTGCTCGCGAGTCTAGTCAAGATCAACTACTCAAAATATCGGATGAGAGTACATCTCGCACTTATCGTTTCTAAGGTTTCACCCTGAAGCAAACAATTTCATCATCGGACATATGCCTCACTATTAAGGACTAAAAATAAACAATTTTTTTTTCTCTTTTTTTTTCTTTTTTTTTGGCCCACCATGGTCTTTCTATCCTTGCCGTAAAATTTTCTGTTTCTCGGTTTCATTTTCCCGACATCCATGTTTGTTAAACTCATCTTGACAAATCTTTTTTTTTTCTCTAACCCAACGGATATCTATGATGGCTTTTAAGACAAAAGGGTTAACATGATGCGTGTATGCATGAGACGCATGAAATGCGTGCGATGCATGGAATGTATAAGTCGGCCCATTACCATTTTAGAGCATTTAATCATACTATTGCGAGGTGCAAACATGTCCCAGTTGAAAAGGCCCAACAGGTTTACACTTTTGCGATAACATGACTAAATAACTTCAAATGATAGGAGGCCTAAACGCAAAATGGTCCATCGACATCTTAGAAGCTTTTGGCCCAATTTCCATAAAGCACGGACTCGTCCCAGTTTAAATGGCCCAACAAGCCCATACCTCATGACAAAAGGTCAAACTGAATCCAAATGACGATGGTCCTAAACATAGGCATAAAGGGTTAGTTTCTATTAATCTTACCACTACAGTTCATGTGTGGTTTTATAGGGGTATGGACAAAGGCTCTCATCGACAAAGGATTGCCCACAACTAGGACTCCCCACTCAAGGGTTCAAGCGACCAAGTGAGCACACCTTTTTTATACCTTAAGGTACGTGCCAACGAGTTATGGTGAGTGACTGACTGTCAAATGGATTTCTCATTGTAGATTCCCCAGAGGGATGGTGGAGCGAACTCTCTTAAATACCCAAGCCTCTTAGGCTCTTATCGCCTTGGTGACAGGAATAAACAACAAGTCCTCTAAATTAGTCCACCACAGTAAGCTTCGAGTAAATGATTATCTAGGTACCTTCACGACTTTTCCTTAAAGAAAGGTAGTGAATGAAGGAAGATACCAAACCATTACCAAGCTCTAATAATGCCTTTGATTAAACCCCTTCAACCCACGATAGACATGATTAACTAAAGCACAAATCACAAACATTACAAGACATTATTTCGGGGCCAATTCTCTATCCCCAGTGGAGTCGCCAGACCGTAGGACACAGAAATTGGTGATGCTGTTCTAGGCTCGCGGCCTGGTTGGGAGTACGGAGTAGCCCGCAGGGGGAACTAAATCGGAGAACTAAACATGGAGTCACCACCCGGTGTGAACCGGAAAAATGATTTAAGGTCGCACTCACCTCTCGCAAGGGAAGACCTCAAACCGTTGGGTTCGGAATGGTCCCTTACTTATGCCACTTGTAATGAAATGATTTGTGCCATAATTTAATCGAATCTACACAACATATGCTTCCAAGAGTATTATACTTCTAAGTTCACATGCATGAAAATAAATTGGAATAACGGCAGACATATAATTTCATAAACACATTAAATCGATAAACATGGCAATACGAGTAAAACATAAATATAGGAGAGACATAATTAAGTTTCTAGTGCGAAAGAAACAATCATGGAAGCAATCATGTATGAGAATGTAATGAGAGAAACAAGCATGCATGAAATAGGATGTAACAAGTGAAAGCTCGTTCATGGAGTATTTGATAACGCGTTCGAACAGAGAAGGGCCGAGAGCATGCATTCGAGGTGCGTTCTTGGACGCGTTCAAACGGGATAAGACCTGATGCATGATAAAGCATAAAATATGCACATTCGAGTAGCATTCGTAAACGCGTTCGAACGGGGGAGGGTCGATAGCATGCGTTCGAGTTGCATTCCTGGACGCGTTCGAACAGACAAGGGCCGAGAGCATGAGTTCGAGGTGCGTTCTTGGACGCGTTCGAACGAGATTATAAAAGAAAGGGAATTTATGGCGACATGGACACATATGCGAAGGAACAAATACATAATATGAGACCTCGTACGGCCAATTGAACATACTTACATCCAATCAAACATACTTCGTCCGGCGCGGCAAGACATCATGGTAAAGGTAGCCTTTAGGCGTTACCCTCGAATAGAGGACCTTTAATCCACCCTAGTCAAACCCATGCGCGTCAAGTAATCATATGTGAATGGCAAAGTAATGATATTGGACATTGGATACCCTATTGAACACATCTCATGTTCAATAAAACTTGCCTCATCCGGAGCGGCAAAACGTTGTGATAAAGGTAGCCTTTAGGCATTTCCCTCGAATATAGGACCTTTAAACCAACTTAGTTAAGCCCATGCGCATCAAGCAATGATATGTGGATAATAAAGTAACGATATAGGATATTGGATGTCCGATTGAACACATCTCACGTTCAATCGAACATGCCTCATCCGGCGCGGCAAGACATTGTGTTAAAGGTAGCCTTTGGGCGTTTCCCTCAGATAGAGGACCTTTAATCCACTTTATTCAAGCCCATGCGCATTATGACTATCAATACGTAAATAAATAAAATAACCACATGTGGAAAATGGATGACGGGATTACAAGCAATAAATGAACGGAAATTAAATAACAAGACGAAACATGCATTTCAAAGTTTCTCGAGTGGGACGTGGAGTTGTTTCCCAAGTACAGACCGCACTACCATCCATTCGAATTAGGCTACGAAATTTACGTCTGGGTTTCCATCCGATATACCCCAAGATAGAACACATATTCCATTCATTCAAGGACCACAACATGTATCAACAAACGACTCTCATGCGAAGGAATTCTAATAAACAACAAAAAAGATGAGAATAAATAAGAATGGTGCCCTCAGGTCTAACCTCTTAAGTCGTCTCTCAAAAGTGCGTTACACGGCCGTCGGAAGAATTGATGCTCCATAACTCCTCCGGTTCACTGGTCCACTGCTTTTGTTCGTTGCCTCGCGGTTTTGAGTTGTCGTTTCCTCTGTTTTGCTCTTGTCTCTCATAGTTTTAAGGTGAAAAAGGGTTAGTTTTCTGGACTCTTTTAAGTGCAGTTTTTGGTGTAGTTTCGGTGGTGGTTAAGGACTGACTTTCTCTTCTTCTTTTTGAAAATGTACTAGGAAACTTTCGTCTTTTCTCTGTCTGTGTTTTCTGAGATGAACTAAGGTGTTTTTTTTGGAGAGCTTGGGTGCTAATGCTTTGCAGAATTCTGTGTGATTTTCGTGGATGTGCTACGGTGTGAAAGGTTGATTTAGGTGTCTTTTTATAATGGTTTGCTAGGGTTTCTAGGTAAGAAAGGGAATCCTAAAAAAAAAGGAAGTGTTTTGATTGGTTTATGAAAGGAAGAGATGTGTTTAATTTAGGGAGTGAATATCTTAATTGGTGTTTGATTAGGGAAGAGATTTGAATAGATTAGGAAGGGATTTGATCTAATTAATTTAGTTTAATTTGTGACATGTATTTTAAATATTTTAATTATTTTTTGGATGGGTTTTGGTGGGTTAATTGGGCTTGGGCGTGAGGCTAGCAGCAAAACCAGAAGCAACGACACCGTTCGAACGCCGATTCGAACGCTACACGAACGCCCGCAATCCGCTTGACATTCGAACGTGCTCACGAACGCAGCACGAACGCGAAAGCAGTGAACATGTAAATTTAATCTGATGACATACTTATTCTGAATTTCCCCTTCCGACATTCGTTTCCCGCGACTTCCACAACCTAAAGAGTTGTGCCTCCGTACGAGACTCATCATCGGGACTTATATGCAAAAATACAGTGCCTACAACACCCGATAGGTATATGTCTATCCTGTAAGGAAATCTATTAAAGGGTTATCTATCCTCAAGGAAGATCGTGGGCTATTAAGTCTAAGGCTGAAACCTAAAATTCGTTTGTCAAGTTTATTTTAGATTTACCACTTCAATCTTATTGGTGATCAGACAACAAGAAGCATTAAGCTTAAGACTTAATAAGTAAACCATTAAATTACCCAAACTATAAAATAACCCCTTATAAACCGGTGATATTAGAATTCATCACAACCCCAGATAACTAACTTAGTTACGACACATAACTAGGGCTAGTAAAAACTTAAAAGTAAAAGACATAAAGTAAAAATGCTGAAAAGTAATTGCGGTAAAGTAAAAGCTGAAAAGTAAATTACAATAAAATAAAATGCTAAGGTAAAAGGATCAACTTTTACTATTTACTATTTAGATATCTCCCTTAATATAATATATTAACTTGTGATTATTTTGCCAACCATCCATATAGGCGGTAACCTGATTAAGTCAAATTAAGTCCAACCAACCATAAAGGCGGAACCAAAATAAACCTGCCATATAGGCGGTAAGAAAATTTAATTACCAACCGACCAATCTGGCGGTATCCTTGATTAGTCAGGTTTAAACCAGATTAAAATGAATTACCAACTGGCCAATATAGCGGTATGTTTTTTATGTCAAAATTTAAATAGTGAATATATTATATTTAAGGGAGATTAATCTAAATAACAATAGTAAAAGAATTACCTTTCACCCTAGCAGGGGGAAGTTACCTCCTTATGGTGAATAGTAAAAACTGTAAAAATTAAAGAAAGTAAATTACTATTATTACAGAACGTAATTAAAATTAATTACAAAACTAAAATTTAAAAGAAACTAGATAGAAAACTCCCTATTTACATCAAAGAACATAGAGAGGAAGGTACATCTGAAACTGAAATTTCGAGCTCTATTTATAGGCGTCAGTAGGGGGTCCGCGTCGCGACGCGCGTGATTGTCGATGTGGCAGCTTCTGGTTCGTCGCGTGGGATTATGGATAAGGTGATAAGGTGACACATGGCAAGGCGGCTGGGAGCTCAATTATTGCGACACGTGGCGGCTCGTGATTGGCTGATTTCATATTCTTATCTGCCACGTGTCAATTCGGATAAATGAGTCAATAATTGGCGCTGACGTGGCGACACTTGGCGAAAGTGACTGTCGGCACCATAGAATGATAACACGTGGCACGCTGTGATTGGTTGATGATGACGTGGCTATGATGTGGCACTTTGACTCGGTCAATCGGTGATGTGGATGATGACGTGGCAGACACGTGGTGACATGTGGCGATGGCGACTTTCGGCACCGTAGGATGATGACACGTGGCATGGCGTATGTTAGCAGATCGGCAGTGGTGGTGACACGTGGCATGACGCACGTTAGCAAAGTCAAATTTCTCAGATTTTGACTTGTGGACCCGGCGCACGTTAGCAAGTCGTGGTGCATGTTAGGCGTCGTGACGCCAAAGGCTTGCGCATCGTGACTCGCCAAAATTACCAAAATGCCATTTTCTACAAAATAATACAAAACACATCAAAATATTCACAAAACTCAAGAAACTATACAAAATATTAAATTAAATGAGTGGAAAATAGTGATATAATTACCACTCATCACACCCCCAAACCTAACATTTTGCGTGTCCTCGAGCAAAACATAGAGTAAAATAACATAAACATCTTTAAAATAAAATTTAACTAAGCCACTTTCGTAGGGATCACGGTTGCATTTAGCGTCTGCAACAAGCCTTTAAACCCCTAGGTGTCCCTAGTGGACGAGTTGTAGTCTCGTGAGGGTTTACAGTAATGATACCCACAAATATTTTACAAAAGTAAAAAGGTAGTAAAACTAATTCACACAAAAGCAAAAAGACAAGAGAAAAGAGAATAAAGAAGTTAGTGACTAATCAGGTGAAACTTTTACTCCAAGTAACTAGTTGTTTTCTTTCTTTCTAAATTACTGAATAAGTAAATTCTCCGATTATATTTACCATTCTCCATATACACAGCCAACAAAATATTAAACAACTCATTTTTGCCCACAACAGTCATAAGTGCAGTTGATAAGAGAGTAATATTTTTGTCCTAAAGTTTTATCAGAATTCACACATTTTTGTAGCAATGGAATAATTTTTCTGATTTTTTCTTTGATTTTTGATTTTTTTTTATTTATATACAATATCTTCCATCTATGTAGCGAGTGTTGGGTCGGTGACTCCCAAACCAGTTGGCTTTAGGGCACCGGGTGTTAAGACACCCCTACAGACTTAATTACTCAGACTTCAGATATATATATTTTTGTAGCATCTTTGATCCATGTAGCGAGCTTTGGGCCAGTGACTCCCAAACCAGTTGGCTTTAGGGCACTAGGTGTTAAAACACCCTTACATACTAAATAACTCGGATCTCATATGTGTTTTTTTTACTCCATCACTTTTGAGATGCTTCCTCCAATTAAGCTAGAGCACTGAATATTACAAACTTTTCAATTTTAGCTCATGTCCGTATGTTACAATGCATGTTGATAATATCTGCTAACTGAGCATATGAAGATCCATTTTAGTCAGTTTTATGGAGAATTTACAAATTAAATAATTTAAAATGAAATAAACAAAAACTAACTTGTTTCAAAAATGGTTTGAGATACGTCTCAGGAGTGGAAATTCTTTACACAGCTATCTCTTACCAATTTCACCTTTTTAGTCAAAATAAAAACACAAAAACACAAAATATTTTTGTAATTTTTGAAAATTTTTCAAATTTTTTTGTATTTTTCGAAAAAATTTTGGACTAAAAATAAAAACAACACACAAACTAAAAACAAGGTACTGATCAACTAATTCCCTCCCCCAAACCTCAATGAGACATTGTCCCCAATGTCTTAAACAGTAGAAGAAGAGTTTAGAAGATAATACCTGGTTAGCTGAAATTCTACAGGAAATTAAAGTTTAAGATCCAGATTAATCCGACGCCTCTTACCACGATCATCCTCGGACCAATTTATCTTTGAAAGGATAGGGTCAACTTGTGGTTCATAGGCTAAGTGTTGGTCTATTAGATCTGGAGCAGTTCTGGCAGTATAAAGGAGTTCTTTCCTAGGTTTTGACACGAACCCATTTCTCCGAGCATTATCAAGAAACAAACAAAGAAAATCATAAAATCCTTCAACGTTGTACAGTCCAAGCGGTTTCTGGTGTATGTTCAGGTTCGCCCAAGATAACACTATAAAATTTTCCTCCAATGTGCCTAAGCCACCTGGCAAAGCAATAAAAGCATCAACACGGTTAATCATTTCTACAAATTGTTCAGACATACCCTATACGATCAGTTTCTCTCCGTTTGATGGTCCAATAAGATTTGCTTCTGCCAAGGGTTTTGGGATGATTCCCAAAACGTGACCGCCTCTTTCCTGTACAGCCTTTGAAACGATCCTCATTAGTCCAAGATTGCCAGCGCCATATACTAAGTGCATATTCCTTGCAGCTAAGACTCGACCCAATTCCTGTGTTGCTTCTACGTATTATGGCTTAACACCAACACTAGTACCGTAAAACACACAGATGTTTTCAACTCGTCTTCTTGAAGTGGCTTCCATGTTTTACTCTGGATGTCTTCAAAAGTGCAATGATGAGTTGAATTTATAACACCTGAAAAGGGTGAGTAAAATAATAGCACTAGTACCTGCCAAATGACAATTATTAGTTAATAGTAAAATAAATCGTGATAGTCAAAAATGTCTGGATCTTGTCGGAGAAAAAAAAAGAAAACAACAAAACAAATTACAATTATTAGGAAAATACAAAGAGATATAATATTTACAAGAAAAGTAGCGGCTTGATTGACGTCTATGTGTCATGGACAAGCTTCCCATCAAATTTTCTTATAAATTGGAAAACAGTGTATTTTTGAGTCAGATTCCCAAGACTTAACTGTTGTCTTTCTTTTTGAAATTGTGCATATAACACACGAATTTTGTGATACACATATCCACTGGGATGCGTCTCAAGAGTTTTAGATATATCATCCAAAGACTACTTACTCAAGCCATCCCTAATGAAATTAATCTTATCTTCGCGGTTATCAGACACAATTCCTAAAGAACGACAACGAGTATCACAAAACATACGAGCACATTTATAACAAACACACATTCTTTTGGCTCTTCTCTTTTTAGCATAGGTGCTCCTTCCTAAACTAGGCAGATGTGAAATAAAAGAGTCAGAAGACTCACCTTCCAATCGGACCCATGCTTCAATAATCCAACGAATATCAGTATGAATACCTTTGATCATCAGTAGTCTCATCTGTTCCAAGCGAGCTTTGTAGACTTTCATCAGAGATTTTTGAGCGAGAGAAGGAAATTGCTTACGAAGATTTGCAAGAGCTTCTTCCATCGTGAAATGACTTTACCTGCAAAAATTAAACACACAAAAATAAAACACACCAGATCACAATATATACACAAATT
This sequence comes from Zanthoxylum bungeanum, assembly GCA_019454045.1. Taxonomy (NCBI): domain Eukaryota; kingdom Viridiplantae; phylum Streptophyta; class Magnoliopsida; order Sapindales; family Rutaceae; genus Zanthoxylum; species Zanthoxylum bungeanum. Next base: position 186,830 of record SKCR01034520.1, read on the forward strand.
GCATGGGGTGCCTCCCTGCGAGCGCTAAGTTTAACATCGACAACTAGACGTGACTTCTCGAACGTTAGGCTGGATCTGAAAGTGTGACACTTTCTTTTTGTCGCTCAAATGATTCTCCCCAGTAGTGCTTAACACGCTTATTTTTAACCTTGAAAGTTTTGTTGGAGTCAGGATCATGTATCTCAACGGCTCTATCTGGTAAAACTTTGGTTATCACAAATGGACTTGACCACCGTGATTTTGGCTTCCATGGGAATAATTTCACCCTTGATTTGTTTAACAGTACCTTCTGCCCTGGTTCCAGTTGTATGCGCACTAACTTCTCATCATGTCTCTTTTTGGCCTTTTCTTTGTACTATTTGGCATCCTCAAAAGGCTGATTGTGAAATTCCTCCAATTCGTTGAGCTGGTGGAACTTTTTCTCTTTTGTTGCTTGTAGTGTAAGAATTGGCTTTTTCAGTGCAAAAGACGCTTTATCTTCAGGCTCCACAGGCAATTGACATGTTTTAAGTTTGTCAGTAGAACTTTGCATTGCATTGGAGTTCTGAATGGTACTGTGTATCACATCAAGTCTGAAACATTCCTCCTTTTTTCATCATCTGGGAAATTCATTGCCTTGAAAACATTGAATGTTACCTCTTGGTCATGTACCCTCATGGTTAATTCTCTTTTTTGTACATCAATAATGGTTCGACCTGTAGCCAAGAATGGTCTCTCGAGGATGATTAGCACGTCTTCGTCTTCCTCCATATCAAGGATAATAAAATCTGCTGGGAAAATGAATTTGTCAACCTTGACCAGCACATCCTCAACTACACCTCTTGTAAATACGAGCGTTCTATCAGCAAGTTGTAGAGAGACTGAAGTTGGCATTGTTTCTCCTTCTCCATCTTAATTTCCTGAAAATAGAAAAAGGCATCAAGTTAACACTTGCACCTAAATCATATAAAGCCCTACCAATTTATGTTCTCGTATGATGCAAGGAATGGTGAAACTGCCAGGATCTTTCAACTTTGGGGGAAGCTTCCTCTGAATGATGGCGCTACATTCTTCTGTCAATGCTACTGTCTCGTAATCTCCCAATCTCCATTTTCGTGAAAGAATGTCTTTCATGAATTTTACATAGCTGGGCATTTGTTCCAAGGCTTCTGCAAATGGAATGTTGATGTGCAGCTTTTTGAACACCTCCAGGAAACGAGCAAACTGCTTGTCCAGTTTGTTTTTCTGAAGACGCTGAGGAAAAGGTGGAGTTGGAGTGATCTATTCTTTTTCCTTTACTTCTTTTTCCTCTATCTGTTGCTTTGTTTCTTTTTTAACTTCCTCAGCAGTTGTTTTGTCTCCAACATCTTTGTTGATTTCAGTACCGCTTTTTAACATGATAGCATGACATTGCTCATTCTCTCGGTTCCTTGGATTGGGTTCTGTGTTGCTGGGAAGATTACCTGGTGGTCTGTAACTTTGAGCATTGGCCAGTTGTTCGATTTGATTCTCCAGTGCTTTGATGGAAGCAGATTGGCTCTGAAAGATAACATCATATGCTACTTGTTACTTTTTGAACATCTCTGCAATCCATTCTTTCGTTTATGGTTCTTTTTCAAGTTCCTGACCTTTGTTCTGTTGTTGAAATCCTTGTGGTGGATAGTTTTGCTGTTGGAATCCATGTGGTGGATTGTTATTTTGTCCTGAATTGTTGCTCCATGAAAAATTGGGATGATTCCTCCACCCTGGGTTGTAGGTGTTGGAATATGGATTGTTCCCCTGTCTGTTGAAATTGTTGACATAATTCACCGTCTCTTCAAGTTGGTTTGGTTCTGGTGCTCATTCATATGGTGAACTTGTGGATCCAGTGCTGAGAGTCTCCATGAATTTGCATATCTGATCCAGCTTGGTGTTGACTGCTGTATTGGCTCCACTTTCATAAATTCCTGTAATTCTTTGGATCATGCTCCTTTCTGTTGGCCACAAGGAATTATTGTTGGTCATTTCTTCGATTAGGACTCAGGCTTAATCTTCTCATTTTGCCATTAAAGCTCCTCCAGCAGCAACATCGATTGTGGTTCTCATTAGTCTAGAAAGTCCAATATAGAAGGTTTGGACTTGAAGCTATTTTGGAATCTCATGGTGAGGACATTTCCGGAGCAAATCTTTGTATCTTTCCCAAGCTTCGTAGAGAGTTTCCGAGTCTTGTTGCACAAAGGATGTGATGTCATTCCTCAGCTTTCCAGTTCTGGCTGGTGGAAAGTACTTTGCAAGAAATTTGGTGGCTAAGGTGTTCCAAGTTGTGATGGAACCTGCTGGTAGTGAATGTAGCCAAACTTTAGCTCTGTCCTTCAAGGAGTATGGGAAAATACGCAATCTCATTGCTTCTTCAGCTTCTCGGTTGTAATTGAAAGTGTCGCAAACTTCCAGGTAGTTGCTGATGTGGGCATTAGGATCTTCAGTTGCATTCCCCCCAAACTGAACTGACTGCTGAATCATCTGAATGCATGTTTTGATGTCACCTACATTTGCTGGTAAGGGAGGAAGTACAATACATGAAATGAGTCTGTCAACCACCGAAATTGTTCTGTCTTGAATAGGAATTGGTGGTGCAACCTCCAAAGGTTCAGGTTCCATGTTGACTAAATCTTCTTGGCCTTCTCGCATTTCCCTTCTCAATTGTCTGATGGTTCTTTCAATTTTTGGGTCAAGCAGTCGAAGTTCAAAGCTTCTGGTTCGTCTCATGAAGTTTCTGAGAACCTGAAACACAAGAAAACAAAAACAATAAGTAAAAAGAAAATTATATACAAGTAAAGGTATCTAACCTTAAAACTAATAGTGAAAGATAAATAAGTCCCCGGCAACGGCGCCAAAAACTTGACCGGCGTAAACACACACGTATAACGCAAGCGTACATATCGTTCAAGTAGTATAAAAAGTATCGATCCCACGATGACTTAATACCTAATCTATTAATTTTATGAGGTCAAATGATTACTAGTATCTAACAGGTTGATTGATTGATTTGAAATGGTGATGATTCTAAATTTAAAAACAATTAAATAAAATTGCACAAAAGTTGGTTTAAGAAAATTAAATATTAAAAACTATCTAGGGTTGTGAATCTTTCTAAAATCTTTTAAAAGATGAAGTGGTTATTTCATGGTTGTGTAATAAATCGGTTTACTAACCTGGAACACTAAATTATGCAAAAGCCTCTGTCGAAGGTCATACGCAAATACCCAGTTTAACCCAATTGAACCATATGTCTATGTCAACCAAATTATCTGGATTCATTAAGTTTAAATTCCAATTATGGCTACCCCCGCCCGACAGGTATATGTCTATCCTGTAAGGAAATCTATTAAAGGGTTATCTATCCTCAAGGAAGATCGTGGGCTATTAAGTCTAAGGCTGAAACCTAAAATTCTTTTGTCAAGTTTATTTTAGATTTACCACATCAATCTTATTGGTGATCAGACAACAAGAAGCATTAAGCTTAAGACTTAATAAGTAAACCATTAAATTACCCAAACTATAAAATAACCTCTTATAAACCGGTGATATTAGAATTCATCAAAACCCCAGATAACTAACTTAGTTACGACACATAACTAGGGCTAGTAAAAACTTAAAAGTAAAAGACATAAAGTAAAAATGTTGAAAATTAATTGCGGTAAAGTAAAAGCTAAAAAGTAAATTACAATAAAATAAAATGCTAAGGTAAAAAGATCAACTTTTACTATTTACTATTTTGATATCTCCCTTAATATAATATATTAACTTGTGATATTTTACCAACCATCCATATAGGTTGTAACCTGATTAAGTCAAATTAAGTCCAACCAGCCATAAAGGCGGAACCAAAATAAACCTGCCATATAGGCAGTAAGAAAATTTAATTACCAACCGACCAATCTGGTGGTATCCTTGATTAGTCAGGTTTAAACCAGATTAAAATGAATTACCAACCGACCAATATAGCGGTATCCTTTTTATGTCAAATTTTAAATAGTGAATATATTATATTTAAGGGAGATTAATCTAAATAACAATAGTAAAAGAATTACCTTTCACCCTAGCAGGGGGAAGTTACCTCCTAATGGTGAATAGTAAAAACTGTAACAAGTAAAGAAAGTAAATTACTATTATTACAAAACGTAATTAAAATTAATTACAAAACTAAAATTTAAAAGAAACTAGATAGAAAACTCCCTATTTACATCAGAGAAATTAGAGAGGAAGGTACATCTAAAACTGAAATTTCGAGCTCTATTTATAGGCGTCAGCATCGCGACGTGCGTGATTGTCGACGTGGCGGCTTCTGGTTCATCGCGTGGGATTCTGGATAAGGTGATAAGGTGACACGTGGCAAGGCGGCTGGGAGCTCAATTATTGCGACACGTGGCGGCTCTTGATTGGATGATTCAGATTCTTATCTGCCACGTGTCAATTCGGATAAATGAGTCAATAATTAGCGCTGACGTGGCGAAACTTGGCGAAAGTGACTATCGGCACCATAGAATGATGACACGTGGCACGCTGTGATTGGTTGATGATAACGTGGTGATGATGTGGCACTTTGACTCGGTCAATCGGTGATGTGGATGATGACGTGGCAGACACGTGGTGATGGCGACTGTCGGCATCGTAGGATGATGACACGTTACACGACGCATGTTAGCAGATCGGTTGTGATGGTGACACGTGTCACGGCGCACGTTAGCAAAGTCAAATTTCTCAGATTCTGACTTGTGGACCCGGCGCATGTTAGCAAGTTGTGGTGCATGTTAGGCGTCGTGACGCCAAAGGCTTGCGCGCCGCGACGCGCCAAAATTACCAAAATGCCATTTTTCTAATTTTCACTATTTTGGTAACAAATCACCTCTAGAGAGTCCTGAAACTTTATTTATCTACAAAATAACACAAAACACATCAAAATATTCACAAAACTCAAGAAACTATACAAAATATTAATTTAAATGAGTGAGAAATAGTGATATAATTACCACTCATCAGTATAGATAAGCCAATCGACCCCCACATGTATGGATGTTTATGTTATTGCCATGACATGAAGTGAAATATTTGATAGGCCTAATATCTAAGTGTATGTATGGATGTACGTAATGGTACAAACCTATAAAAGTATGATTACGTGTATGTAAGTGAATATATAAATGTATGAGTATATAAACATGTATTTGCATTTGCATATAGAATAAATCATGGTTTCTAATTTTATATAAGCTAAGCTCTAGTACGTGTGCGATGATACATGTTTATGAATGGATGTTAAATATATGAAGATTGTTAAAGGCTATGGTATCGGAATTTGATGTTATGTTCATATGTATACGAAGATTCAGATAATAAGCAATGTTTGGCATGTATGTGCTTGTGTATGAGAGGTCGTGTGATGAGTTTGTGTCACGTGATATGTGTGCATGTTTGTATGTTTAATTGGGTGCTAATTTCATGATGTAGTAGTCGAGCTGGTTAGGAATCCGTTCGGACAGAATTCATCTCATACCTATTCTAAAATAGGTAATGAGTCTCGTACGAGCATTGTGTGTATAAGCCAATCGTATGTATGTGTTGTTGAATGATGTGATCTTTGATGAGTCAGTTGTTGTGTGTGTTTCGTGGTTGGTTGCTTGATGTTTGTAAATATGTTTGAGTTTATGTATGTGTATGATAGAACTTGTGTTATGTATGGATCGTGTATGCTTATTGAAATGAATGGGTGATTTGAAACCGATGAGAATATCAGAGGTTATAAAGCGTGTTTGCCAAGTTTTAATGGTATGTACGTATATGTATAAGAATTATGATATTTTATTTGCATGTATATAAGAGAAGTATGTTTTGAATTGAAGGAAATGTGATTGTTTCATCGATTTGATGATATTTCAAATATGGATATTTGTGATAAAATTATAGATGTATGACTTCGTAGTTCACGTGATTGAAGTGGAATTAATGTTAAATGATATACTATATGGTATTCGAGTTTTCCTTTGTATGATTTGAATGTTAGTTATGAGATTAGCATGTATGTAGACATGAAAATATGAAACCTTGACGTAAATAAAGTATAAATGATAACAAAAGTTGAAATCTCTTAACTCGTCGTAACTTAGTAAAATTGACAAAACTTCTAATGTGGTAGACTTATATGATTTGTTTGTGTGTAGTGTTAGCATGGTTACTTGCTGAGTTTTTATAACTCACACCAAACCAGTTTACTAGTTTTGCAGGTTGACTACCTAATGGGTCAACCATTTCAACTTTGGAAGGCATGCTCGAGGCGCGGATCACCCAAGTGACAGTTACCCTCCCAAGTGCCCTGGAAAGGGTTTAGAGGCCTAGGAGTTGTGAATGATGTTCTGTTGTTTTCGTGCTAAGCATGGATTGTATTTAATAAGTTAAAATTTGATTGTTTATGATGTTGTGGGCACAGAGCCCTTGAGTGTTGATAGATGATGATATGGGCACAGAGCCCTTAGTTGATGATTTTGATGAGATTTGAGTGGACCTTAGGTCATTTTATTTGTTTGATGTATTCTTAGATTCCCTTTGATGCTGGACTGCGATCCAGGTTGTCCAGTTTTAGGATACATCATGCCGAATTTTTGGTAAATTCATAGGCTTATAGAGATAGGTCAATCATGTCTCATGCCGGTAGCATCCTGCCTCTGGCGGGGTGTTACAGGCATGTAGTTGAGTTCTTTTCAGAATCGGCTTGTGACAAGTCCTCCGCGGCATCAGCTCCTCCAAGTTACAAAAAGGGTTACAATGAACTTATTACAAAGAAATGAACTATACAACACTTTGAAAGAATATGGCCTTATGACCTTACATTCCCAATACTAAAAACAAGAGCCGGAAAAATTAACGACCAACGCAACACATTCATCACATGAATCAAAATAAACATTCATCTCATGAACATTAAACCATTCATCTCATGAATCTAAAATTATACCTACTCATCACAACATGCATACTAATGATTTATATCTTATACAAACCATTAAAACTGAAACTTTAAAAGAGAAGGGTTAAGAACACTTTTCAACGTTAGCTCTTCATGCCAATTATAGGGAACGAATTTCCCCAAAATCACAGCAGAAGTGGTTGTAGACACCCGGATCAACCTTGAAAAATTTTCCACATTCTCTTTTGTTGAAAGCGAACAGCTAATGAACTGAACTACTTGTAGTGAACAAGCTTCGATGTTGTAGATGTATTTCCTTTATGATCCGATGCTAGGATCAACCACCCGATCTTCCGAACTATATCTCAAAACCAACAAGCTGAAGTGTGGGCTTTGTTGGACAATTATGACCCATAGCATCACTATTTTGTAAAGGACATGGTGTTCTTGTACAAAATTTACTATGAGACAAAGGAAATTGCTCTTTTATCATTTTATAATTGGATAATTAGATATATAAATGATAAAAGTCCATACGATCAGTTCCAGATTAATAAGATATGAGACAGTATTAATCCACGAAAGGTTTGATAATTAAATATCCCTAGTCGTAGTATTATTGAGACTGGACATCGATAATGCGGAATTGGCTAGTATCGCACTTGTGCGCGTTATGGAAGCTTAACGACATAGTTCTCATATATTTAAGTATTGGATACTTATGCAAGTGTGATAGGAGGTTCTATTTACCGATGATACGGGAACAGCTTCGCTCTGGATAGAGCCATCAGAATCCCATTGGTAGTATAACTATGTGTCTATGGGAATCCGAATCAATGTAGGTGTATTTGGTCTTAACCTGAGACTTGCATCGCTAATACTTGTGACAATCAGTATGCTTTGGTTTTGGTCATCTGAGGCTTTAACAGGTTCTGTGTATGCCTCTTCTGGGTATACTGAGAATCATAGTGTATTGGGTGTGATGTCAAGATGGAAGTATCACTTCAGTCATATAGAGATGATGATCACGTAGGATACGAAACTGGTACTCTTAAGTACTGCAGTCATCGGGATAATATGACTAGGTCATGATTATTCGATTATATAGACTAGTTGCCAGTGATCCGATATATGCTTTGTACGGGGGAGACACAATTCCAGCCCCAGGCCTAGCATGTGACATCCGATACTGGATCGTAATACGCAATACACTGTATACTACGCCTGATAAAGATTATATATTCCTTTAAAGAATATTTCTGGAGAATTGGGTAGGCACGGTGCTTTGCTAGAAGCCAACCATGTCTTGTAAATCGGTAAGAACGTGGTATCGGGTACGCACTTGTTCGGATAGTCTGATGACCGTATTTACTGCCAACATATCCAGGGATCTCTTGGGTCGCTTACCGAAGATTCACCGATGAGATTTGACTCGAACATAATTAATCTGGGATTAATTATGAGAGAGAAAATTAATCTGGGATTAATTATGGGAATAATTCATCTGTGATTAATTATCAGAGAAAGAATTAATCTGGGATTAATTGCGTCGATAATTTATCTGGGATTAAAATTCGTCGAGAGGAGAGAACGCGATTAATTTGGAATTAATCGGTAAAATAAATTTAATAGTTAAATTGGATTTTTCTATTTAATTTATTTATATGGGCTAAAATAATATATTAGATATATTAATTAAAATAAGATTTCAATACGAAATTAAAATTGGATTTTAATTCAAGCGATCGAATTAATTTGGAATTAATTCGTAAGCGACTTTCGTAATAATTTTACGAGGCATTATTATTTAGTTAAATTGGATTTAATTACGTCGCGACGGAAAATTCATTTAATCGGATTAAACGAATTCGAGCCTGAAGTGTGTTGAACAAACCAATTTGAATTTTGAATTCAAAATTGGGTGGGACCCATATCTCACATCACTTGTCAAAAGTGATGGTGGTATTTGGCAAAAGTAATTGGTTTTCACAAAACCACTTACTTTTAACCAACCTTGTTTTTGTTTTCGGAAAATAATTACATCATTAGGTTTTTGTAAAGAAACACAAAATATAACAAAAACACTTCATCTCTCCTTCTTCCTTCTCAATTGCCGAACATATACCCTTTGGAAGGGAAAATTTTTCCTTCACAAAATTTATTCTTGCTAGCACATAAGGAGTGAATTAAGGTGATATGGAAACTCACCCATGAGTTTGGAACACTAAAAGAAGGCTTGGAGCTTCCATCATCCATGGAAAAGTTTTGAACTTCAACCGATCATTGTGAGTATTTTCCGCAGCTCTCTTTAATTTTTCACACACAAATCAAGCTTATAGATCCTGTGGCATGTCTAGGACACTAACAATGGTATCAGAGCGAGATCTAAGCTTGATTTGAACCTGGGGTTTATATACTTTAATTTGGGATTTTTTGGCTTGGAGCTTGATTTGCCTAAATTGTTGGTTGGGTTATGTTTATATGATGTTGAATTGGATTTGTACATTGTTGGAATTGAGAAAAATTGATTAGATAAAAAATCCACAATTCCTTAGCATGGCCGAATTTATGCCATAGTATTGCTCATGGTTAATTTTGAAATTTTACAATTAGATATGTTAATTGGCATGAAATGTATGTTAGATGTTGATTTAATTGGATTGAAATCAAATTGCATGATAATTTCTATGCCTTTGCCGTGAGCTATATAACATGTTTTAGAATTGATTTTTCTTCAATTTATGTTGGACATGAATTGGAAATATTGAGCATGATTAATTGGATTAATTAGTATTTTGTAAACAATAGATTAGTTGATTAATTATGTTAATTACACTTGAATTGAATTAATATGTAATTTAGAATAATGTATTAATTTAATTGTTGTAATTGGGCTAAATGGGCTTGGTTGGGCCAAGTTTGGTTTTGGACAATTGGGTTGGATCCAATTGGGCCTAAAACCATTTTCATAAAGTTCAAATATGATAATTGGGCCTTTAATAATTTAATTGGGCCTAATGGGCCAAAATTGATTTTGGGCAAAGGGTGATTCCTTATTAGGCCTTGGCATATTGGGTTTGATCCATAATTACCAAAGCCCATGCCTAAAGAATCAATTGAAAGCCCATTGGACTTTAATTGAATAGCATTGGATGCTAATTGGGCCTTTGAGACCCAAATGGATTGGATTTGGAATCCAAGTCCTTAAAGGCACTATTGAAAGTGTAATTATTTAATTTGGAATTAAACATGAATTAATATTGGATACAATTTAAATTAGATTTGAAATTGTAGTTCGATATAATTCAAGAAAACGTACTTTCAGTATTTATTCTTAAACGAGTTGGACTCGCGCAAATCAAATCGTTGTTTGAACATTGGATGGTCATTCATTCAAAGATTAATTAATTGGATTAGATTGATTAAATAAAATGCTTTGTGTGAATACTTGGATGTATTTGTATGAATAATGTATATCGGATGGATATTAGAAGGGTGAGGGTAATTTTGGAAATTATTGTAATAAATTTAGAATTTATTAAATTGGACCTGCGTATCCAACCTATTATCTCTATTCTCTTTGTATTTCTCTTCTCACCAATTCCCCTCAATGTAAATAAGGTTTCCTTATTGTATTATGTACTTGGGTAGAAGTAAGAATAGTGCTAGCGGGAGAGAAGAAAGGGAGAGATTTGTTCTAGGAACAAAGTTTGTTATATATCCATCCGCATATCATTATTAATTTTATTCGCGCCTTATTATGCTTTTAGAATGCATGCTTAAGGGTGTATGATTAGACCTAATCAAAGATAATAAATTGGTTGGTGTAGGCACTGTATTTTTGCATATAAGTCCCGATGATGAGTCTCGTACGGAGGCACTACTCTTTAGGTTGCGGAAGTCACGGGAAACGAATGTCAGAAGGGGAAATTCAGAATAAGTATGTCATCAGATTCAATTCACATGTTCACTGCTTTCGTTCGTGCTGCGTTCGTGAACACGTTCGAACGTCAAGCAGATTGTGGGCGTTCGTGTAGCGTTCGAATAGGCGTTCGAACTGTGTCGGTACTTCTGGTTTTTTTGCTAGCCTCACGCCCAAGCCCAATTAGCCCATCAAAACCCACCCAAAAATAATTAAAACATTTAAAACATGTCACAAATTAAAATAATATCCTTCCTAAATTAAATAAATCACAAATCCAATCTAAATAATTCACATACCTAAATAAAAAAAATCAAATATATCATCTTCCTAATCAAGACAAATCACATTCCCTAATTAAAAGATACAAATCAAATCATATCTAATCACTTCCCTAATTAAAAGATTTTTCCCTATCACACACTAATTAAAAATATCTCCCATAATTACACAAATCATTCCCCTTTTTCACACAAGGTAAACCCCAACCCTTTTCCAATAAAAAGAAGCCTAAACCAACCTTGAAACCCCTAGCTCATTCTCACAAAAACATAAAAGAAATAAACCAACATACATGCCCAAAGAAAAAAAAGCAAGAAGCAAGCAAATAATTTTCTCTTCTACTAAACTCCACCATCGCAGAAACACTCACGAAATAACCTATACATTGCCGCATCACGCCGCCCTACATTCACCGAAAACACATACCCAAACCATAACTTAAACCACCAAAAATCACAGCCCAAAACAGTCCCTGCAGTGACCGAAAAACAGCAGCCACAATACCCCCTTAAAGAACGTCAAAACAGTCTCTTAATACAGTGAAAACAGTGACAAAAAAATATAGCAAAAACAGCAGCAAAACAGAGTAAAAACAGCAGCAAAACGGAGGAAACGACAACTCAAAACAGCGAAGCAGCGAACGAGAGCAGTGGACTAGTGAACCGGAGGAGTTGCGGAGCATCAACCCTTCTGACGGTCGTGTGACGCATTTTCGAGAGACGACCTAAGATGTTAGACCTGAAGGCACCCTTCTTATTTATTCTCATCTTTGTTGTTGTTTATTAGAATTCCTTCGCATGAGTGTCGTTTGTTGATATATGTTGTGGTCCTTGAATGAACGGAATATGTGTTCTTTCTTGTGGTATATCAGATGGAAACCCGGACATAAATTCCGTAGCCGAATCTGAATGGACGGTATTGCGGTTTGCACTTAGGATACAAAGCCATGTACCACTTGAGAGATTCATACATTTCGTTTCATCCAACCTTGTATTCGAGCATGATTAGGTTGCTAGTATGTTATTTATTTTTTTTAGCATAATTTAGCCATTAGTATGCTATTACTTTCTGCATGTTACTTATTTATGCATGATGATATAGTGCGCATGGGCAAATCAAGTTGGATTAAAGGTCCTCAATTTTTAGGGATAAAAAGCCCAAGGGCTACCTTTGCCACGACGTTTTGCCAAGCCGGACGGAGTATGTTTGATTGAATGTGAGATATGTTTAATCGAGCATACGAGGTCCTATATTATTATTGTCTTTATTTTATACGCATTGTTAAATAATGCGCATGGGCTGACTAGGGTGGATTAAAGGTCCTCTATTCGAGGGAAATGCCTGAAGGCTACCTTTACCACGATGTTTTGCCGCGCCCTTTATTATGTCATTTACCCTTTGCATATCATTGCTGTATTTACGCATGCATTGCATTCTTGTGCGCATGGGCTAACTAGGGTGGATTAAAGGTCATCTATTCGAGGAAAATACCTAAAGTCTACCTTTTCCACGATGTTTTGCCGCGCCGGACGAGGTGCACCCGATTGAATGTGAAATGTGTTCCATCGGGCACACGAGGTCCTACATTGTGTATCTATTTATCCATATATGTGTTTGTGTCATTTCAGATGCCATTTTGGCAATCTCGTTCGAACGCGTTTCCAAAAGCTACACAAACGTATGCATCCTGCCTCATTCCGTTCGAACGTATTTACGAACGCTACTCGAACACTTGCATTATATTTACCGTTCGAACGCGTTTACGAACGCTACTCGAACGCGCATGCATTTTATTATATCATGTATCAGGTCTCATTCTGTTCGAACGCGTTATCAAACATTATACGAACGCGGACATTCTGTTTATTATTCGAACGCGTTATCAAACGCTACTCGAACGTCTGCATTCTGTTTACCGTTCGAACGCGTTTACGAACACTACATGAATGCGCACACACTGGATAGATTCCTTCATCATGTTTCATGCATGTTTGTTCCTTTAGTCATTCCCTTCCCCATCATATGCTTAGTTAGCTCTCTTCAATATTTATGCCCTTACCGTTATTGTTTATTTATATTTTCCGCATTTATTCGATATGCTCATGAGGTTGTGGGCTCGCTTTTTTTTATCAATGCCTTTATAGTTGTTATTAGTTACATTATTGCACTTTATTGCTTAATACGTTATGAATTATGTATTTTTCCTTCATTTCTTTCATTTACGATTATGGGTGTGCAAACTTGCATGTTGGTTAAATTATCTGGAAACATATGTTTCATGAAATTTGGTTGTACTATCGCATAAATCCTTTCATTACAAGTGACATAAGTAAAGGACCATTCTGAACCCAACGGTTTGAGGTCTTCCCTTACGAGGGGTGAGTGCGGCCTTAAATCATTTTCCCGGTTCACATCGGGTGGCGACTCTATTTTTATTTCTCTGGTTTAGTTCCCCCGCAGGCTATTCCGTACTCCCAACCGGGCTACGAGCCTGGAACAACGTCACCAATTTCTATGTCCTACAGTCTGGTGACTCTACTGGGGATAGAGAATCGACCCCGAAATAATGTCTTGTAATGATTATGATTTGTGTTTTAGTTAACCGTGTCTATAGTGGGCTAATGAGGTTTAATCAAAGGCATTGTTAAGGCTAGGTGATGGTTTGGTGTCTTCCTTCATTCACTACCTTTCTATAAGGAAAAGCTGTGAAGGCACCTAGATAATCATTACTCGTAGCTCGTTGTGACAGACTAATTTGGAGGACTTGTTGTTTATTCATGTCACCAAGGCGATAAGAGCCTAAGAGGCTTGTGTATTTAAAAGAGTTCGCTCCACCCTCCCTCTGGGGAATCTACAATAAGAAATCCATTTGACAGTCAGTCACGTACCATAACTCGTTGGCACATACCGTAAGGTCTAAAAAGGGTGCGCTCACTTGGTCAGTCGAACCCTTGAGTGGGGAGACCTAGTTGTGGGAAATCCTTCGCTAGCGATAGCCTTTGTCTACACTCCCACAAACCCATACGTAGACCATAGTAGTATGACCGATAGAAGCTATTTCATTGTGCTTGTATTTAGGACCATCATCATTTGGATTCAGTTGGACTTCTTGTCAGAAATGCGAACTTGTTGGGCCATTTAAACTGGGATGAGTTCATATCTTATGATAATTGGGCTAAAATTTTCTAAAATGCCGATGGGCCATCTTGTGTTTGGGCCCCTTATCATTTGAAGTTGTTTAGCCATGTTATCGCAAAGTTGTAAACTTGTTGGGCCTTTTCAACTGGGACAAGTTTGCACTTTGCAATAACGTGACTGAAGCTTTAAAATGGCAAGAGGCCGACTTATATATTCCATGCATTGCACGCATACATGCTGACTGAGAATTTTAAAAGACACCATAGATTCTCGTTGGGTTAGGAAAGAGGGAAGACTAATCAAAAGGCCGATAGCAAACATGAGTGAATCAAAGAACGAGGTATCCCGTATGGATCAGTTAGAGACCAATCTCACCAAGGTTACTGAACAGTTGCAAGCCTTGACTACTGCTATGGCTAATATGGCCGTGCCCTGTGCTGGGGGAAACTCTGGGGAGGATATGAGGCGTGAGGAGCCTCCGAACAGGTTGGGGGATGACATCCCCGCTTTTGATGATGACATGGCTGAATATGCGGTAAGAAGAATGAATGGGACTCATGCAGAATTACAGAAGCTCCGGGATCAGATGGAGTCAGTTACCCGTAAACTGAAGGGTAAGCATGAAGACTTGCTAGATTATGAGGCAATGACTTTTGAAGAACAGTTGCCGACTCAGTTCAAGATGCCTAATATGGCCAAGTTCAAAAGATGTTTGGGTAATGAGTTCTGAGGGTCCGTCTCCGACAATATGTCTCGGTAATGAGTTCAGTAGGCCTGTCACAACGCCAAGTTCAAAAGATGTTTGGGATGTCGCTTGAGGGGGCACCCATAGTGTGGTACCATAGCCTTGAAAGAAAGGTTAAGGAAGATTAGAGGGAATTGGTGGAAACCTTCTTGAAACAGTATGTTACAGATTTGGAGACCAACTTGTCGCTTCGTGACTTGGAGAATACCAAGCAGAAACCGGAGGAAAGTTTCAAAGAGTATGTAGATCGCTGGAGGAGCCAGCTTCTGAAGATGCAGACTCGGCCTTCAGAGAAGGACCAGATCAAAATGATCATCAAGGGAACCAAACCCTCTATTTATGGTAAGCTGAGGAGGATGACTTCGATGATTGCTGATTTTCGACAGTTGATGGAGACTGTTATGGATATTATGGAGGAAGAAGTCGAGAACACAAAGTTCTATGGCCATAATAGAAGGACTTTTGGGGGACATTCTGAGACCAAGCCCGCTACTGCCGAGGTTGCTGCCATCAGGAACCGGTATTTCTCTAACTTGGGGAAGCCTTTATCTAAGGTGCTTGAGAAATTGAAGGCGCAAGGACTTCTAAAACCCTTAGAGCCTAAACCACTTCCAGATCCTATACCACCCAACCTTGACCTAAGCCTGTATTGTCACTTCCATCAGATGAGAGGCCATGAAACTGACAGCTGCACCCGCCTTAGGTATGAAATCCAAAACCTCATTGATGCCCATAAAATACCTGATCCTGAGAAAGAACAACCCAACACACACCGAAATCCTCTACCAAACTACCACTCCATTCCACCACCCACCTACATGATCAACTTTGCCCTACCTGAAAGCTTTGTCCTCCAAACCCTCAACCACCTAGTTTCTTTCATGGGGATAGGGAATGACAGCAGTGGAGAACCATAGGCCGAGGAAGAAGGCAATGTTGTGAATGATGAAGCTGTTCCTCCTTGTTTATTTGATCTTGTATTTTCAAAGACATTGAGTTTATCTACTTGTTCGAACCTTTTCTTAATGATAATAAAGACGTTCATTTCACTTACTTGCCTGAGTCTATTCCTTTTAACCTGCAACATGAGTATATTTGACAAAACCATGATACTCAGTGATGTTTAGAACACGGGGAATCCTCGGAAGAAGTGAGCAGAAAGACAGGATAGCCATTCAGAAATTGGGAAACAGGGCGGTGAATCTGTCAGACTTAGAAGGGAATGAGCTCACCGAGCCAACCAATGTGGATAGAATAAAGCGATACTTTGCCTGAGGAAGAGAAGACCGAATAGTCACCGAGGGAACTGGCAGAAGACCTAACCCAACGGAATAGGAAACTCATTCATGCATGCATGCATACACCTAACGCACTTGTATTCCTTTGTTTTGTTGTGTTTTGTTTTGTTTGTATTCACAGGTTTCAATGAAGAAAAAGAGAAAGCGTCAAATACAAGCCAACCAGAAGCAGCAATAGTACAGTGTCATCATTTTTCAGGAATGAATCACAGGGGGCGAGGCCCACACTAGTATCAGTTTTGGGGCGAGGCCCACACCAGTATCAGTTTAGGGCGAGGCCCACATCAGTATCAGTTTAGGGCGAGGCCAACATCAGTATCAGTTTTGGGCGAGGCCCACATCAGAATCAGTTTGGGGAGAGGCCCACACCAGTATCAGTTTGGGGCGAGGCCCACATCAGTATCAGTTTGGGACGAGGCCCACAACAGTGTCAGTTTACGGCGAGGCCCACACCAGTATCATTTTGGGGCGAGGCCCACACCAGTATCATTTTGGGGCGAGGCCCACATCAGTATCAGTTTGGGGCCAGGCCCACATCAGTATCAGTTTAGGACGAGGCCCACACCAGTATCAGTTTGGGGCAAGGCCCACATCAGTATCAGTTTAGGGCGAGGCCCACATTAGTATCAGTTTGGAGCGAGGCCCACATCAGTATCAGTTTAGGGCGAGGCCCACATCAGTATTAGTTTAGGGCGAGGCCTACATCAGTATCAGTTTGGGGCGAGGCCCACATCAGTATTAGTTTAGGGATGAGTCCCATGGTCGTGACCCACATCATCAACGGTCTTGGGGATGCGTCCCAGGGTCGAGGCCCCCTACATCATCAGTTTTGGGATGCGTCCCAGGGTCGTGACCCATATTTTCAGTGGTATTGGGATGCGTCCCAGGGTCGAGGCCCCCGTTGTCCATTATAGTTATTGGGATGCGTCCGAGGGTCGTGGACCCACTATATCAGCAATTGTAGTTTCGGGATGCGTCCTAGGGTCGAGGCCCACACATCATCAGAACGCCGAAAATGGCACTCCGAAAGTGGAGCATGGTTCAGAAATGGACCACTATCACATCAGACGTCGAAAATGGTACTCTGAAAGTGGAGCACGGTTCGGAAATGGACCACTATCACATCAGACGCCGAAAATGGCACTCTGAAAATAGAGCACAATTCAGAAATGGACCAAGGAAGTCCTAACCCATCGGAATAGAAAACATATCCATGCATACATGCATACATATCACATACATGCAGTTTTTGTTTTGTATTCACAGGTTTGTAGCGGCAAAAACCATCTCATCATGTAACGGTTCAAAAATGAGCCACATTCTCACACAGCACGGTTCGGAAATGGACCACAATAAATGCCGAAAATGGCGCTACAAAATGGAGCACACACAACAGATGCCGAAAATGGCACACCAAAATGGAGCACACACAGCAGATGCCGAAAAAGGCACTCCAAGATGGAGCACACACAACAGATGCCGAAAATAGCACTCCAAAAATGGAGCACACACGACAGATGCCGAAATTGGCACTCCAACATGGAGCACACACAACAGATGCCGAAAATAGCGCTCTAAAATGGAGCACACACCGCAAATGCCGAAAATGGCACTCCAAAAATGGAGCACACACAACAGATGTCGAAAATGGCGCTCCAAAAATGGAGCACACACAACAGATGCCGAAAATGGCGCTCAAAAAATGGAGCACAGTTCGAAAATGGACCATCAGATCAACTCTGTTCGAAACAGCATGCAAGTCAGGTGGTAGCTGGCGAGCCAGGTAAGTAAAAATGCATTGCATAACTTTGATAGGATTGTCATTGTCACACACTGCACAAGTCCCATAAAAGTGGGGGCGACTATAGGCACAACATTTTTGCATATAAGTCCCGATGATGAGTCTCGTACGGGGGCACTCCTATTTAGGTTGCGGAAGTTGCAGGAAACGAATGTCGGAAGGGGAAATTCAGAATAAGTATGTCATCAGATTCAATTCACATGTTCACTATTTTCGTTCGTGCTGCGTTCGTGAACACGTTCGAACGTCAAGCAGATTGCGGGCATTCGTGTAGCATTCGAATAGGCGTTCGAACTGTGTCGGTATTTCTGGTTTTGTTACTAGCCTCACGTCCAAGCCCAATTAGCCCACCAAAACCCACCCAAAAATAATTAAAACATTTAAAATATGTCACAAATTAGAATAATATCCTTCCTAAATTAAATAAATCACAAATCCAATCTAAATAATTCATATACCTAAATAAAACAAATCAAATATATCATCTTCCCAATCAAGACAAATCACATTCCTAATTAAAAGATACAAATCAAATCATATCTAATCATTTCCCTAATTAAAAGATTTTTCCCTATCACACACTAATTAAAAATATCTCCCATAATTACACAAATCCTTCCCCTTTTTCACACAAGGTAAACCCCAACCCTTCGCCTATAAAAAGAAGCCTAAACCAACCTTGAAACCCCTAGCTCATTCTCACAAAAACACAAAAGAAATAAACCAACATACACGCCCAAAGAAAAAAAAACAAGAAGCAAGCAAATAATTTTCTCTTCTACTATACTCCACCATCACGGAAACACACACGAAATAACCCATCCATTGCCGCATCACGTAGCCCTCCATTCACCGAAATCACAGCCCAAAATAATCCCTGCAGTGACAGCAAAATTGCAGCCCCAATACCCCCTTAAAGAACGCCAAAACAGTCATTTAATACAGTGAAAATAGTGACCAGAAAATACAGTAAAAACAGCAGCAAAACGGAGTAAAAATAACAGCAAAATGGAGGAAATGACAGCTCAAAACAGCGAAGCAGCGAACGAGAGTAGTGGACCAGTGAACCGGAGGAGTTACGGAGCATCAACCGTCTGACGGCCCTGTGACGCACTTTCGAGAGAAGACCTAAGAGGTTAGACCTGAGGGCACCCTTCTTATTTATTCTCATCTTTGTTGTTGTTTATTAGAATTCATTTGCATGAGAGTCGTTTGTTGATATATGTTGTGGTCCTTGAATGAATGGAATATGTGTTCTTTCTTGTGGTATATCGGATGGAAACCCAGACGTAAATTCAGTAGCCGAATCCGAATGGACGGTATTGTGGTTTGCACTCGGGATACAAAGCCACATACCACTTGAGAGATTCACACATTTCGTTTCATCCAACCTTGTATTCGAGCATGATTGGGTTGCTAGTATGTTATTTATTTTTTTTTAGCATGATTTAGTCATTAGTATGCTATTACTTTCTGCATGTTACTTATTTATTCATGATGATATAGTGCGCATGGGCAAATCAAGTTGGATTAAAGGTCCTCCATTTTGAGGGATAAAAAGCCCAAGGGCTACCTTTGCCACGACATTTTGCCGCGTCAGACGAAGTATATTTGATTGAATGTGAGATATGTTTAATCGAGCATACGACCTATATTATTGTTGTTTTTATTTTATATGCATTGTAATATAATGCGCATGGGCTGACTAGGGTGGATTAAAGGTCCTTTATTCGAGGGAAATGCCTGAAGGCTACCTTTACCACGTTGTTTTGCCGCGCCCTTTATTATGTCATTTACCCTTTGCATATCATTGCTTTATTTACGCATGCATTGCATTCTTGTGCACATGGGCTAACTAGGGTGGATTAAAGGTCCTCTATTCGAGGGAAATGCCTAAAGGCTACCTTTTCCATGATGTTTTGCCGCGCCGGACGAGGTGTACCCAATTGAATGTGAAATGTGTTCCATCAGGCACACGAGGTCCTACATTGTGTATTTGTTTATCCATATATGTGTTTGTGTAATTTCAGATGCCATTTTGGCAATCTCGTTCGAACGCGTTTCCAAACGCTACATGAACGTATGCATCCTGCCTCATTCCGTTCGAATGTATTTACGAACGCTACTGGAACGCTTGCATTATGTTTACTGTTCGAATGCGTTTACGAACGCTACTCGAACGCGCATGCATTTTATTGTATCATGTATCAGGTCTCATTCTGTTCGAATGCATTATCAAACGATATACGAACGCAGACATTCTGTTTATTGTTCGAACGCGTTATCAAACGCTAATCGAACGCCTGCATTCTGTTTACCGTTCGAATGCGTTTACGAACGCTACATGAACGCGCGCACACTGAACATATTCCTTCATCATTTTTCATGCATGTTTGTTCCCTTAGTCATTCTCTTCCCCATCATATGCTTAGTTAGCTCTCTTCAATATTTATGCCCTCACCGTTATTGTTTATTTATATTTTCCGTATTTATTCGATATGCTCATGAGGTTGTGTGCTTTCTTTTATTATCAATGCCTTTATAGTTGTTATTAGTTACATTATTGCACTTTATTGCTTAATACGTTCATGAATTATGTATTTTGCCTTCATTTCTTTCATTTACGATTATGGGTGTGCAAACTTGCATGTTGCTTAAATTATCTGGAAACATATGTTGCATGAGATTTGGTTGTACTATCGCATAAATCCTTTCATTAAAAGTGACATAAGTAATGGACTATTCTGAACCCAACTGTTTGATGTCTTCCCTTGCGAGGGGTGAGTGCGGCCTTAAATCATTTTCCCGGTTCACACCGGGTGGCGACTCTATTTTTATTTCTCCGGTTTAGTTCCCTCACGGACTATTCCGTAATCCCAACCGGGCCGCGAGCCCAGAACATCGTTGCCGATTTCTGTGTCCTATAGTTGCCAAATTAAGCAAAAAACCCTCATCAAATATTAAGCGTTTTTCCTTCCATTGAGTGGTTATCTCTCAAGATCCAAGATTGACATTGGTTTGTCGGCCAAAGTCAAGACCTTTGTCCATCACGGATGTGTTTGAACCGCGTAAGCTTTGTTCCATATCGTATGTCTTGGGCAGTTGTTACTTGTTTTCCAAAGTCAAGGTCATTTCTAGCTCATCAACTTCGATTACGAAGCTTTCCCACTATCAATGGGTCACACTTAACTATAATCATTAAGCTTGTTGAGCCAAAGCCAAGTCTTAGTTGATTCAGAGGAAAATGTTGGGAAATATATTGGATATATTTACATATATTGGATATATGTTTCGGACTTGGAGGTCCACCTACTGAATCTAGGAATTGGATGTGATCCAATTGATCTTAGAGATCTACCTAGTGAAGTTTCATACAACTTGTTGGCCAAAGTCAAGGTTGTGTGTTATTTAACGGGATCCTTGCCCACTAGGATACTAGGTTTCCCGAGTACTCCATAGAGGGTTAGAGGCTCGCCAAAAAATAGTGGGAGGTAAGTATTAAATTTGCAATTTCGTTTAAATAATTACCAATACACGCTCTTTTATTTTATTTATCGTTGTTATAAATATATTAGTTGGACTAATATTAAATATTTCTTTCTTTAAACAATTGGACTGTATTCAAACAACTTCATTTGTAGTTGATTATATAGTTGGACTATAGTAATCATTATATTTGAATGTAACCGATCATTTATAGTTGATTATACAGTTGGACTATAGTAATCATTACATTTGATTGTACCCGAAATTATTTATTGGATAGTTGGACTATAGTAATCAATATAACTGGAAAGATTAGTGTCAAATGACATAATCCTATGTGAAAATATCTTTAACAGCACAATTTTCCAGATTGGGAAATGAATCTCAGGATAGTCCTGAGAGCCGAATGTTACTGTATTTGATAGAGCGACCTCTCGGGCCTGAGCTTGGAGTTGAGCAAATAGTAGAGCATGAGCTTTGGAAGACTCATCTTGATGATAACTTTAGTGCTCAATCTGTTATGCTTGCCGCAATGACTACTCAATTTCATCGTTAGAACAAAGGATTAGATCCTTATAGTATGATGTTGAAACCAAAGGATCTTCATAGATCTAACCTTGCATCTTAGAAGTACGAATTGCAAAAGAAGCTCTTTCGCTCGCGAATGTCAGAGGGTACATTGATGAGTGGTAATTATATCACTATTTTCCACTCATTTAACTTAATATTTTGTATAGTTTCTTGAGTTTTGTGAATATTTTGATGTGTTTTGTGTAATTTTGTAGATAAATAAAGTTTCAGGACATTCTGGAGGTGATTTGGGGCCAAAACAGTGAAAATTGGACAAAAGGGATTTTGGTAATTTTCAGCGTCGTGACGCGCAAGCCTTCGGAGTCACGACGCCTGACATGTGCCTCACCGTGCTAACGTGCGCCAGGTCCACATGTCAGAATCTGAGAAGTTTGACTTTGCTAACGTGCACCGTGCCATGTGTCACCATCACAGCCGATCTACTAACATGCACCGTGCCACTTGTCATCATCCTATGGTGCCGAAAATCGCCTTCGCCACATGTCGCCCCGTGTCACTTCACGTCACCACCACGTCATCATCCACATCACCAGTTGACCGAGTCAAAATGCCACGTCATCATCAGCCAATCATGAGGTGCCACGTGTCGCAATCCTACGGTGCCGACAATCCCTTTCGCCACGTCATTGCCACGTCAGCATAATCATTGAGTGCCAGCCGCCTTGCCACTTGTCACTTTATCACCTTATCTAGAATCACCACATGTCGAGCTCTTCGCATTCCACGCCATAAATCACGGGCGTCGCGACGCCAAAGGCTATAGCGTCACGACGCCGGAGGCCTATCGACGCCTATAAATTCAGCTCAGTTTTCTGATTTCAGATGTACCTTCCTCTCTGATTTCTCTGATGTAAATAAGGAGTTTTCTATCTAGTTTCTTTTAAATTTCAGTTTTGTATTTAATTTTAATTACGTTCTGTAATAGTAATAGTAATTTACTTTCTTTACTTTTACAGTTTTTACTATTCACCATGAGGAGGTACTTCCCCCTGCTAGGGTGAAAGGTAATTCTTTCACTATTGCTATTTAGCTTAATCTCCCTTAAATATAATATATTCACTATTTAAAATTTGACTTAATGAGGATACCGCTATATTGGTCGGTTGGTAATTCATTTTAAACTGTTTTAAACTTGACTAAGCAATGATATCGCTAGATTGGTCGGTTGGTAATTAAATTTTCTTACCGCCTATATGGCAGGTTTATTTTGGTTCCGCCTTTATGGCTGGTTGGACTTAATTTGACTTAATCAGGTTACCGCCTATATGGCTGGTTGGTAAAATAATCACAAGTTAATATATTATATTAAGGGAGATATCTAAATTAGTAGTAGTAAAAGTTGATCATTTTACCTTAGCATTTTATTTTATTGTAATTTACTTTTCAGCTTTTACTTTACCGCAATTACTTTTCAGCATTTTTACTTTATGTCTTTTACTTTTAAGTTTTTACTAGCCCTAGTTTGTGTTGTAACTAAGTTAGTTATTTGGGGTTGTGATGAATTCTTATATCACCGTTTATAAGGGGTTATTTTATAGTTTGGGTAATTTACAGTATTATTTATTAAGTCTTAAGCTTAATGCGTCTTGTTAATTGGCCACTAATAAGATTGATATGGTAAATCTAAAATAAACTTGACAAAGGAATTTTAGGTTTCAGCCTTAGACTTAATAGCCTATGATCTTCCTTGAGGATAGATAACCCTTTAATAGATATCCTTACAGGATACACATATACCTTTCAGGCGGGGGTAGCCATAATTGGAACTTAAACTTAATGAATCCAGATAATTTGGTTGACATAGACATATGATTCAATTGGGTTATACTGGGTATTTGCGTCTGACCATCGATAAAGGCTTTCACATAATTTAGTGTTCCAGGATAGTAAACCGATTTATTACACAAACATTAAATAACCACTTCATCTTTTAAAAGATATTAGAAAGATTCAAAACCCTAGATAGTTTTTAATATTGAATTTTCTTAAACCTACCTTCGTGCAATTTTATTTACTTGTTTTTAAATTTAAAATCTTCACCATTTCAAATCAATCAATCAACCTGTTAGATACTAGTAATCATTTGACCTCATAAAATTAATTGATTAGGTATTAAGTCCTCGTGGGATCGATACTTTTTATACAATTTGAACGATACGTGTGCTTGCGTTATACGCGTGTGTGTAAGCACCGTCAAGTTTTTGGCGCCGTTGCCGGAGACTTATTTATCTTTCACTATTAGTTTTGGGGTTAGATACGTTACTTGTATCTAATTTCTTTTTACTTATTGTTTTTGTTTTCTTGTGTTTCAGGTTCTCAAAAGCTACATGAGACGAACCAGAAGCTTTGAACTCCGACCGCTTGACCCATAAATTGAAAGAACCATCAGACAGTTGATAAGTGAAATACGAGAAGGCCAAGAAGCAATCATTAACATGGAACCTGAACCTTTGAACGTTGCACCACCGATTCCCTTTCTGTCTAGGGAAAGATGAGAAGGCCAAGAAGCAATCATTAACACGGAACCTAAACCTTTGAACGCTGCACCACTGATTCCCATTCGAGATAGAACCATTTCGGTGGTTGACAGACTCATTTCTTGTATTGTATTTCCTCCGTTACCAGCAAATGTGGGTGACATCAAAACATGCATCCAAATGATTCAGTAGTCAGCACAGTTTGGGGGAAATGCAACTGAAGATCCTAATGCCCACATCAGTAACTTCCTGGAAGTTTGCGGCACTTTCAACTACAATAGAGCATCAGAAGAAGAAATGAGACTGTGATTTTTCCATATTCCTTGAAAGACAGAGCTAAAGCTTGGCTACATTCGTTACCAGCAGGTTTCATCACAACTTGGAACACTCTAGCCACCAAATTCCTTGTAAAGTACTTTCCATCAGCCAGAACTGCAAAGTTGAGGAATGACATCACATCCTTCATGCAACAAGATTCAGAATCCCTTTGCGAAGCATGGGAAAGATTCAAAGATTTACTCCGGAAATGTCCTCATCATGAGATTGCAAAGTGGCTACAAGTCCAAACCTTCTACAATGGACTTTCTGGACTAATTGTTGGGTTTCTAGATTAGTCCCAAGATCAATTCAAGTAATGAAACATGTGTGAATACTCAAAATAAGTTGCGGAATACTTACAATGATCGGCTTTTGCGATACGAGGAACAACAAAACTCCTTGAAGCTCTCGGCAATGGTGCTCTTTGTGAATTCGGTCAACCTCCATGGATGTCCTCCAAGCTCCAAGATTTGTGTTGTGATTCCATGCTCATGAGTTTGTTTCCCTATCACCTTTGGATGACTCTTCATGTGCTAATATTGGAAAATTTGCCACAAATCTTCCATCTTCCTTCTTGTTGCCCTCGATTTTGAGAGAGAAAAGGAGAGAAAATTGGCTTCCAAAGCCGAATGCGAGTGAGGGGAAAAATTTCCTTGGCCCGATGTAATGAGAGAGAGGAGAAAGTGTGTTGGTTGTATTTTGGTTTCCAAAACCTAAATGAACTTATCCAAGAGTGTTACCAAAATTTTGGTATTAGGCTTTCAAAAAGTCAAACCAAAATTTGGAGCCAAAATGGCAATAAATGCCTTCCAACTACTCACATCACTCATGAATAGTGACTGGTTGTCAATCATTCAAAGTGACAAGACATCCATCACATGAATGACGAGTGATGTGATGCATGATGTGACTTGTTGGCCGCACTTGAATTCGAAATACGAGTGGGCCCGCAAACACTCCCGGGCTCGGGTTCGCTAATTCCGAATTAACGAATTTTCCGTTGCGACGTAATTAAATCAAATTCAATTAAATAATTTTGCCTAGCAAAATTACTATTCACATCGCTAGCGAATTAATTCTAAATTAACTCGTTCGCCTGAATTAAAATCTAATTTTAATTCCTCTTCTAAATCTAATTTCGTATAATATATCTAATATATTATTTTATCGATTAATTCCAAATTAATCGTTCTCTCTCTAAATAATATTTTATCCCAGATAAAATATCTCTGTAATTAATCCCAGATTAATTTTCTCTCTCTTATAATTAATCCCAGATTAATATAGTGCGAGTCATACGTCATCGGTGAATCTTCGGGAAGCGACCCATGAGATCCCCAGATATGTAGGCAGTAAATCTTGTCGTCGGACTATCCGAACACGTACGTACCTAGTACTACGTTTTTACCAATTTACAAGACATGGTTGGCTTCTAGCAAAGCACCGTGCCTACCCAATTCTCCATAAATATTCTTATAGGAATATGCGATCTATATCAGGCGTAGTATACATAGTATTGCGTATTACGATCCAGTATCAGATGACTGTATTACATAAGAGCACCAGTTCTGTATCCTACGTGATCACCATCTCCACTATGACTGGAGTGATGCTTCTGTCTTGACATCACACCCAATACACTACGATTCTCAATATACCCAGAAGAGGCATACACAAAACCTGTTAAAGCCCCGGATGACCAAAACCAAAGTATATTGATTGTCGCAAGTATTAGCGGTGCAAGTCTCAGGTTAAGACCAAATACACCTACCCTGATTCGGACTTCCATAGAGACATAGTCATACTACCAATGGAATTCTGAGGGGTCTATCCAGAGCGAAGCTGTTTCCGTACCATCGGTAAACACAACCTCCTATTACACTTGCATGAGTATCCTATACCCAAATATATGAGAACTATAATGTTATGCTCCCACAACGCGCACAAGTGTAATACTAGTGTTTTACGCATTATCGATGTCCAATCTCGATAATACTCTGACTAAGGATATTTAATGATTAAACCTTTATGGATTGATACTGTCTCATATCATCTCAATCTGGAACTAATCATATGGACCTTTTATCATTTATACATCTTGGTAATCTAATTACAAATGATAAAAGGGCAATTTCCTTTGTCACATAGTTAATTTGTACAACAATACCATGATTTGTACAAATAGTGATGATGTGGGTCATAATTGTCCAACAATCTCCCACTTGGCCTATAGCCAATCACTCAAGTTTCCTACACCCGAACTATGTACGGTTCGCTCAAACTTCTGCTGAGGAAAGGATTTCGTCAGCGGATTTGTAGTGTTATCATCTGATGCGATTTATTCAATCATCACATCACCACGATGTATGATCCGAACGAATCAGATGAATATTTGAAGTATATATTTGGATCGTTGATGAGGCCAATAATTCTTTAGCCTATGCTGAAGCCTAGCTCAGCTGCTAACAGAACTACTCCTAATCTGATTAGGATTATTATCGATCCAAAATGCTTCTATTGCTGCCTCAGCTGCAACAATAATCCACTTTTGTTGTTATTCGGTAACAATATCTTGCTTGGAAGATTTCCAGCTCACTGTTCCGTTATTCAAACTTTATAGTACCTTTGTTACGACTTATAGTAGTTTATATCGGTTAGGAAAGTTGCAACGGTGAACCCAGTCACTTCAAGTTCTCATTCTACATAGCTTAAGACAGCATCCTTAGTTCATCTAAGATACTTAAGAATATTTTTAACATCAATCCAGTGACTATCACATGGATTGGCCTGATTTTGACTCCATATGCTCAAAGCATATGAGACACCAGGTCGCGTACATTTATTCAATGTACGAGTTCTCAGAGAGTGCCAACAACTTTTAGATCTCTCCCAGTAGATCTTTATTCCTAGAATAAAGGTTGTTTCTCCCAAGTATTCTACGGAGAATTTTTCATGAAAGCCAAGCTTTCACCGATTGTATTATGGGAATATCATTTCCAAGAAATGATATATCATCATTTTTATGACATTCATTGTCAGTGCGCTCCCACTAAACTCCTTATATACACAAGAATCATTTTCGTTTTGAATTAAATCATATACCATTATGATTACATCAAAATGATAGTTCCAAAAACGTTATGCTTGCTTCAATCCATGAATGGATCGAATTAACTTGCAAACCTTGTTTGCTCGTTTTGGTACGAAAAAACCGTTAGGATGTTATAAACATCCTCCAAAAGGTTTCCGTTTAAGGAAAGAGATTTTTACGTTCCAGCTGCCATATTTCATAAATGAAATATGCAACATTAGCAGGCATTGTCCAAATGGATTTAACCATGACAACAGGTAAAAGGTTTCATCGTAATCGACACAATGTTGATAACGATACCTTTTCACTTCAAGCCCAGCTTAGTACGTTGGTATGTTGTCTTCCATGTGTGTCTTCCTTGAAGACTTATATAGTACCAATAGACACAATGCCTTCTGGTACAACAACCAGTGTCCAAACTCGGTTGGTATACATGGAATCCATTTCGGACATCATGGCACTTTGCCATAATAGGGAGTTGATACCTTGTATCACTTCCTCATACGTAGTCAGTTCGTATTCCTCAATAAGATTGACATCTTTATGAGGTGAGATCAGAAACCCATACCTCCCAGGTTGTTTTCTAACTCTCTCCGACTATCGCGGTTCTTGTGTATTCAAAGATTATTGGCATAGTTTCATCCTTGATGAACTATTTGTGTTCCATTAGGAATCAGTTCCTGGAATAGTATTACTCTGATTTTCATCGATTTTTACTTTCCTCCCACTTACCACTGCATATAGGTATTCCTCTTAGGAAAACCGCATGGTGAGCAACAATTACATTGTTCTCTTGTGAGTTGTATAAGTACTATACTTCGGTTTCCCTAGGATAACCCACAACTTGGGCACTTATCTGATTTGGGTTCTAGTTTGGTATAGTCCAAACATATGCCCAGCATTCCCAAATTTTCAGGAATGAGAAAACCCAGTTTCTTTCCTGTTCATATCTAATATGAAGTCTGTCAAACAGATTTACATGGAACCTTATTCAAAATAAGTTTTGCACTGAATAATGCATATCCTTTAAAGGAAATGGTAGCTCAGAGCGACTCATGATTAACCTTATCATGTCCAACACAATTCGGTTTCTCCGTTCAGACACACCGTCAAATTGACGTTTTCCGGGAGGAGTCCTCATTGAAAGAATACTATACTCTTTCAAGTATTTGAGAAACTTATTGCTTAAGTATTCTCATCATGGTCCAATCATGGTGTTTAATACTTTAGCCGATCTGTTTGTGTACTTCGTGTCGAAACTCTAAAAGTTTCCGATTTGTGTTTCAAAAGAAACACATAACCATAACGCGATGCCACATCCGTAAAGGTAACGAAACATTCATATCCACATCTAGCCTAGCTAGACATGGGCCCACTTATGTCACTATGAACGAGGGCTAACAGATCGGTGGCATTTGCACTTTTACCAAGTAAAAGTGTTATAAGCACTTTGCCTAATAAACTAGATTCGTAGACATTATTTGAATAGAATCAAATATGTCCTAAAACCAACTCTTCGAAAGTGTGGATATACGAGTCTCGTTTTAGTGTGTCCCAGACAACAATGCCACATATAAGTCTCAACTGATTAAATCAGTTTGAGCTATTTGTTTGTCCTGTTATACGTTTGAGATTTATTTATATTCAAAATATAAATATTGTTATTCACATCTAATGTGCTTATCTCAATATCATATTTATAAAATAAAACACTTTAGTGTTCTAGAATATAAAGGTATATCCGCAACAGATTATACTCTGATATAGAGATAATGTTTCTAGTCAAACTAGTTACATTTTAACAGTTTCCTAATTTAAGTACACACCCGAATGGTAGTTTCTAAACTTAGGTCTCTACGGTCAAAACAGAGACTCTCGTCCCATTTTCGATTCGTAGATTAATCTCATCTGAAGTCAGTATCCTACTTGTCAGCATATTCTGCACATCAGTACATATTTATGTACCACACTCAGTATCTAAAATCAAATTTTAATAATAGTAGCAAACATGTTTATGACAAACATATTTGAAGTCGGAGCCTTGCCCCTCCTCTCTTCCTTCATGTCTGCCTTGTCCATACGGCAGTCACGCTTCCAGTGACCTCGTTTGCCACAGTTTAGGCAGACATCTTGGGATATGTCATTTGTCTTCCCAGAAGATTATAATGAATTTTCCTTTGCCCCTTTTCCACACCCTAGAAGCCTTTGGCCAAGCCTTGGCCTTCCGGAATGTCGAAGTAAGATGCGCTTTGCCCTTCTTGCCCTATTGCAAACTCTGGCTTTGTCTCATTGAGTATAGCCATTAACTCTCCGAGAGTTTTCTATTGCAATTTGTACTTCTAAGATCTAAGGATAGATCTATGAAGATCCTTCAATTTCATTATCATACTATAAAGATCTAATCCTTAGTTCTGACTAAGAAATTAAGGAGTCTTTGCGGCAAGCATAACGGATTAAGCACTAAAGTTATCATCACATGAATATTCCAAATATCATGTTCTACTATTTGCTCAACTTCGGGCTTAGGCTCGAGACGTCACTCTATCAAATAAAGTAACTTCTCGGTTTTCAGGACTATCCTGAAGTTTTATTCCCAATTTGAAAATTAAAGCCGTTTAAAATATTGTCACCCAGGATTATGTTTTAAACACTAATCTTTCAATTATCTTGATTATAATACTCCAACTATTTAATCAACGATTTCAGGTACTATTTATTATAATGATTACTATAGTCTAACTATATAATCAACTATAATTTAATTGGTTAATTCAAATATATTGATTACTATAATCCAACTATATAATCAACTATCATTTGAAGTGGTTTTGAATACATTCCAACTGTTTAATTAAAACAACGATTAAATATTAGTCCAACTAATATATTAATTTATATGACGAAAAATTTGAAATGAGCGCATATGGCAAGTAACTAAACGAATATTGCAAATTTAATACTTGCCTCCCACTATTTTTCGGCGAGCCTCTAACCCTCTGTGGAGTACTCGAGAAACCTAGTTTCCTAGTGGGCTAGGATCCCGTTAAATAACACACAATCTTGACTTTGACCAATTCCTAGATCCAGTAAGTGGACATCCAAGTCCGAAACATATATCTTATATATGCCAATATATCCAATATAGTCCCTAAACTTTTTCCTCTGAATCAATTAAGCCTTGGCTTTGGCACAACAAACTTAATGATCCCAGTTAAGTGGAACCCATTGACTATGGAAAGCTTCGTAATCGATGTCAATAGACAAGAAGTGATCTTGACTTTGGCCAACAAATCACAACTTGGACAAGACACCAATATGGAGCAAAGCCTTCATGATTCAAACACATCCGCGATGGACAAAGGTCTTGACTTTGGCAACAAACCAGTGCCAATCTTGGATCTTGAGTAAGAATCACTCAATGGAAGGAAAAAACGCTAAATATGTGTTGAGGGTTTTTCGCGTAAATTGGCAACCAATTTATTATCTTTGTAAAGGTCTCATCATCATACACCCTTAAACATGCATTCTAAAAACATAATAAGGCGCGTATAAACAAAATAATAATGATATGCGGATGGATATTTAAAACATTGTTCCTAGAACAAATCTCTCCATTTCCTCTCTCCCGCTAGCACAAGTATTACTTCTACCCAATTACATAACACTTCTAAAAATACCTCATTTACATTGAGGGGAATGGGTGAGAAGAGAAATACAAAGAGTCAAGAGGTAATAGGCTGGACACGCAAGTCCAATTTAATAAATTCTAAATTTATTACAACAATTTCCAAAATTGCCCTCACCCATCTAATACCCATCCGATATACATTATTCATACATCGCATCCATGTATTCACACAAGCATGTTATCAATCAATCTAATCCAATTAATTAATCTGAAAATTAATGACCATCCAATGTTCAAACAACGATTTGATTTTGCGCGAGTCAAACTCGTATTAAGAATAAGTTCTCAAAGTACGAATTCTCAAATTATATTAAACTACAACATTAAATCCAATTTAATTTGTATTCAATACTAATTCTATATTTAATTCTGAATTAAATAATTACACTTTTTAATGTGCCTTTACGACTTAGATTCTAAATCTAACCGTTATGGGTCTCAAAGCCCAATTAACATCCAATGTCAATTTAATTAAAGTCCAATGGGCTTTTAATTAATTTCTTAAGGCATGGACTTTTGGTCAATATGGGTCAAACCCAAATACCAAAGCCCATTTAAGGAATCACCCATATTTGCCCTGAAACCAATTTAGGCCAATTAGGCCCAATTAAAATTAAAGGTCCATTTAATTATATTTGGACTTTATGGATATGGTTTTGGGCCCAATTGGATCCAAACAATTAGCCTAAATCAAACTTGGCCCAACCAAGCCCATTAAGCCCAATTACAACTTTACAAGCCCAATTCCAAATTTGGCCCAATTAATTAAATTACCAAAATTCCAAATTTCATAATTTAATTAACCTAAAGTGTATGCCATAATTAATTAACCAAATTAATATTTCCAAAACATCAATTTACACAATTAATTATGCTAATCATCATCAACTTATGTCTAACACAATTGAATAAAAAATCAATCATTTTCCATGCTACATCATTCACGGCAATTGGGGAATTTTTGTCCAATTTAAAGTTCAATCCAATTAAATCTCAAATCAACATTTCCCAAATGATTTCAACTCATCCAATGATCAAAATCAAAAAATACCATGACATTAGTGCACACACCATATTCGGCCAAGCCAAGTGATTAGGGAAAATTTGATCCAATCCAATTTTCATCAAATTGATCATGCATAACGCCATGTTATCATCATTCAAGCATATTTAAACAATCAATTTCACTCAAACATGCTCAAATCAATTTAACCCAATTTTACCCTAATTTCAATTTCATGCTCAACATGGCTCAAGATACCATTGTTGGGTTTCTAGATTAGTCCCAAGATCAATTCAAGCAATGAAACATGTGTGAATACTCAAAATAAGTTGCGAAATACTTACAATGATCGGCTTTTGAGATGCGAGGAACAACAAAACTCCTTGAAGCTCTCGGCAATGGTGCTCTTTGTGTTCCTTGTGAATTCGGTCAACCTCCATGGATGTCCTCCAAGCTCCAAGCTTTGTGTTGTGATTCCATGCTCATGAGTTTGTTTCCCTATCACATTTGGATGACTCTTCATGTGCTAGCATTGGAAAATTTGCCACAAATCTTCCATTTTCATTCTTGTTGCTCTCGGTTTTGAGAGAGAAAATGAGAGAAAATTGGCTTCCAAAGCCGAATGCGGGAGAGGGGAAAAAGTGGCCCTTGGCCGAATGTAATGAGAGAGAGAGGAGGAAGTGTGTTGGTTGTATTTTGGTTTCCAAAACCTAAATGAACTTATCCAAAAGTGTTACCAAAATTTTGGTATTAGGCTTTCAAAAAGTCAAACCAAAATTTGGAGCCAAAATGGCAATAAATGCCTTCCAACTACTCACATCACTCATGAATAGTGACTGGTTGTCAATCACTAAAAGTGACAAGACATCCATCACATGAATGACGAGTGATGTGACGCGTGATGTGACTTGTGGGCCGCACTTGAATTCGAAATACGAGTGGGCCCGTAAACACTCCCGGGCTCGGGTTCGCTAATTCCGAATTAACGAATTTTCCGTTGCGACGTAATTAAATCAAATTCAATTAAATAATTTTGCCTAGAAAAATTACTATTCACATCGCTAGCGAATTAATTCTAAATTAACTCATTCCCCGTATTAAAATCTAATTTTAATTCCGCGTCGAAATCTAATTTCGTATAATATATCGAATATATTATTTTATCGATTAATTCCAAATTAATCGTTTTCTCTCTCAAAATAATATTTTATCCCAGGTAAAATATCTCCGTAATTAATCCCAGATTAATTTTCTCTCTCTTATAATTATTCCCAGATTAATAAAGTGCAAGTCATACATCATCGGTGAATCTTCGGCAAGCGACCCATGAGTTCCCCGGATATGTTGGCAGTAAATCCGGTCGTCGGACTATCCGAACACGTACGTACCTAGTACTACGTTTTTACCGATTTACAAGACATGGTTGGCTTCTAGCAAAACACCGTGCCTACCCAATTCTCCAGAAATATTCTTATAGGAATATTCGATCTATATCAGGCGTAGTATACTTAGTATTGCGTATTACGATCCAGTATTAGATGTCACGTGCTAGGCCTGGGGCTGGAATTGTTTCTGCCCCGTACGAAGCACATATCAGATCTCTAGTAACTAGTCTCTATAATCGAATAATCATGACCTAGTCATATTATCCCGATGACTGTAGTACATAAGAGCACCAGTTCCGTATCCTACGTGATCATCATCTCCACTATGACTGGAGTGATACTTCCGTCTTGACATCACACCCAATACACTACGATTCTCAATATACCCAGAAGAGGCATACACAGAACCTGTTAAAGCCCTGGATGACCAAAACCAAAGTATATTGATTGTCACAAGTATTAGCGGTGCAAGTCTCAGGTTAAGACCAAATACACCTACCCTGATTCGGACTTCCATAGACACATAGTCATACTACCAATGGAATTCTGAGGGGTCTATCCATAACGAAGCTGTTTCCGTACCATCGGTAAACACAACCTCCTATTACACTTGCATGAGTATCCTATACCCAAATATATGAGAACTATACCGTTATGCTCCCATAACACGCACAAGTGTAATACTATTCCTTTACGCATTATCGATGTCCAATCTCGATAATACTCTGACTAGGGATATTTAATGATTAAACCTCTATGGATTGATACTGTCTCATATCATCTCAATCCGGAACTAATCATATGGACCTTTTATCATTTATACATCTTAGTAATCTAATTACAAATGATAAAAGGGCAATTTCCTTTGTCACATAGTTAATTTATACAACAACATCATGATCTGTACAAATAGTGATGTTATGGGTCATAATTTTCCAACACTAATGAGAACCACAATTGATGTTGCTGTTGGAGGAGCTTTAATGGCAAAAGGAGAAGATCAAGCCTAGGAGTTAATTGAGGAAATGGCTAACAACAATTCATTGTGGCCAACAGACAGGACCAAAATTCAAAGAATTGCAGGAATTTATGAAGTTGGAGCAAACACATCAGTGAATACCAGGCTGGATTAGATATGCGAATGTCTTGAAACACTTAGCACGCAAGTTGTGAACATCGTTGGAACCACAAGTTCACCATATAGAGGAGCACCAGAACTAATTCAATATAAAGAAATGGTGAACTACGTCAACAATTTCAACAGACAGGGGAATAATTCATATTCCAACACTTACAACCCAAGGTGGAGGAATCATCCCAATTTTTCATGGAGCAATAATTCATGGCAAATGAACAACCCACCACCCGGATTCCAGCAGCAAAACAAAGTCCAAGAGTATGACAAAGAACCAGGAATAATAGAAGTGCTGGCACAGTTAAAAAAGCAAGAAGCAAAATACGATGCTTTAGCAGCTATGGTTCAAAATCAAGTGGCATTGAATCAAAGTCATTCAGCTTCTATCAAAGCACTGGAGAATCAAATTGGACAACTGGCCAATGCTCAGAGTTACAGACCGCCAGGTAATCTTCCCAGCAACACAGAACCAAATCCAATGAACATAGGAAAAGAACAATATCATGCCATCATGTTAAAAAAGCAGTACTAAAATCAATAAAGATGTTGGAATCAAGGCAAAAATTGAAGACATTCCAAAAGAAACAAAACAACTGATAAAAGAAAAAGAGCAAGAAAGAATCATTCTACCTCCACCTTTTTCCACAGCGCCTCCAGAAGAATAAATTGGACAAGCAGTTTTCTCGATTCCTGGAGATCTTCAAAAAGCTACATATCAACATTTCATTTGCAGAAGCGTTGGAACAAATACCTAGCTATGTCAAATTTATGAAAGATATTCTTTCACAAAAGCGAAGATTGGGAGATTACGAGACAATAGCATTGACAGAAGAGTGCAGCGCCATCATTCAAAGGAAACTTCCCCCAAAGTTGAAAGATCCTGGCAGTTTCATTGTTCCTTGCACCATATGAGAACATGACTTCGGTAAGGCTTTGTGTGATCTAGGTGCGAGTGTTAACTTGATGCCTTTTTCTATTTTAAGGAAATTGCAGATTGGAGAAACAATACCCACCTCAGTCTCTCTACAACTTGCTGATAGAACGCTCGTACTTCTGAGAGGTGTAGTTGAAGATGTGATGGTCAAGGTTGACAAATTTATTTTCCCAGCAGATTTTATTATCCTTGATATGGAGGAAGACGAAGACGTGTCGATCATCCTCGGGAGACCATTCTTGGAAACAGGTCAAACCATTATTGATGTACAAAAATGAGAACTAACCATGAGGGTACATCATCAAAAAGTAACATTTAATGTTTTTTTTAAGGCCATGAATTTCCCAGATGATGAAAAGAAGGAGGAATATTTCAGACTTGATGTAATACATAGTACCATCCAGAATTCTGATGAAAGGAAAAGTTCTACTGACAAACTTAAAACATGTCAATTGCCTGTGGAGCCTGAAGATAAAGTGTACTGCTCACTGAAGATGTCAAGTCTTGCACTACAAGCAACAGAAGAGAAACATTTCCCCCAGCTCAACAAATTGGAGGAATTTCACATTCAACCTTTTTAGAATGCCAAATTGTACAATGAAAAGGCCAAGAAGAAATATGATGAGAAGTTAGTGCGCATACAACTGGAACCAGGGCAGAAGGTACTGTTAAACAAATAAAGGGTGAAATTCTTCCCATCGAAGCCAAAATCACGGTGGTCAGGTCCATTCCTAATCACCAAGGTTTTATCAGATAGAGCCGTTGATATACATGATCCCGACTCCAAAAAAACATTTAAGGTTAAAAACAAGCGTGTCAAGCACTACTGGGGAGAATCATTTGAGCTACAAAAAGAAAGTTTCACACTTTCTAACGTTCGAGAAGTCACATCTAGCTGACGACTTTAAACTTAGCTCTAGCAGAGAGACAACCCATGTAATTTGTGTATATATTTTGATTTGGTGTGATTTAATTTTGTGTGTTTAGTTTTTGCAGATTAAGACATTTTAGGATGGAAGAAGTTCTCGCAAATCTTCACAAGCAATTTCCATCTTTCCCTAAAAAATCTCTGATGAAAGTTTACAAAGCTCGCTTAGAACGAATGAGACTACTAACAATCCATGGTATTCACACTGACATTCGTTGGGTAATTGAAGCACGGGTCCGATTGGCAGGTGAGTCTTCTGACTCTTTTATTTCACATATGTCTGGTTTAGGAAGGAGCACCTATGCTAAAAAGAGAAGAGCCAAAATAATGTGTGTTTGTTATAAATGTGCTTGTATGTTTTATGATACTCGTTGTCATTCTTTAGGAATGGTGTCTGATAAGATTAATTTCATTAGGGCTGGCTTGAGTAAGGAGTCTTTGGATGATATATCTAAAAATCTTGAGACGCATCCCAGTGGGTATGTGTATCACAAAATTCGTGTGTTATAGGCACAATTTCAAAGAGAAAGACAACAGTTAAGTCTCGGGAATCTGACTCAAAAAGATCCTGTTTGCCAATTTATAAGAAAATTGGATGGGAAACTTGTCCATGACGCATAGACGTCAATCAAGCCGCTACCATTATTGTAAATATTATATCTCTTCGTCTTTTCTTAATAATTGTGATTTGTTTTGTTATTTTCTCCGACTGGATCCATGCTACTTTTTGACCTTTCACGATTTACTATTTTGCTACTAATCGTCCTTTGGAAGATACTTGTGCTATTATTACTCACCCTTTTCAGGTGTTATAAATTCAACTCATCATTGCACTTTTGAAGACATCTAGAGTAAAACATGGAAGCCACTTCAAGAAGACGAGTTGAAAACATATGTGTGTTTTGCGGTACTAGTGTTGGTATTAAGCCATAATACGTAGAAGCAGCACAGGAATTGGGTCGAGTCTTAGCTGCAAGGAATATGCACTTAGTATATGGCGGAGGCAATCTTGGACTTATAGGGATCGTTTCAAAAGCTGTACAGGAAGGAGGCAGTCAAGTTTTTGGAATCATCCCAAAACCATTGGCGGAGGCAAATCTTATTGGACCATCAAACGGAGAATAACTAATCATGACAGGTATGTCTGAATGACTGGTAGAAATGATTAACTGTGCTGATGCTTTTATTGCTTTGCCATGTGGCTTGGGTACATTGGAGGAAATTTTTACAGTGTTATCTTGGGCGAACCTGAACATACACCAGAAACTGCTTGGATTGTATAATATTGAATGATTTTATGATTTTCTTTATGTGTTTCTTGATGATGCTCGGAGAAATGGGTTTGTGTCAAAACCTTTAAAAGAACTCCTCTTCACTGCCAGAACTGCTCTGAATCTAATTGAGCAAATCTTAGCCTATGAACCATAAGTTGACCCTATCCTTTCAAAGATAAATTGGTCCGAGGACGATCGTGGTAAGAGGGGTCGAATTAATATGGATCTTAACCTTTAACTTTTCGTGTAGAATTTCAGCTAACCAGGTACTATCTTCCAAGCTCTTCTTCTACTGTTTAAAACATTGGGGAAAATGTCCCATTTAGGTTTGGGTGAGGGAATTAGTTGATCAGTATCTTGTTTTTAGTTGTGTGTTGTTTTTATTTTTAGTCCAAATTTTTTTTCGAAAAATACAAAAAAAAAAATTGAAAATTTTTCAAAAATTACAAAAATATTTTGCATTTTTGTGTTTTTTTTTTGACTAAAAATGTGAAATTGGTAAGAGATACCTGAGTAAGGAGTTTCCACTCCTGAGACGTGTCTCAAACCTATTTCGAAACAAGTTATTTTTGTTTTTTTTCCTTTTGAATTATTTAATTTGAAAATTCTCCATAAAATTGACTAAAATGGATTTTCATATGCTCAGTTGGCAGGTATTATCAACATGCATGGTAACATACAAACATGAGCTATAATTGAAAAGTTTGTAATATTCAGTGCTCTAGTTTAATTGGAAGAAGCATCTCCAAAAGTAATGGAGTAAAAAAACGTCTGAGATCCGAGTTATTAAGTCTGTAGGGGTGTTTTAACACTTAGTGCCCTAAAACCAACTGGTTTGGGAGTCACTGGCCCAAAGCTCGCTACATGGATCAAGGATGTTGCAAAAATATATATATCTGAAGTCTGAGTAATTAAGTCTGTAGGGGTGTCTTAACACCTAGTGCCCTAAAGCTAACTGGTTTGGGAGCCACCGACCCAACACTCGTTACATAGATGGAAGATATTGTATATAAATAAAAAAAATCAAAAAACAAAGAAAAACAAAGTCAGAAAAATTATTCCATTGCTGCAAAAATGTGTGAATTCTGATAAAACTTTAGGACAAAAATATTACTCTCTTATCAACTGCACTTGCGACTGTTGTGGGCAAAAATGAGTTGTTTAATATTTTGTCGGCTGTATATATGGAGAATGGTAAATATAATAGGAGAATTTACTTATTCGGTAATTTAGAAAGAAATAAAACAACTAGTAACTTGGAGTAGAAGTTTCACATGATTAGTCACTAACTTCTTTATTCTCTTTTGCTTGTCTTTTTGCTTTGTGTGCATTAGTTTCACTACCTTTTTACTTTTGTAAAATATTTGTGGGTATCATTGATGTAAACCCTCATGAGACTACAACTCGTCCACTATGGACAC
The DNA here is from genome assembly GCA_019454045.1 of Zanthoxylum bungeanum. Classification (NCBI taxonomy): domain Eukaryota; kingdom Viridiplantae; phylum Streptophyta; class Magnoliopsida; order Sapindales; family Rutaceae; genus Zanthoxylum; species Zanthoxylum bungeanum. Next base: position 226,666 of record SKCR01034520.1, read on the forward strand.
CTAGGGGTTTAAAGGCTTGTTGCATATGCTAAATGCAAGCGTGATCCATACGAAAGTGGCTTAGTTAAATTTTATTTTAAAGATGTTTATGTTATTTTATTCTATGTTTTGCTCGAGGACTAGCAAAATGTTAGGTTTAGGGGTGTGATGAGTGGTAATTATATCACTATTTCCCACTCATTTAACTTAATATTTTGTATAGTTTCTTGAGTTTTGTGACTATTTTGATGTGTTTTGTGTTATTTTGTAGATAAATAAAGTTTCAGGACATTCTGGAGGTGATTTTAGGCCAAAATAGTGAAAATTGGACAAAAGGGCATTTCAATAATTTTCAGCGTCGCGACGCGCAAGCCTTCGGAGTCGCGACGCCTAACGTGCGCCTCACCGAGCTAACGTGCGTCGGGTCCACATGTCAGAATCTGAGAAATTTGACTTTGCTAACGTGCGCCGTACCACATGTCACCATCACAACCGATCTGCTAACATACGCCATGCCACGTCTCATCATCTTATGGTGTCGACAATCGCCATCGCCACATGTCGCCCCGTGTCACTCCACGTCACCACCACGTCACATCACCAGTTGACCGAGTCAAAATGCCACGTCATCATCAGCCAATCATGAGGTGCCACGTGTCGTAATCCTATTGTGCTGACAATCCCTTTCACCACGTATCACCACGTCAGCGCCATGTCATTGCCACGTCAGCATAATCATTGAGTGCCAGCCGCCTTGCCACTTGTCACCTTATCACCTTATCCAGAATCACCACGTGTCGAGCTCTCCGCATTCCACGCCATAAATCACGGGCGTCGCGACGCCAAAGGATATAGCGTCGCGACGCTGGAGGCCTATCGACGCCTATAAATTCAGCTCATTTTTCTGATTTCAGATGTACCTTCCTCTCTGATTTCTCTGATGTAAATAGGGAGTTTTCTATCTAGTTTCTTTTAAATTTCAGTTTTGTAATTAATTTGAATTACGTTCTGTAATAGTAATAGTAATTTACTTTCTTTACTTTTACAGTTTGTACTATTCACCATGAGGAGGTAACTTCCCCATGCTATGGTGAAAGGTAATTCTTTCACTATTTCTTTTTAGATTAATCTCCCTTAAATATAATATATTCACTATTTAAAATTTGACTTAATGAGGATACCGCTATATTCACTACAAGAAAAAAGGCCTTTACTGACACTAAGGTTAGTGACACTAGGCTAAAAGTGTCAGAAATGACGTGTAAATGGGCCTATTTCCGTGTTTTTCACTTAAATATCAATAATTACTGACACTATGGTATCAGCGATTTTAGTGTCAGTAATTACTATTACAATAGTATCAGTAAGAAATAAAAAAAAAAAAAACGCGTAGTTGTCTGGAGTCGAACCAACACCTCGCGGAAGTGACGTTTTTCGCATATATTACTGACACTAGAGTATCAGTAAATTTAGTCTCAGTAAATTAATGATACCTTATTACAAATTTACCCTTAAAATTTTCAAATATTTATTAAGTGTATAAGGATATATTAGTAATTTAAGTTTAACTTAAAAATTAAAAACTAAAAAACTAAAAAATCTAAAGACTAAACCTAGCCTCTCTTCTTTCTCTCAAACGAATTTAAAGTTTAAACCCTAAACTCTCTCCACTCCAGCCGCCTCTCGCAGTTGCAGTCGACCAGACCTTCACCATCTCTGCATCTCACCATCCATCGCTTGAGCCGCGACCCATAACCGAGCCTCACTGCAGCTTTGTGCTGTACATAGAAAGGTCTCTATCCAAAAAATTTTGAACCGCGAATGAGTTTGTGAATTGTTATTACATTTTCTTTCCACATATTTTGTTATATAACCCAAAAATTGAGCATTATCAATTGGAATGTTATTTCTTGAAGATTTCTCAAATTATCTATTATCTTGTAGATTACTTGCACTTCTTTTCATCGCAGTTCTTTATCACGTGTGCAAAATGTGATTGGCTTGACAATAAGCACGTTGTATTTGGGGTAAGTGCTCTAATACTAATCTAGTAATATTTTTCGTTTTTGGTGTGCTAATATATTTTCCAATAAGAATTGCACAACATTTTCTGATGTGTGTTAATAAGAATTAGTTATTTCCGAGAAAAGGCTCGCATTAGAAGCCTGGTCAAGGACAGGTATTGATGTATGATGTATATTGTTTTACTTTTACCCCTGTTTTTCAATCATGGATGGTTGTGTCGTGACTCGACAATCTAATTCATATATGAAGGTTCTTTCAATCTTTTGCATGGATGGTTTTGTCATCTAATTCATATTCTTGTTTCTGGATAGTTGTATTTTTATGGCTTCTCTGAAATGCTAATTTACTTCTGTTATAGAGGGTGCTGGGAGATGGTCTTTTGGTTGTTAGGAAGATCGAGAACATTGCAGAAAAATAACATTGGATTGGAGCCAATGTTCTTCGTTATTTTACTCTAATGTATGTTTTCTTTAAACCTTTGAAACTAATTATGAAAATTTTATAAACTTACATCGACAAGGTACATATTATGAACAGGTTAGGTACGTAAAATGGACAAAAAATGGATATATTGTGATAGACTTTCCAGTGAATATCGTGTTGGAGTTGATGAATTCTTGGAGTTTGCAATTCTTAATTCTGAAAATCGAATGTTAATTAGATGTCCTTGCGCCCGTTGTTGCAATATGGAGTTTCATACTCCTAAAGAGGTGAAGCTTCATTTGTTTCAGAAAGGCTTTCTCCAAACGTATTTAGTTTGGACTTGGCATGGTGAATCTAAACCTGTATCTCCTTCTGAAAATTGCCAAGACCTTCCACAAAGTCAACGTTTCAGATGTCATGACTATAGTGATGTAGTTGATATGGTTCAAGATGCGTATGAGCAATGTGATAAAGATCATAGCTCTTTCACAGATATGCTTGAAGATGCTGAAAAGCCATTATATCTAGGTTCTAAACATTCAAAGTTATCGGGTTTAATGAGACTGTATAATGTCAAAGGGAATTATGGGTGGTCTGATAAAGGATTTTCAGCTTTGTTAGAAGCTCTTGCTGATATATTACCAAAAAATAATAATCTACCCAAGTCTATGTATGAGTCAAAAAAAACAATGAAAGTGTTGGGCTTAGATTATGATAAAATACATGTATGTCCAAATGATTGCATTCTTTACAGGAATAAGTTTGCAAATCTTATTGAATGCCCAATTTGTGGACAATCTAGGTGGAAAAGAAAAAATGATGGTTCCAAACAATTGAGAAAAGGGGTTCCTAGGAAGGTGTTATGGTATTTTCCAATTATTCCTAGGTTCAAAAGAATGTTTCATTCACCACAGACAGCTGAAAACTTGATTTGGCATGCAAATAAGAGAATTTAAGGAGGTCTCAAACTGTGCTATTAACATATGGATCAAGTATGTTTTCTTTTACCTCTTTCTTCATTTGTTCTAAATGTTTTATAAATATTTACTTTGTTTTTATGTTTATCTTGTCTTAGGCACTTATACGATGAGATGGATAAAACTGGAACTGCCAAACCAGTTCAGTTTGGAAATTTTGAGATGATACGTCCATCAAAGGTTGCTTTAAAATTCTAACTTATAAATATTTTAAAGTTCAAGGGGATTAATGAGTACACTCTGGAAGATATAACGCAACTCCGTGATGATTGGGCAATATATGTTGCACATATAATCACACAGTATAATGAAGAGGTAATTACAAGGACATGTTTTACAGAGGTGATTATTACTTCCTATTTTTTCACTTTAATTCATGACATATTGGGAAATCTTTTATTCTTGCAGAATACAAATGACAAGGACAACATAGCTATTGTTCGTTGAGTTAATGAAGTAGTATGGTATTTCTCTTTTCTGTAAATTAATACATTCTTGTTTCTACTTTTAGCTTAGAATTTTTTCCCCAGATTTTTTACTTCAGTGAAAGCAATATGAATCATATCTTTTATTTCAGTTTTATGCCCTGATGGGTTTAATTTGGTGGGTTAATTTGTTTTATTTGTGAGTTTTGCTAGTGGGTAAGATTGCTTTAAGACTTGAAAGTTAAAACAATCATGATGTAAAATATTCTATTAACAGTGTCTCGATGTTCTCTATGTCAGACATGAACTTGGAAATAGTTTTTTACCTGATGAAGTTTTGCCATGTTCTGATTGATACTTGTTGAAACCTTTGGGGGATATGGCACCTGTCATCTGATGTGCTTTGAGGTGCAGCATGAATGCTATGGAAGCAGTATTTGATATATTGAGATCTAACATGTTTATCTCATCTATTTTTATGGCAATTACCTGGAATGTTACATTCTAGTACATTTTGAGCTTTGAACTTTTAGTTTCCAGGAATTCCATAATGAACAACTATCTTGTCATCTTGATTTGCTTCCTGCATTTGGAAACAGTATTAGATCATGTCATCTGATAAACTTCATCTGGTTCATGAGATCCTTTTATTTCAGTTTTATGTCCGTCTATATATATATATATATATATGGTGTGTGTGTGTGTGTGTGTGTGTGTGTGTGTGTGTGTGTGTTATTGATTTGTTTGTTTTGGTGATTATGTAGCGGTATGAAAGATACAACTTGTTATTATGGATGCCATTTGGTTTTTTATATGCATGCTCTTAGGTTGTTGGTATGGTTATTGTCAATAAGTGCTTTATGTGACAAAAATTAGATTAGGGTTATATTTTGTATTTTTATTTGGATGTATTTAATGTTTTTATTTATGAAGATATCGATTTTTTTTGGAAGTCCATCTAATTCTTAACATTTGGTTTATAATTTCAGATTTTGTGCCATATATCATATTGTTGGGGGATTGTTGCAGGCTTCTCAACAAGTATCATGAATTTTGGTGGGGGCATGACATTTTGATGGGACTTTAAGAGTAGTTTTTGAAATATATATATGTTAATTAAAGATTGTCTATGGAGTTTTTGTATTCATCATGTGATACTGTTGAATTGATTAATACGATTAATCTATTATTGCGAATTTTATATAAATGTAATTTTTTAGTTTTTATTTCATTGAGTTGGTATATATATATATATATATATATATATATATATATATATATATATATATATATATATATATATTTTATGATTAATTTAATTACAAAAAATAAGAAATATAATTGTGAAATAATACGATTTTTAAATTTTAAAAGATATTGACGGATATTGATACTATAGTAACAATAATTACTGACACTAAAAATCAAATATATGCGATATACTGATACTGCAGTAACAAAATTTACTGACACTATAGTATCACTAAATACTGATGATATAGTGTCAATAATTTACTGACACTAAAATAGTGTGAGAGATTACTGATACCATAGTGTCAATAATTTTCTGATACTACAGTATTAACGTTTACTGACACTAAGAATCACTGACACTAGAAACTAGTGTCAGTGATTTCTGGCTGCGGAAACACTGACACATTTATATAGTGTCAGTAAAACCCTTTACTGACACTAATTTAGTATCAGTAAAAGCCTTTTTTCTTGTAGTGATTGGTCGGTTGGTAATTCATTTTAAACTGGTTTAAACTTGACTAAGCAAGGATACCGCCAGATTGGTCGGTTGGTAATTAAATTTTCTTACCGCCTATATGGCAGGTTTATTTTGGTTCCGCCTTTATGGATGGTTGGACTTAATTTGACTTAATCAGGTTACCGCCTATATGGCTAGTTGGTAAAATAATCACAAGTTAATATATTATATTAAGGGAGATATCTAAATTAGTAGTAGTAACAGTTGATCATTTTACCTTAGAATTTTATTTTATTGTAATTTACTTTTCAGCTTTTACTTTACCGCAATTACTTTTCAGCATTTTTACTTTTAAGTTTTTACTAGCCCTAGTTATGTGTTGTAACTAAGTTAGTTATTTGGGGTTGTGATGAATTCTAATATCACCAGTTTATAAGGGGTTATTTTATATTTTGGGTAATTTAAAGTATTATTTATTAAGTCTTAAGCTTAATGCGTCTTGTTAATTGGCCACTAATAAGATTGATCTGGTAAATCTAAAATAAACTTGACAAAGGAATTTTAGGTTTCAGCCTTAGACTTAATAGCCCACGATCTTCCTTGAGGATAGATAACCCTTTAATAGATTTCCTTACATGATAGACATATACCTGTCGGGCGGGGGTAGCCTTAATTGGAACTTAAACTTAATGAATCCAGATAATTTGGTTGACATAGATATATGGTATTGGGTTATACTGGGTATTTACGTCTGACCATCGACAAAGGCTTTCATAAATTTAGTGTTCCAGGTTAGTAAACTGATTTATTACACAAACATTAAATAACCACTTCATCTTTTAAAAGATATTAGAAAGATTCACAACCCTAGATAGTTTTTAATATTGAATTTTCTTAAACCTAACTTCGTGCAATTTTATTTACTTGTTTTTAAATTTAAAATCTTCACCATTTCAAATCAATCAATCAACCTGTTAGATACTAGTAATCAATTGACCTCATAAAATTAATAGATTAGGTATTAAGTCCTCGTAGGATCGATACTTTTTATACTACTTAAACGATACGTGCGCTTGCGTTATACACGTGTGTGTTAGCACCGGTCATACATCTGTCGAACACTAGTTCTCGCAGATGATTGCTGACATCGAATAGCTAGGTTCGTTGGGCATTACCTACGAGGCCGAGACTTCCATAGATTTGATCTTATAGTCTCTGCCCGAATTCTGGTGCGGATTCATCTTGAACCAAGAGAAAACTCTTGGAGAGTTAATGGCTATGATCAAGGATGCAAAGCCAGAGCTTCCAAAAGGGCAAGAAGCGCAAGGTGCATCTTACTTCGACATCCCAGATGTTGGGTTCTCTAAGAACAATAACCAAGATCATTAAGCATAAAACAAGTGAATACGCAAAGAAGTAGCGGAAATACTTACATTGAGCGGATTGGATGTAGGTGTAGAGTTCAAAACTTTTCCTTTGAGAAGTTGCTCCAAGCTCCTCTCTTTGATGTATGTTAAGCTTCCAAGCTTGTTCTTTGATTTCATACTCTATGGAATGTTTCCCTATCACCTTGTATGATCCTTTGAGTGCTAGCTCTTTAGATTTTGCAAAAAAAATCAAAGGAAATGAACCCTAGGTTCACGCCCAAAAGGAGAGAAAATGGAAGCCATTTTCGGCCAAAGAGAGAAGAAAGATAGAAAATTGTGTTTTTTTTTTGGTAATTTTTTGGTTTCTAAAACAATTACCACACCTTCAAAAGTCAAACTCAATTTAGGTATATGCTTTTCCAAAAAGCAAAAGTAAAGTGTTGGAGGGAAAAATACATTTAAAGCCTCCAACCACTTCCATCACCAAATTGACACTTGATGGACAAGTGATATGACTTCAGTTGTAACTTGTTGGCCCCACTTTAATTCAAAATCCGAGTGGGCCCGCAAAAACTTTTCGAGCTCGGGTTCGTTAATTCTGAATTAACGAATTTTTCGTTGCGACTTAATTAAATCAAATTTAATTAAATAATAATGCCCCGTAAAATTATTACGAAAGTCGCTCGCGAATTAATTCTAAATTAATTTGTTCGCCGGAATTAAAATCCAATTTTAATTCCGTTATGAAATATAATTTCATTCAATATATCGAATATATTATTTTATCGATTAATTCTGAATTAATCGTTCTCTCTCTTTTATTAATTGAACTTTATCCCAGATAAATTCTCACCGTAATTAATCCTAGATTAATTTTCTCTCTCTTATAATTAATCCTAGATTAATTATGTTCGAGTCATATGTCATCGGTGAATCTTCGGGAAGCGACCCATGAGATCCCTGGATATGTTGGCAGTAAATCTGGTCGTCGGATTATCCGAACACGTGCGAACCCAGTACCACGTTCTTACCGATTTACAAGACATGGTTGGCTTCTAGCAAAGCATTGTGCCTACCCAATTCTCCAGAAATATTCTTTAAGGAATATATAATCTTTGTCAGGCGTAGTATACGTAGTATTGCGCATTGCGATCCAGTATCAATATCACATGCTAGGCCTATGGCTGGAATTGTGTCTGCCCCGTACGAAGCATATATCGGATCTCTGGTAACTAGTCTCAGGTTAAGACCAAATACACCTACCCTGATTCGGACTCCCATAGACACATAGTCATACTACCAATGGAATTCTGATGGGTCTATCCAGAGCGAAGCTGTTTCCTTACCATCAGAACCTCATATTACACCTGCATAAGTATCTAATACCCAAATATATGAGAACTATGATGTTACGCTTCCATAACACGCACAAGTGTAATACTAGTATATTCCACATTATCGATGTACAGTCTCGATAATACTACGAATAGGGATATTTAATGATTAAACCTTAGTGGATTAATATTGTCTCATATCTTATTAATCTGGTATTAATCATATGGAATTTTATCATTTATATATCCCGGTAATCCAATTACAAATGATAAAGAGCAATTTCCTTTGTCACGTAGTTAATTTGTATAACAATACAATGGTTTGTACATATTGTGATGTTATGGGTCATAATTGTCCAACAATCTCCCACTTGGCCTATAGCCAATCACTCAAATGTCCTACACCTGAACTATGTACGGGTCACTCAAACTTCTGCTGAGAAACAGCTTTCGTCAGCGGATTTGCAAGGTTATCATCTGATGCGATTTATTCGATCATCATATTGCTACAATGTATGATCCGACGAATCAGATGAAATCATTTGAAGTACATACTTGGATCGTTGATGAGACCATTAATTCTTTAGCCTATCATGTAGCCTAGCTCAGCCGCTAATAGAACTACACCTAATCTAATTAGGATTATATAGATCCAAAATGCTTCTTTTGCTTCCTCAGCTGTAGCAATATTTCGCTTTTGTTGTTTATTCGGCAATAGTATCTTGCTTGGAAGATTTCCAGCTCACTGTTCCGTTATTCAAACTATATAATACCCTTATTACGACTTATAGTCGTTTTTATCGGTTTGGAAACTTGCAGCGGTGAACCCAGTCACTTCAAGTTCTCCTTCTCCATAGCTTAAGAAAGCATCCTTAGTTTATCTAAGATACTTAAGGATGTTCTTAACATCAATCCAGTGACTATCACTTGGATTGGCCTGATTGTGACTCCATATGCTCAAAACATATGAGACACCAGGTCGCGTACATATCTTTCAATGTACGAGTTCTCGAAGAGTGCTAATAACTTTTAGATCTATCCCAGTAGATCATTATTCCTAGAATAAAGGTTGTCACTCCCAAGTAGTCTACAGAGAATTTTCATGAAAGCCAAACTTTCACTGATTGTATTATAGGAATGTCATTTCCAAGAAATGACATGTCATCATTATATAGGACAATCATTGTCATTTCGCTCCAACTAACCTTCTTATATACATAAGAATTATCTTCGTTTTGATTTAAATCATATACCATTATGATCTTATCAAAATGTTAGTTCCAAGAATGCAATACTTGCTTCAATCCATAAATGGATTGAATTAACTTGCAAACCTTGTTTGCTTGTTTTGGTACGACAAAACCATTAGGATGTTTATAAACATCCTCCAAAAGGTTTCCGTTGAAGGAAAGCGGTTTTGATGTTCAGCTGCCATATTTTATAAATGAAATACGCAGCATTAGCAAGCATTATCCAAATGGATTTAACCATGGCAACAGGTAACAGTTTTCGTCGTAATCGATAATATGTTGATGACGATGCCTTTTCTGTACAAGCCTAGCTGTGTACATTTGTATGTTGACATCCATGTATGTCTTCATTGAAGACTCATTTAGTACCAACAGGCATAATGCCTTCTGGTACATCAACCAGTGTCCAAACTTGGTTGTATACATGTAATCCATTTCAGAATTCATGGCACTTTGCCATGAAAGGAGTCGATACCTTGTATCACTTCCTCATACGTAGTCGGTTTGTATTCCTCAATAAGATTGACATCTTCATGAGGTGAGATCAGAAACCCATACCTCCCCGGTTGTTTTCTGACTCTCTCCGACTTACGCGGTTCTTGTGTATTCGAAGATTATGGTACAGTTTCATCCCTGATGAACTGTTCATGTTTCGTTAAAGAATCGGTGCGTGGAACAGTATTACTCCGATTTTCATCGAGTTTTACTTTCCTCCCACTTACCACTACATAGAAGTATTCCTCTTAGGAAAACTGCATGGAGAGCAACAATTACATTGTTCTTTTGTGAGTTATATAAGTACTATACTTTGGTTTCCCTAGGACAACCCACAAATTAGGCACTTATCCGATTTGGGTTCTAGTTTGGTATCATCCAAACATATGCCCAGCATTCTTAAATCTTCAGGAATGAGAAAACCCGGTTTCTTTCCTGTTCACATCTAATATGAAGTCTGTCTAACATATTTTTATGGAACCTTATTCAAAATAATTATTGCACTGTTTAATGTGTATCCTCAGAAGGAAATTGGTAGCTCAGAACGACTCACCATAAACCTTACTATGTCCGACAAAGTTCGGTTTCTCTGTTCGGACACACCGTCAAATTGAGGTATTATGGGAAGAGTCCATTATGAAAGAATACTATATTCTTTCAAATGGTCGAGAAAATTATTGCTTAAGTTTTTCCATCATGGTCCAATCGTGATGTTTTAACACTCTTGCCGGTCTATTTTTATACTTTGTGTCGAAACTCTTTGAATTACTCAAAAGTTTCTGACTTATGTTTCACAAGAAACACATAACCATAACGTGATGCCACATCCGTAAAGGTTACGAAGTGTTCATATCCACCTCTAGCCTAGCTAGACATGGGCCCATTTATGTCACTATGAACGAGGGCTAACAGATCAGTGGCATTTGCACTTTTACCAAGTAAAAGATGTTTTAGGCACTTTGCCTAATAAACTAGATTCATAGACATCATTTGAATTAGAATCAAATCCGTCTTAGTATCCACTCTTCGAAAGTGTGGATATACGAGTATTGTTTGATATGTCACAGAGAACAATGCTACAAATAAGTCTCAACAGATTAATTCAGTTTGAGCTATTTGTTTGTCATATTATATGTTTGAGATTTGTTTATATTCAAAATATAAATACTGTTATTCACATCTGATGTGTTTATCTCAATGTCATCTTTATAAACTAAAACACTTAGTGTTCTAGAATATAAGGGTATACCCGCAACGAGTTATACTAGATATAGAGATAATATTTCTAGTCAAACTAGGTACATTATAACAGTTTCCTAATTTAAGTACATGCCCCAAGGGCAGTTCCAAAACTTAGGTTTCTACGGTTAAAATAGTGACTCTCGTCCCATTACTGACTCGCAGATCGATCTCAACTGAAGTCAGTCTCTTGTTAATCAGCAGATTCTGCAAATCAGTGCATATTTATGTACCACATCTAGTATCAAAATCCAATTTTAAAACTAGTAGTGGTCATGTTTATAACAAACAAACCTGAAGCCGGACCCTTGTCCGTCTTCACTTCCTTCATGTCTGCCTTGTCCATACGCTAGTCACACTTCAGTGACCCCGTTTTCCATAGTTTAGGCAGACATCTTGGGATACGTCATTTGTCTTCCCAAAAGACTGTGACGATTTAGCCTTGCCATTTTTTTCATATCCCTAGAAGCCTTCAGCCAAGCCTTGACCTTCTGGGATATTGAAGTAAGATGCGCCTTGCGCTACTTGCCTTTTTGAAGCTTTGGCTCTGTCTCCTTGAGCATAGCCATTAACTCTCTAAGAGTTTTCTTTTGCAATTATTACTTCTAAGATCTAAGAATAGATCTATGAAGATCCTTCAATTTCAATATCATACTATAAGGATCTAATCTTAGTTCTGACGAAGAAATTAAGGAGTCATTGCGGCAAGCATAACGGATTGAGCACTAAAGTTATCATCACCATGAGTCTTCCAAAGCTCATGCTCCATTATTTGCTCAACTCCTGGCTCAGGCCCGAGATGTCACTCTATCAAATAAAGTAACTTCTTGGCTCCCAGGACTATCCTGAGGTTCTATTTCCAATTTGAAAATTGAAGCCGCTTAAAGACATTTTCACCCAGGATTATGTTTTAAACGCTAATCTTTCAGTTTTCTTGATTCCAATAGTCCAACTATCCAATCAACAATTTCGGGTACAATCGAATATAATGATTTCTATAGTCTAACTATATAATCAACTACTATTTGATTGGTTAAATTCAAATATATTGATTACTATAATCCAATTATATTATCAACTATAAATGAAGTAGTTTGAATATAGTCCAACTGTTTAATTAAAACAACAATTGAATATTAGTCCAACTAATATACATAAATTTTTAATGACGAAAAAAAAATGAGCGCGTATTGGCAAGTATCTAAACGAAATTGCAAATTTAATATTGCCTCCCATTTTTTTCGGTGAGCCTCTAACCCTCTATGGGGTACTCGGGAAACCTAGTTTCTTAGTGGGCTAGGATAGCGTTAAATAACACACAACCTTGACTTTGGCCAACAAGTTGTATGATACTTAACTAGGTAGATCTTCTAAGATCAATTGGATCCCATCCAATTCCTAAATCGAGTAGGTGGACATCCAAGTATGAAACATATATCCAATATATACCAATATATCTAATATATTCCCCTGAATCAACTAAGTCTTGGCTTTGGCACAACAAGCTTAATGATTCCAGTTAAGCGGGACCCATTGAATTTGGAAAGCTTCGTAATCGTTGTCGATGGACAAGAAGTGATCTTGACTTTGGCCAACAAATCACAACTTGGACAAGACATGCGATATGGAATAAAGCCTTCATGATTCAAACACATCCGCGATGGACAAAGGTCTTGACTTTGGCCAACAAACCAGTGCCAATCTTGGATCTTGAGAATGAATCATTTAATGGAAGGAAAGCGCTTAATATTTGTTGAGGGTTTTTCACGTAATTGGCAACCAATTAATTATCTTTGATTAGGTCTCATCATACACCCTTAAACATGCATTCTAAAAGCATAATAAGGTGCGGTAATTAAATTAATAATGATATGCGGATGGATATCTCACAAATTGTTCCTAGAACAAATCACTTCATTTCCTCTCCCCGACTAGGACTATTCTAACTTCTACCCAATTATATAATACTTCTAAAGAAACCTCATTTACATTGAGGGGAATAGGTGAGAAGAGAATTACAAAGAATCAAGAGATAAAGGCTGGACACGCAGGTCCAATTTAATAAATTCTAAATTTATTACAATGATTTCCAAAATTGCCCTCACCCATCTAATATTCATCTGATATACATTATTCATACATCACATCCATGTATTCACATAAAGCATGTTATCAATCAATCTAATCAAATTAATTAATCTTTAATTAATGACCATCAAATGTTGAAACAATGATTTGATTTGCGCGAGTCCAACTCGTTTAAGAAAAAGTACTCAAAGTACGAATTCTTGAATTATATCAAACTACAATATTAAATCCAATTTAATTTGTATTCAATACTAATTCTTTATTTAATTCCAAATAAAATAATTACACTTTTGATGTGCCTTTATGACTTAGATTCCAAATCTTATCTTAATGGGTCTCAAAGCCCAATTAACATCCAATGTCAATTTAATTAAAGTCCAATGGGCTTTTAATTAATTCATAAGGCATGGACTTTGGCAACCAAAGCCCAATAAGGAATCACCATTTACCACAAAATTAATTTTGGCCCATTAGGCCCAATTAATTATTTAAAGGCCCATTTATCATATTTGGACTTTATGGAAATGGTTTTAGGCCCAATTGGATCCAACCAATTATCTTAAACCAAACTTGACCCAACCAAGCCCATTAAGCCCAAATACAACATTTTTAGCCCAATTCCAAATTAAGCCTAATTAATTTAATCACAATATTCCAAATATCACAATTATTTAATTAAAGTGTATTAGCCATAATTAATTAGTTAAATTAATATTTCCAAAACACCAATTACACTAATTAATCGTGCTTTAATTAATCAACTTATGTCCAACACAAATTGAAGCAAAATCAATCCCACCATACTTACAAGGCTCACGGCAATTTAGGGATTTTTATATCCGATTTTGATTTCAATCCAATTAATCACAAATCAATATATCCAAACATTTTAAACATAACCAATGGCTTAAAATCAAAAATCACCAAGAGCATAGGGTTCCTTTCAAATTCGGCCAAGCCCAATGATTTGGGGAAAATTAATCCAATTAATTTTTCATAAAATTGATCATGTATAACTCTAAGTTATCATTTTCTAAGCATACTCAAATAAACAATTTTATCAAATCATGCTCAAATCAAAAATACCCAAATTCAAGATTAAGAACCCTAAAATATTTCATGCTTAATTGAGGCTCATGATACCATTGTTAGGTTCTCTAAGAACAATAACCAAGATCATTAAGCATAAAACAAGTGAATACGCAAAAAAGTAGCAGAAATACTTACATTGAGCGGATTGGATGTAGGTGTAGAGTTCAAAACTTTTCCTTTGAGAAGTTGCTCCAAGCTCCTCTCTTTGATGTATGTTGAGCTTACAATCTTGTTCTTTGATTCCATACTCTATGGAATGTTTCCCTATCACCTTTGTATGATCCTTTGAGTGCTAGCTCTTTAGATTTTGCAACAAAAATCAAAGGAAATGAACCCTAGGTTTGCACCCAAAAGGAGAGAAAATGGAAGCCATTTTCGGCCAATGAGAGAAGAAAGAGAGAAAATTGTGTTTTTTTTTGGTAATTTTTTGGTTTCTAAAACAATTACCACACCTTCAAAAGTCAAATTCACTTTAGGTATATGCTTTTCCAAAAAGCAAAACTAAAGTGTTGGAGGGAAAAATATATTTAAAGCCTCCAACCACTTCCATCACCAAATTGACACTTGATGGACAAGTGATGTGACTTCAGTTGTGACTTGTTGGCCCCATTTTAATTCAAAATCCGAGTGGGCCCGCAAATACGTTTCGGGCTCGGGTTCGTTAATTCCGAATTAATGAATTTTCAGTTGCGACTTAATTAAATCAAATTTAATTAAATAATAACGGCCCGCAAAATTATTACGAAAGTCGCTCGCGAATTAATTCTAAATTAATTCATTCGCCCGAATTGAAATCCAATTTTAATTCCTTTATGAAATCTAATTTTATTCAATATATCGAATATATTATTTTATCGATTAATTCCGAATTAATCGTTCTCTCTCTTTTATTAATTGAATTTTATCCCAGATAAATTCTCGCCGTAATTAATCCTAGATTAATCTTCTCTCTCTTATAATTAATCCTAGATTAATTATGTTCGAGTCATACATCATCGGTGAATCTTCGGGAAGCGACCCATGAGATCCCTGGATATGTTGGCAGTAAATCCGGTCGTTGGATTATCCGAACATGTGCGTACCCTGTACCACGTTCTTACCGATTTACAAGACATGGTTGGCTTCTAGCAAAGCACCGTGCCTACCTAATTCTCCAGAAATATTCTTTAAGGAATATATAATCTTTGTCAAGCGTAGTATACGTAGTATTGCACATTATGATCCAGTATCGATATCACATGCTAAGCCTAGGGCTGGAATTGTGCCTGCACCGTACGAAGTATATATCGGATCTCTAGTAACTAGTCTCTATAATCGGATAATCATGACCTAGTCATATTATCCCGAGGACTGCAGTACTTAAGAGTACTAGTTCCGTATCCTACGTGATCATCATCTCCATATGACTGGAGTGATACTTCCATCTTGAAATCACACCCAATACAATACGATTCTCAGTATACCCAGAAGAGGCGTATACAAAACATGTTAAAGCCTCGGACGACCAAAACCAAAGTATATTGATTGTCGCAAGTATTAGCGATGGAAGTCTCAGGTTAAGACCAAATACACTTACCCTGATTAGGATTCCCATAGACACATAGTCATACTACCAATGGAATTCCGAGGGGTCTATCCAGAGCGAAGCTGTTTCCTTACCATCAGAACCTCCTATTACACCTGTATGAGTATCCAATTCCCAAATATATGAGAACTATGTTGTTACGCTTTCATAACACGCACAAGTGTAATACTAGTCTATTCCGCATTATCGATTTCCATTCTCGATAATACTACGACTAGGGATATTTAATGATTAAACCTTAGTGGATTAATACTGTCTTATATCTTATTAATTCGGTACTAATCATATGGACTTTTATCATTTATATATCCCGGTAATCTAATTACAAATGATAAAAGAGCAATTTCCTTTTTCACATAGTTAATTTGCACAACAACATCATGTTCTGTATAAATAGTGATGCTATTGGTCATAATAGTCCAACACTAGAAGGCCAAGGCTTGGCCGAAGTCTTCTAAGGGTGTGAGGAAAAGGCCAAAGGTAAAATTGTCACAAACTTTTGGGAAGACTAAGGACATATCCCAACATATCTGCCTAAACTATGGCAAATAGGGTAACTGGAAGTGTGACTGCCGTATGGACAAGACAGACATGAAAGAAGTGAAGACAAGCAAGGCTCTGACTTCAGGTATGTTTGTCATAAACATATCCACTGCTAGTTTTGAAATTGGATTTTGATATTGGGTGTGGTACATACATATGTATTGATATGCGGGATCTGCTGATTAGCATGAGACTAGCTTCAGTTGAGATCGACCTATAAGTCGGAAATGAGACGAGAGTCGCTGTTTTGGCTGTGGGAAACTAACTTTTGGAACTTCTATTTGGGCATGTACTTAAATTAGGAAAATGTTATAATGTACTTAGTTTGACTAGAAATATTATCTTTATATCTAGTTTAACCCATTGCGGGTAAACCTTTATGTTCCAGAACACTGGGTGTTTTGTTTATAAAGATGATATTGAGTTATACACATTAGATGTGAATAACATTACTTATATTTTGAATAAAAACAAATCTCAAACATATAACATGACAAACAAATGGCTTAAACTGAATTAATCAGATGAGACTTATTTGTGGCATTGTCGTCTGGGACGCATTAAAAAGACTCGTATATCCACTCTTTTGAAGAATCAATACATGGAAAGATTTGATCCTAAATCATATGACGTCTACAAATCTTGTTTATTAGGCAAAGTGCCTAAAACACCTTTTACATGGTAAAAGTGTATGTGCCACCGATCTGTTAGCTCTCGTTCATGGTGACGTATGTGGGCCCATGTCTAGCTAACCTAGAGGTGGTTATGAATACTTCGTAACCTTTACGGTTGTTGCATCACGTTATGGTTATGTGTATCTTATGAAACACAAATCGGAAACTATTGATAAATTCAAAGAGTTTCTACACGAAGTAGAAAAACATATGGGAAAAAGTATTAAGATATTACGGTTGGACCGTAGTGGAAAATACTTGAGCAATAAGTTTCTCGATTACACGAAAGAGTATTGTATTCTTTCACAGTGGACTCCTCCCAGAACACCTCAATCGAGTGGTGTGTCCGAACAGAGAAACCGGACTTTGTTGGACATTGTAAGGTTAAAGATGAGTTGCACTGAGCTACCAATTTCCTTCATGGGATACGCATTGAACAATGCAATACTTATTTTGAATAAGGTTTCACCAAAGTTTGTTGGACAGACTCCATATTATATATAGACAGGATAGAAACCGGGTTTCTCATTCCTGATGATTTGGGAATGCTGGGCATATGTTTGGATGATACCAAACTACAACCCAAATTGGATAAGTGCCTATTTGTAATTGGTTATCCGAAGGAAACTAATTCCACAACTCACAAGAGAACAAAAATATTTGTTGCACTCCATGCGATTTTCCTAAGAGGAATACCTAAATGCAGTGGTAAGTGGGAAGAAAGTAGAACTAAATGAAAATCAGAGTGATATTGTTCCTAGCACCGATCTCTTAAC
Source organism: Zanthoxylum bungeanum (assembly GCA_019454045.1). Taxonomy (NCBI): domain Eukaryota; kingdom Viridiplantae; phylum Streptophyta; class Magnoliopsida; order Sapindales; family Rutaceae; genus Zanthoxylum; species Zanthoxylum bungeanum. Next base: position 244,649 of record SKCR01034520.1, read on the forward strand.
GAAACATGAACAGTTCATCAGGGATGAATCTGTACCACAATATTCTAATACACAAGAACCGCGTAGGTCGGAGAGAGTCATGAAACAACCTAAGAGATATGGGTTTCTGATCTCACCTCATGTAGATGTCAATCTTATTGAGGAAGACAACGGACTACGTATGAGGAAACGATACAAGGTATCGACTCCGATTTATGGCAAAGTGCCATGAAGTCCGAAATGGATTCCATGTATACCAATCAAGTTTGGACATTGGTTGATGTACCAGATGGCATTGTGCCTATTGGTAGCAAATGGGTCTTCATGGTGAAGACAAATATGGATGGAAACATACAAATGTACAAAACTAGGCTTGTAGCGAAAGGGTATCGTCATCAACATGGTGTCGATTATGATGAAACGTTTTACCCATTGCCATGATTAAATCCATTCGGATAATGCTTGCAAGTGCTGTATATTTCGTTTATGAAATAGGGCAGTTGAATGTCAAAAACCACTTTTCTTAACGGAAACCTTTTGGAGGATGTTTACAACATCTTGATGTTTTTGTCGTGCCAAAACATGCAAACAAGGTTTGCAAGTTAAATCGATCCATTTATGGAATGAAACAAGCATTGTGTTCTTGGAACCAACATTTTGATGAGATCATAATAGAATATGGTTTCATTCAAAACGAAGATGATTCTTGTGTATATAAGAAGGTTAGTGGGAGCGCACTGACAATGATTTTCCTATTCGTTGATGATGTATTGCTTCTTAGCAATGCCATTCCCATATTAAAATCGGTGAAAGCTTGGCTTTCGTTAAAATTTTCCATGAAATACTTGGGAGAGGCAACCTTTATTCTATGAATAAGGATCTACTGGGATAGATCTAAAAGTGTTGGCATTCTCCGAGAACCCGTACATTAAAAGATATATACGCGACCTGGTGTCTCATTTGCTTTGAGCATGTTGAGTCACAATCAGGCCGATCCAGGTGATGGTCACTGGATTGATTTAAGAACATCCTTAAGTATGTTAGACGAACAAAGGATGCTTTCTTAAGCTATGGAGAAGGAGAACTTGAAGTGACTGGGTTCACTGTTGTAATTTTCCGAACCGATGAAGATGACTTTAAGTCGCAATAAGGGTACGTATTTTGTTTGAACAATGGAACAATGAGCTGGAAATCTTCCAAGCAAGATACTATTGCCGATTCAGCAAAAACGAATTATATTGTTGTAGCTGAGGCAGCAGAAGAAGCATTTTGGATCTATACAACTCCTAATTAGATTAGGTGTAGTTCTGTTAGCAGCTGAGCTAGGCTATAACACAGGCAAAAGAATTACGGTCTCATCAACGATCCAAGTATGTACTTCGACGGTTTTATCTGATTCGTGAGATCTTACATCGTGGTGATGTGATGATTGAATAAATCACATCAGATGATAACCTTGTAAATTCGCTGGCGAAAGCAATATCTCAGCATAAACATGAGCGACCCGTACATAATTCAGGTGTTAAAAACTTGAGTGATTGGCTATAGGCCAAGTGGGAGATTGTTGGACAATTATGACCCATAGCATCACTATTTTGTAAAAGACATGGTGTTCTTGTACAAAATTAACTATGTGACAAAGGAAATTGCTCTTTTATCATTTTGTAATTGGAATACTTAGATATATAAATGATAAAAGTACATATGATAAGTTCCGGATTAATAAGATATGAGACAGTATTAATCCACGAAAGGTTTGATCATTAAATATCCCTAGTCATGGTATTATCGAGACTGGACATCGATAATGTGGAATAGGCAAGTATCGCAATTGTGCGTGTTATGGAAGCTTAACGGTATAGTTCTCATATATTTAAGTATTGGATACTTATGCAAGTGTGATAGAAGGTTCTGTTTACCGATGGTATGAGAACAGTTTTGCTCTGGATAGACCCATCGGAATCTCGTTGGTAGTATGACTATGTGTCTATGGGAATCCGAATAGGTAGGTGTATTTGGTCTTAACCTGAGACTTGCATCGCTAATACTTGCGACAATCAGTATGCTTTGGTTTTGGTCGTCCGGGGCTTTAACAGGTTCTCTGTACACCTCTTCTGGGTATACTGAGAATCATAGTGTATTGGGTGTGATGTCAAGATGGAAGTATCACTTCAGTCATATAGAGATGATGATCACGTAAGATACGGAACTGGTACTCTTAAGTACTGCAGTCATCGGATAATATGACTAGGTCATGATTATCTGACCGGTGCGTAAACACATGCGTATAACACAAGCGCACGTATCGTTCAAGTAGTATAAAAAGTATCGATCCCACGAGGACTTAATACCTAATCTATTAATTTTATGAGGTCAAATGATTATTAGTATCTAACAGGTTGATTGATTGATTTGAGATAGTGATGATTCTAAATTTAAAAACAAGTAAATAAAATTGCACAAAATTAGGTTTAAGAAAATTCAATATTAAAAACTATCTAGGATTGTGATTTCTTCCAATATCATTTTAAAGATGAAGTGATTATTTTATGTTTGTGTAATAAATCGGTTTACTAACCTGGAACACTAAATTATGCGAAAGCCTCTGTCGATGGTCAGACGCAAATACCCAGTTTAACCCAATTGAACCATATGTCTATGTCAACCAAATTATCTGGATTCATTAAGTTTAAGTTCCAATTATGGCTACCCCCGCCCGACATGTATATGTCTATCCTGTAAGGAAATCTATTAAAGGGTTATCTATCCTCAAGGAAGATCGTGGGCTATTAAGTCTAAGGCTGAAACCTAAAATCCCTATGTCTAGTTCATTTTAGATTTAGCAGATCAATCTTATTAGTGGCCAATTAACAAGACGCATTAGGCTTAAGACTTAATAAGTAAACCTTTAAATTACCCAAACTATAAAATAACCCATTATAAATCGATGATATTAAAAGTCATCACAACCCCAGATAACTAATTTAGTTACAACACATAACTAGGGCTAATAAAAACTTGAAAGTAAAAGACATAAAGTAAAAATGCTGAAAAGTAATTGCGGTAAAGTAAATTGCAATAAAATAAAATGCTAAGATAAAAGGATCAACTTTTACTACTACTAATTTAGATATCTCCCATAATATAATATATAAATTGTGATTATTTTACCAACCAGCCATATAGGTGGTAACCTGATTAAGTCAAATTAAGTCCAACCAGCCATAAAGACGGAACCAAAATAAACCTGCCATATAGGCGGTAAGAAAATTTAATTACCAACCGACCAATCTGGCGATATCCTTTATTAGTCAGGTTTAAACCAGATTAAAATGAATTACCAACCGACCAATCTGGCGGTATCCTTTTTAAGTCAAATTTTAAATAGTGAATATATTATATTTAAGGGAGATTAATTTAAATAGCAATAGTAAAAGAATTACCTTTCACCATAGCAGGGGGAAGTTACCTCCTCATGGTAAATAGTAAAAACTGTAAAAAGTAAAGAAAGTAAAACACTATTATTACAAAAAAGTAATTAAATTAATTACAAAACTAAAATTTAAAAGAAATTAGATAGAAAACTCCATATTTATATGAGAGAATTCAGAGAGAATGGTACATTTGAAATCAGAAAACTGAGCTCTATTTATAGGCGTCAGTAAGGGTCCAGCTCGCATCGCGATGCCCGTTTGGTCGACGTGGCAGCTTCTGGTTCGTCGGCTTCAGATTCTGGATAAGGTGATAAGGCGACATGTGGCAAGGTGGTTGGAGCTCAATTATTGTGACACATGGCGGCTCGTGATTGGCTGATTCAGATTCTTATCTGCCACGTGTCAGATACGGATAAATGAGTCAATGATTGATGCTGACGTGGCGGCACGTGGCAAAGTGACTGTCGGCACTATAGAATTACGACATGTGGCACGCTGTGATTGGTTGATGATGACGTGGCAGCCACGTGGCACTCTGACTTGGTCAACAGGTGATGTGGATGATGACATGGCAATGACGTGGAGTGACACGTGGCGACACGTGGCGATGGAGACTGTCGGCACCATAGGATGATGACACATGGCACGATGCATGTTAGCAGATCGGTTGTGATAGTGACACGTGGCACATCGCACGTTAGCAAAGTCAAATTTTCTCATATTCTGACTTGTGGACCCGGCACACGTTAGCACTGTTTGGCGTATGTTAGGCGTCGCGACGCCAAAGGCTTGCGCGTTGCGACGTGGACAAATTACAAAAATGCCCTTATTTTCAATTTTCACTGTTTTGGCCCAAATCACCTCCAGAGAGTCCTAAAACTTTATTTATCTACAAAATAACACAAAACACATCAAAATATTCAAAAAACTCAAGAAACTATACAAAATATTAGGTTAAATGAGTGGGAAATAGTGACATAATTACCACTCATCATTATCCGATTATAGAGACTAGTTGCCAATGATCCGATATATGCTTCGTACGGGGCAAACACAATTCCAGCCTTAAGCCTAACATGTGACATCCGATACTGGATCGTAATACGCAATACACTGTATACTACGCCTAATAAAGATTATATATTCCTTTAAAGAATATTTCTGGAGAATTAGGTAGGCACGGTGCTTTGCTAGAAGCCAAACATGTCTTGTAAATCGGTAAGACTGGTACCAGGTACGCACGTGTTCGGATAGTCCGATTACTGCATTTACTGCCAACATATCCAGGGATCTCTTGGGTCACTTCCCGAAGATTCACCGATGAGATTTGACTCGAACAGAATTAATCTGGGATTAATTATGAGAGATAAAATTAATCTGGGATTAATTATCAGAGAAAGAATTAATCTAAGATTAATTGCGTCGAGAATTTATCTGGGATTAAAATTCGTCGAGAGGAGAGAACGCGATTAATTTGGAATTAATTGGTAAAATAAATTTAATAGTTAAATTGGATTTTTCTATTCAATTTATTTATATAGGCTAAAATAATATATTAGATATATTAATTGAAATCAGATTTCAATACGGAATTAAAATTGGATTTTAATTCAAGCGAACGAATTAATTTGAAATTAATTCGTAAGCGACTGTCGTAATAATTTTGCGAGGCATTATTATTTAGTTAAATTGGATTTAATTACATCGCGACGGAAAATTCAATTAATCGGATTAAACGAATCCGAGCCCGTAGTGTGTTGAACAAACCAATTTGAATTTTGAATTGTGATAGGGAAACTCACCCATGAGTTTGGAACACTAAAAGAAGGCTTGGAGCTTCCATCATCCATGGAAAAGTTTTGAACTTCAACTAATCATTGTGAGTATTTTTCGCAACTCTATTTAATTTTTCATACACGAATCACGCTTAGAGATCCCGTGGCATGTCTAGGACACTAACATGCTTCACTCACAAGGATTAAGCTCTAAACTATTTAGAGATTAAGGATGTCACAACTTGTATTGGCTTAAGAAAACTTTCTCTCAACATTTGAGTTAGGTTTCTTTTCTCTCAACCCTTAAGAAAATTTTGTTTTCTCTCAACCTTTGATGAAACAAAATTCTAGATTTTAGAACTCTCTCTACTCTCGATTTTTTCTTTTTCTCAGAGATGGTAGAGATTATATTCTATCAAAGCCAACTATTATTGTCTCCAAGCTACCAATGCTTTCTTGTAATGGCAAACACACTCACCATTTGAGTGAGATTCCACCAAAGCCAACTACTCTTGTCATTGAGCTTCTAATGGCTTTCTAGTAATGGCAAACATACTTAAGTGGATGCCTTACAAAGGCATAAGAAGCAATAGCAAATGACAAAGCAAAGACAATATGTCAAACCTAACCTTGGACATAAACACTTGGAGAGCATGGCAAGCCATGTGTTATTGTCTCCATGATGACTCATTTATTATTATCATAATAATGATGTAATCATCTAATTTATGTGTAATAATTATCTTATAATTATTAGTAACTTGATTAGCTTATAATCATGATTTGATTATCTCATAATCAAAGAATTCTAGAAAACATTAAGTTAAACTAATTTAACATAGTTTTCATTTGTGACAAATTATATTATTAATTATATTAATAATATTCAAACATTATGTGACTATATAATTAGACAATCTAATTATATTAGGTTTGCTACAGTTGATCGAGGTAGCACGGGGACCAAATGGACCTACGGTTCCGAGCTCCAATAATCTCGTCATATTAATAAATCTCATTAACTAAATATTCTGAATTATTAACTTCGTGTTATTCCACTAAAAACTCAAAGTTGCACTCTCATCGCCGTAGATGGAAATAATAATAAACCGAACTTATTCGGTCTTCCATCGATATAGTCATTACATACGAATTTGTTGGGGTTTAGGCGGTATTACCGGGTAAAACAGCGGAACGTGGAAAATCAAAATTTTCCGATTTTGATAATTTTTCTTGGGCAATTAAAATAACCTTATTTATTTAATTACTCAATACTTAAAAACTAAAAGTTTTACACAACATCCAAAATTTTAACCTTATTGCTGAATTGCCCCAAAATATTATATTTTAATCATTTTAGTCCTAATTTGTCAAATACAAATTTAAGTGATTTCAAATCACTACAAAAATGATTTATACATGTCTTATACATGAAAATACAAATTCCAACTCAAGAAACCAATTTTCCCACAATTGCCGAATGGTCCAAGATTTTTCAAGTTTGATCAATTTGGTCCAATTTGTTCAAAACAACCCAAGATCAAATCCAATAAACACCAAATTTAATATACATCATATATACATCAAAACACAACACATACATGAAAATTCCCAAATTTGGAAAGGGTTATGAACCCTAATTTTAAAAATATGTTCAATAGACCCAATTACACCAAATTAGCCAAATTCGATACTTTAATTCAATCTTTACTATACCAAACAAGTCTCACCACCATGAAACAACTCAAGAACAATTCTAGGTCATCAAAGAGAGGCTTAACAAATCTAGAATGGCAACTTGATTATCAAATAATCAAAAGAAAGTTTATAAACCAATTTCAAGCTTACTTTGTTAATTATACATGCTAACACCTTTCAAAAAAGTTCCCAACAAATAAATTACATGCTTAAAGAGAAGAGAAAAATCTAAGCTACACATGTTGAAGCCTAGAACCTTAGAAACAATTTTTAAGTTGAAAAAGTTAAGGAAAAACTTACAAAGTCCAAATTTTTGCTCAAGTATTCACCTTTGTTCTTCAACTTTCTTTGTATTTAATTTTTGGTTACTTGAAATTATGAAACCAAAAATGAAAAAAAAAAGCTTATGGTTCGTCGGCTTCAGATTCTGGATAAGGTGATAAGGCGACACGTGGCAAGGTGGTTGGAGTTCAATTATTGTGACACGTGGCGGCTCGTGATTGGCTGATTCAGATTCTTATTTGCCACGTGTCAGATACGGATAAGTGAGTCAATGATTGATGCTGACATGGCGCTGACATGGTGACATGTGGCAAAATGACTGTCGGCACCATAGAATTGCGACACGTGGCACGCTGTGATTGGTTGATGATGACGTGGCAGCCACGTGGCACTTTGACTTGGTCAACAGGTGATGTGGATGATGACGTGGAGTGACACGTGGCGATGGCGACTGTCGGCACCGTAGGATGATGACACATGGCACGACATATGTTAGCAAATCGGTTGTGATGGTGACACGTGGCACGGTGCACGTTAGCAAAGTCAAATTTTCTCAGATTCAGACTTGTGGACCCGGCGCATGTTAGCACTGTTCGGCGTACGTTAGGCGTCGCGACGCCAAAGGCTTACTCGTCGCGACGTGGACAAATTATAAAAAATGCCCTTTTTTCCAATTTTCACTGTTTTGGCCCAAATCACCTCCAGAGAGTCCTGAAACTTTATTTATTTACAAAATAACACAAAACACATCAAAATATTCACAAAACTCAAGAAACTATACAAAATATTAGGTTAAATGAGTGGGAAATAATGATATAATTACCACTCATCACACCCCCAAACCTAACATTTTGCTAGTCCTCGAGCAAAACACAGAATAAAATAACATAAACATCCTTAAAATAAAATTTAACTAAGCCACTTTCGTAGGGATCACGATTGCATTTAGCATATGCAACAAGCCTTTAAACCCCTAGGTGTTCCTAGTGGACGAGTTGTAGTCTCGTGAGGGTTTACAACAATGATACCCACAAACATTTTACATAAGTAAAAAGATAGTGAAACTAATGCACACAAAAGCAAAAAGACAAGCGAAAAGAGAATAAAAGAAGTTAGTGACTAATCAAGTGAAATTTCTACTCCAAGTTACTAGTTGTTTTCTTTCTTTCTAAATTACTGAATAAGTAAATTCTCCGATCATTTTTTACCATTCTCCATATACACAGCTAACAAAATATTAAAAAACTCATTTTTGCCCACAACAGTCATAAGTGCAGTTGATAAGAGAGTAATATTTTTGTCCTAAAGTTTTATCGGAATTCACACCTTTTTGTAGCAATGGAATAATTTTTCTCATTTTTCTGATTTTTTCTTTGATTTTAGAATTTTTTTTTTTTATATACAATACTTTCTGTCTATGTAGCGAGTGTTGGGTCGGTGGCTCCCAAATCAGTTGGCTTTAGGGCACCAGGTGTTAAGACACCCCTACGGACTTAATTACTCAGACTTCAGATATATATATTTTTGCAGCATCTTTGATCCATGTAGCGAGTTTTGGGCCAATGATTCCAAACCAGTTGGTTTTAGGGCACTAGGTGTTAAAACACCCTAACAGACTTAATAACTCGGATCTCAGATGTTTTTTTTTTACTCTATTACTTTTTGAGATGCTTCCTCTAATTAAACTAGAGCACTGAATATTACAAACTTTTCAATTTTAGCTCATGTCCGTATGTTACTATGCATGTTAATAATATCTGCTAACTAAGCATATAAAGATCCATTTTAGTGAGTTTTATGGAGAATTTTGCAAATTAAATAATTTAAAATGAAATAAATAAAAATTAACTTGTTCCGAAATAGGTTTGAGATACGTCTAATGAGTGAAAACTCATTACTCAGCTATCTCTTACCAATTTCACTTTTTTAGTCAAAATAAAAACACAAAAACGTAAAATATTTTTGTAATTTTTGAAAAATTTTCAATTTTTTTGTATTTTTCGAAAAATTTTGGACTAAAAAAATAAAAACAACACACAGATTAAAAACAAGGTTTTGATCAACTAATTCCCTCCTCCAAACCTAAATGAGACATTGTCCCCAATGTCTTAAACAGTATAAGAAGAGTTTAGAAGATAATACCTGGTTAGTTGAAATTTTACAGGAAATTAAAGGTTAAGATCCAGATTAATCTGATGCCTCTTACCATGATCATCCTCGGACCAATTCATCTTTGAAAGGATAGGGTCAATTTGTGGTTCATAGGCTAAGATTTGGACAATTAGATCCGGACCAGTTCTGGCAGTAAAGATGAGTTCTTTTAAAGGTTTTGACACGAACCCATTTCTCCGAGCATCATCAAGAAACACACAAAGAAAATCATAAAATCCATCAACGTTAAACGTCCTAATTGGTTTCTGGTGTATGTTCAGGTTCACCCAAGATAGCACTATAAAAATTTCCTCCAATGTGTCCAAGCCACCTGGCAAAGCAATAAAAGCATCCGCACGATTAATCTTTCCTACCAATCGTTCAGACATACCTGGCACGATCAATTCATCTCCATTTGATGATCCAATAAGATTTGCCTCTGCCAAGGGTTTTGGAATAATTCCCAAAACGTGACTGCCTCCTTCCTGTACGGCCTTTGAAACGATCCCCATAAGTCTAAGATTGCCTCCGCCATATACTAAATGCATATTCCTTGCAGCTAAGACTCGACCCAATTCTTGTGCTGCCTCTACGTATTGTGGCTTTGTACCAACACTAGTACCGCAAAACACACAGATGTTTTCAACTCGTCTTCTTGAAGTGGCTTCCATGTTTTACTCTGGATGTCTTCAAAAGTGTAATGATGAGTTGAATTTATAACACCTGAAAAGGGTGAGTAAAATAATAGCACTAGTACCTGCCAAATGACAATTATTAGTTAAACAGTAAAATAAATCGTGATAGTAAAAAAGGTTTGGATCCTGTCGGAGAAAACAAATTACAATTATTAGGAAAAGACAAAGAGATATAATATGTACAAGAAAATTAGTAGCTTGAATGACGTCTATGCGCCAGGGACAAACTTCCCATCCAATTTTCTTATAAATTGGCAAACAGGGTCTTTTTGAGTCAGATTCCCAAGACTTAACTATTGTCTTTCTTTTTGGAATTGTGTATGTAATCTGCGAATTTCGTGATACACAAATCCACAGGGATGCGTCTCAAGAGTTTTAGATATATAATCCAAAGACTCCTTACTCAAGCCATCCCTAATGAAATTAATCTTATATTCGCGGTTATCAGACACCATTCCTAAAGAACGACAACGAGTATTACAAAACATACGAGCACATTTATAACAAACACACATTCTTTTGGCTCTTCTCTTTTTAGGATAGGTGCTCCTTCCTAAACCAGGCAGATGTGAAATAAAAGAGTCAGAAGACTCACCTGCCAATCGGACCCGTGCTTCAATAATCCAACGAATGTCAATAGGAATACCTTTGATCATCAGTAACCTCATCCGTTCCAAGCGAGCTTTGTAGAATTTTATCAGAGATTTTTGAGGGAGAGATGGAAATTGCTTGCGATGATTTACGAGAGCTTCTTCCATCGTGAAAGGACTTAATCTGCAAAAACTAAACACACCAAATTAAATCACACCAAATCACAATATATACAAAAATTGCATGGGTTGCCTCCCTGCGAGCGCTAAGTTTAAATTCGTTAGCTAGACGTGACTTCTCGAACGTTAAGCTGGATCTGAAAGTGTGACACTTTCTTTTTGCCCCTCAAATGATTCTCCTCAGTAGTGCTTAACACGCTTGTTTTTAACCTTGAAAGTTTTGTTGGAGTCAGGATCATGTATCTCAACGGCTCTATCTGGTAAAACTTTGGTGATCAGAAATGGACCTGACCACCGTGATTTTGGCTTCCATGGGAAAAATTTCACCCTTGATTTGTTTAACAATACCTTCTACCCTGGTTCCAGTTGTATGCCCACTAACTTCTCATCATGTCTCTTCTTTGCCTTTTCTTTGTACAATTTGGCATCCTCAAAAGGTTGATTGTGAAAATCCTCCAATTTTTTGATTTGGTAGAACTTTTTCTCTTCTGTTGCTTGTAGTGCAAGAATTGGATTTTTTAGTGCAAAAGATGCTTTATCTTCAGGCTCCACAGACAATTGACATGTTTTAAGTTTGTCAGTAGAACTTTGCATTGCATTGGAGTTCTGAATGGTACTGTGTATCACATCAAGTCTGAAACATCCCTTCTTCTTTTCATCATCTGGGAAATTCATGGCCTTGAAAACATTGAATGTTACTTATTGGTCTTGTACCCTCATGGTTAATTCTCCTTTTTGTACATCAATAATGGTTCATCATGTAGCCAAGAATGTTCTCCCGAGGATGATTGGCACGTCTGTGTCTTCCTCCATACCAAGGACAATAAAATCTGTTGGGAAAATGAATTTGTCAACCTTGACCAGCACATCCTCAACTACGCCTCTTGGAAATACGAGCGTTCTATTAGCAAGTTGTAGAGAAACTGAAGTTGGCATTTTTTCTCCAATCTGCAATTTCCTGAAAATAGAAAAAGGCATCAAGTTAACACTCACACCAAGATCACACAGAGCATTACCGAAGTCATGTTCTCCTATGGTGCAAGGAACAGTGAAACTACCAGGATCTTTCAACTTTAGAGGAAGTTTTTTCTGAATGATGGCGCTGCATTCTTCTGATAATGCTACTGTCTCATAATCTCCCAATCTCCGCTTTCGTGAAAGAATGTCTTTCATGAATTTGACATAGCTGGGCATTTGTTCCAACGCTTCTGCAAATGGAATGTTGATATGTAGCTTTTTGAACACCTCCAAGAATCGAGCAAACTGCTTGTCCACTTTATTATTCTGAAGATGCTGAGGAAAAGGTGGATGTGGAGTGATCTGTTCTTTTTCCTTTGCATCTTTTTCCTCCATCTGTTGCTTTATTTCTTTTGGAACTTCCTCAGTAGTTGTTTTGGCTCCAACATCTTTGTTGATTTCAATACCGCTTTTTAACATGATGGCATGACATTGCTCATTTCCCATGTTCCTAGGATTTGGCTCTATGTTGCTATGAAGGTTACCTGGCGGTCTGTAACTCTAAGCATTGGCCAGTTGTCCAATTTGATTCTCCAGTGCTTTAATAGAAGCAGATTGACTTTGAATTAATACTGCTTGGGATTGAAACATAGCATCATATCTTGCTGCTTGAGAGTCATATTTTGCTTCTATCTTTTTCAAGTGGGTCAACACTTCTATTATTCCTGATTCATTTGCCTGCTCCTAGCATTTGTTCTGTTGTTGGAATTCGGGTGGTGGGTTGTTCAATTACCCTGAATTGTTACTTCATGCGAAATTGGGATGATTCATCTACCCTGTGTTGTAGGTGTTAGAATATGGATTGTTCCCCTGTCTGTTAAAATTGTTGACATAATTCACCATTTCTTTATGTTGGTTGAAAGATTCTTACTTAGGTGCTCCTCCAAATGGTGAACTTGTGCATCCCCCATTAACTTTCATGTTAAGAGTTTCCAGATTTTTGCAATCTGATCCAGCTTGGCATTAACTGCTAGGTTGGCTCCAACTTTATAAATTCCAGCAATTCGTTGGATCAAGCTTTTTTCTGTTGGCCACAATGAATTATTGTTAGCCATTTATTCAATTAGGTCCCAGGCCTGATCTTCTCATTTTTCCATCAAACTCCTCCAGTAGCAGCATCAATTGTGGTTCTCATTATTCTAGAAAGTCCATTGTAGAAGTTTAGACTTGTAGCCAATTTGTGATCTATTGATGAGGACATTTCCGGAGTAAATCTTTGAATCTTTCCCAAGCTTCGCAAAGGGATTCTGAATCTTGTTGCACGAAGGATGTGATGTCATTTCTCAACTTTGCAGTTCTGGCTGGTGGAAAATACTTTGCAAGGAATTTGGTGGCTAGAGTGTTCCAAGTTGTGATGGAACCTGCTGATAACGAATATAGCCAAACTTTAGCTCTGTCTTTCAGGGAATATGGAAAAACCCGCAGTCTCATTGCTTCTTCAGCTGCTCGGTTGTAATTGAAAGTACCGCAAACTTGCAGGAAGTTGCTGATGTGGGCATTAGGATCTTCAGTTGCATTTCCCCCCAAATTGCACTGACTGCTGAATCATCTGAATGCATGTTTTGTGTCACATGCATTTACTGGTAAGGGAGGAAGTACAATACAGGAAATGAGTCTGTCAACCACCGGAATGGTTCTATCTCAAATGGGAATCAGTGGTACAACATTCAAAGGTTCAGGTTCCATGTTGACTAAAACTTCTTGGCCTTCTCGCCTTTCCCGTCTCAACTGTCTGATGGTTCTTTCAATTTCTGGGTCAAGCGGTCGGAGTTCAAAGCTTCTAGTTCGTCTCATGTAGATTCTGAGAACCTGAAACACAAGAAAACAACAATAATAAGTAAAAAGAAATTAGATACAAGTAACGTATCTAACCCCAAAACTAATAGTGAAAGATAAATAAGTCCCTGGAACCGGCGCCACAAACTTGACCGGTGCGTAAACAAACGCGTATAACGCATGCGCACATATCGTTCAAGTAGTATAAAAAGTATCGATCACATGAGGACTTAATACCTAATCTATTAATTTTATGAGGTAAAATTATTACTAGTATCTAACAGGTTGATTGATTGATTTGAGATGGTGATGATTCTAAATTTAAAAACAAGTAAATAAAATTGCACAAAAATAGGTTTAAGAAAATTCAATATTAAAAACTATCTAGGGTTGTAATTTCTTCCAATATCATTTTAAAGATGAAGTGATTATTTTATGTTTGTGTAATAAATCGGTTTACTAACCTGGAACACTAAATTATGCGAAAGCCTTTGTCGATGGTCAGACGCAAATACCCAGTTTAACCCAATTGAACCATATGTCTATGTCAACCAAATTATCTGGATTCATTAAGTTTAAGTTCCAATTATGGCTACCCCCGCCCGACAGGTATATGTCTATCCTATAAGGAAATCTATTAAAGGGTTATCTATCCTCAAGGAAGATCGTGGGCTATTAAGTCTAAGGCTGAAACCTAAAATCCCTATGTCTAGTTCATTTTAGATTTACCATATCAATCTTATTAGTGGCCAATTAACAAGACGCATTAGGCTTAAGACTTAATAAGTAAACCTTTAAATTACCCAAACTATAAAATAACCTCTTATAAACCAGTGATATTAAAAGTCATCACAACCCCAGATAACTAATTTAGTTACAACACATAACTAGGACTAATAAAAACTTGAAAGTAAAAGACATAAAGTAAAAATGCTGAAAAGTAATTGCGGTAAAGTAAATTACAATAAAATAAAATGCTAAGATAAAAGGATCAACTTTTACTACTACTAATTTAGATATCTCCCATAATATAATATATAAACTTGTGATTATTTTACCAACCAGCCATATAGGCGGTAACCTGATTAAGTCAAATTAAGTCCAACCAGCCATAAAGGCGGAACCAAAATAAACCTGCCATATAAGAGGTAAGAATATTTAATTACCCACCGACCAATTTGGCGGTATCTTTTTTAAGTTAAATTTTAAATAGTGAATATATTATATTTAAGGGAGATTAATCTAAATAGCAATAGTAAAAGAATTACCTTTCACCATAGCAGGGAGAAGTTACCTCCTCATGGTAAACAGTAAAAACTGTAAAAAGTAAAGAAAGTAAAACACAATTATTACAAAAAGTAATTAAAATTAATTAAAAAACTAAAATTTAAAAGAAATTAGATAGAAAACTCCATATTTATATGAGAGAATTCAGAGAGAATGGTACATCTGAAATCAGAAAACTGAGCTCTATTTATAGGCGTCAGTAAGGGTCGCGCGTCGCGACGCCAACTCATGTCGCGATGCCCGTTTGGTCGACCTGGCAGCTTCTGGTTCGTCGGCTTCAGATTCTGGATAAGGTGATAAGGCGACACGTGGCAAGGTGGTTGAAGCTCAATTATTGTGACACGTGGCGGCTCGTGATTGGCTGATTCAGATTCTTATCCGCCACATGTTAGATACGGATAAATGAGTCAATGATTGATGCTGACGTGGCGCTGACGTGGCGACACGTGGCAAAGTGACTGTCGGCACAATAAAATTGCGACATGTGGCACGCTGTGATTGGTTGATGATGACGTGGCAGCCATGTGGCACTTTGACTTGGTCAACAGGTGATGTGGATGATGACATGGCAATGACGTGGAGTGACACGTGGCGATGGCGACTGTCGGCACCGTAGGATGATGACACGTGGCACGACGCATGTTAGCAGATCGACTGTGATGGTGACACGTGGCACGGCGCACGTTAGCAAAGTCAAATTTTCTCAGATTCTGACTTGTGGACCCGGCACACGTTAGCACTGTTCGGCGTATGTTAGGCGTCGTGACGCCAAAGGCTTGCGCGTTGCGACGCGGACAAATTACAAAAATTCCATTTTTTTCCAATTTTCACTATTTTGGCCCAAATCACCTCCAGAGAGTCCTGAAACTTTATTTATCTACAAAATAACACAAAACACATCAAAATATTCACAAAACTCAAGAAACTATACAAAATATTAGGTTAAATGAGTGAGAAATAGTGACATAATTACCACTCATCATTATCCGATTATAGAGATTAGTTGCCAGTGATCCGATATATGCTTCGTACGGGGCAGACACAATTCCAGCCTCAAGCCTAGCATGTGACATCCGATTCTGGATCGTAATACGCAATACACTTATACTACACCTGATAAAGATTATATATTCCTTTAAAGAATATTTCTGGAGAATTGGGTAGGCACGGTGCTTTGCTAGAAGCCAACCATGTCTTGTAAATCGGTAAGACTGTGGTACCGGGTACGCACGTGTTCGGATATTTCGATGACCGCATTTACTGCCAACATATCCAGGGATCTCTTGGGTCGTTTCCCCAAGATTCACCGATGAGATTTGACTCGAACATAATTAATCTGGGATTAATTATGAGAGATAAAATTAATCTGGGATTATTTATCAGAGAAAGAATTAATCTAAGATTAATTGCATCGAGAATTTATCTGGGATTAAAATTCATCGAAATCGATCGAATGAATTAATTTGAAATTATCTCATAGATATATTATCTCATAGATATATTAATTGAAATCGGATTTCAATACGGAATTAAAATTGGATTTTAATTCAAGCGAACGAATTAATTTGAAATTAATTCGTAAGCGACTGTCGTAATAATTTTGCGAGGCATTATTATTTAGTAAAATTGGATTTAATTACGTCGCGACGGAAAATTCAATTAATCGGATTAAACGAATCTGAGCCCGAATTGTGTTGAACAAACCAATTTGAATTTTGAATTCAAAATTAGGTGGGACCCACATCTCACATCACTTGTCAAAAGTGATGGTGATAGGGAAACTCACCCATGAGTTTGGAACACTAAAAGAAGGCTTGGAGCTTCCATCATCCATTGAAAAAGTTTTGAACTTCAACTGATCATTGTGAGTATTTTTTGCAACTCTCTTTAATTTTTCATACACGAATCACGCTTAGAGATCCCGTGGCATGTCTAGGACACTAATAGGCTTCACTCACAAGGATTAAGCTTTAAACTATTTAGAGATTAAGGATGTCACAACTTGTATTGGCTTAAGAAAACTTTCTCTCAACATTTGAGTAAGGTTTCTTTTCTCTCAACCCTTAAGAAAATTTTGTTTTCTCTCAACCTTTGATGAAACAAAATTCTGGATTTTAGTACTCTCTCTACTCTCGATTTTTTCTTTTTCTCAGAGATGGTAGAGATTATATTCTATCAAAGCCAACTACTATTGTCTCCAAGCTACCAATTCCTTCTTGTAATGGCAAACACACTCAACATTTGAGTGAGATTCCACCAAAGCCAACTACTCTTGTCATTGAGCTTCTAATGGGTTTCTAGTAATGGCAAACATACTTAAGTGGATGCCTTACAAAGGCATAAGAAGCAATAGCAAATGACAAAGCAAAGACAATATGTCAAACCTAACCTTGGACATAAACACTTGGAGAGCATGGCAAGCCATGTGTTCTTGTCTCCATGATGACTCATTTATCATTATCATAATAATGATGTAATCATCTAATTTATGTGTAATAATTATCTTATAATTATTAGTAACTTGATTATCTTATAATCATGATTTGATTATCTCATAATCAAAGAATTCTAGAAAACATTAAGTTAAACTAATTTAACATAGTTTTCATTTGTGACAAATTATATTATTAATTATATTAATAATATTCAAACATTATGTGACCATATAATTAGACAATCTAATTATATTAGGTTTGCTACAGTTGATCGAGGTAGTACGGGGACCAAATGGACCTACGATTCCGAGCTCCAATAATCTCGTCATATCAATAAATCTCATTAATTAAATATTCTGAATTATTAACTTCGTGTTATTCCACTAAAAACTCAAAGTTGCACTCTCGTCGCCATAGATGGAAATAATAATAAGCCGAAATTATTCGGTCTTCCATCGATATAGTCATTATATACGAATTTGTTGAGGTTTAGGCGGTATTACCGGGTAAAACAACGGAACGTGGAAAATCAAAATTTTCCGATTTCGATAATTTTTCTTGGGCAATTAAAATAACCTTATTTATTTAATTACTCAATACTTAAAAACTAAAAGTTTTACACAACATCCAAAATTTTAACCTTATTGCTGAATTGCCCCAAAATATTATATTTTAATCATTTTAGACCTAATGTGTTCAAATACAAATTTAAGTGATTTCAAATCACTACAAAAATGATTTATACATGTCTTATACATGAAAATACAAATTCCAACTCAAGAAACCAATTTTCCCACAATTGCCGAATGGTCCAAGATTTTTCAAGTTTAATCAATTTAGTCCAATTTGTTCAAAACAACTCAAGATCAAATCCAATAAACACCAAATTTAATATACATCATATATACATCAATACACAACACATACATGAAAATTCCAAAATTTGGAAAGGGTTATGAAACCTAATTTTACAAATATGTTCAATAGACCCAATTACACCAAATTATCCAAATTCGATACTTTAATTCAATCTTTACTATACCAAACAAGTCTCACCACCATGAAACAACTCAAGAACAATTCTAGGTCATCAAAGAGTGGCTTAGTAACTCTAGAATGGCAACTTGATTATCAAATAATCAAAAGAAAGCTTATAAACCAATTTCAAGCTTACTTTGTTAATTATACATGCTAGCACCTTTCAAACAAGTTCCCAACAAATAAATTACATGCTTAAAGAGAAGAGAAAAATCTAAGCTACACCTGTTGAAGCCTAGAACTTTAGAAACAATTTCTAAGTTGAAAAGTGAAGGAAAAACTTACAAAATCCAAATTTTTGCTCAAGCATTCACCTTTGTTCTTCAACTTTCTCTCAACTTTCTTTGCATTTAATTTTTGGTTACTTGAAATTATGAAACCAAAAATGAAACAAAAGCTTATATTTTTCAAAGTATGGCCGAAAAAATGGAAAACAAATAAATAGCCAAGTGTTTCATTTTGTTTCAATTAAATAAATGGAAAATGATTTACAAAAATATGTGGTATTAGTTCATCAAACCATTTAATGAAATTCACCATTTGTATCAATCATTATTGGCCATTTACTAACTTTAAAAAAATAATAAGATATTTATTATTTAATTAATTTAATTATTTAACAATTAAATAATCAAATAATTAAATACATATATTGATTATATATGTCAAATATCACAATTTGACATTTAACAAATGACCGAAAGATCCCAATCACATGTATTTTCGTTTAACCGTTAAACGACTTATAAATAATCAGTATTATTCATAAAAGTTGCCCCATTGCTCTACGAGTATATTTCATTAGTGAGACTCTCTAAGTTCAGGCATATTCGTCACGAAATCTAATTTTTTGTCCATAATCTACCCACCCGTAAATTATGACGAACATAGATAAACTCTCTAAACCATACAGGTCGAGGTCATTGCATACGTATAATTCCTCCGTCACAAGTATCCAGATTATTCCAGAGATATAGATATAAACGTCAAATCTCTATAGATATAATCACGTCGACATTCATATTAGTAATCTCTTAATAACACTTAGAACTCACTTCTATAGTGTACCACAAGCCCATAAATTTAATAGATTACTAAGTCCATATTGAATACACATGCTCTGTACACAGAACTGATGGATCCTATCTTGAAACACACAGGATATCCTGAGCATCAGTCCACACCAACTAACAGGCGGAGGTCTGATCTAAAAAGATTGATGACTTGGATGCCATCAAAGTGTGGAGGATAACTCATATATCCACAGTGATATCACAAGTCAAAGAATCACTATGCTTACTCAACCCGAGAAGATTCTTATTGAAATTGGTGTACCATCCATTAAGAATCTTTGGTGAGTCTTCAATGTTTATCTGATATACACACCTACATGTCTGTACGAGTCTCCCGAGACTCATGGTTCACTGAGAAACCATTGGAATCTAATATTCAAATATACGACAAGCCGGTCTTATCGGGTTTACTTACTGATCAAGTAATTGTAACCCTTGGCCAGGAACACTTAAATAATGATATTGTTATGATACGACTCAATGTCAGTTGCGACGCTTTTGCAACAGTGTCATTTACGTTCATTTTATTCATTAATAAAATATATACAAGAGTATTTACAAGGAAATACATAAGAAATTGGCACTCAGAGCGCCAACCCTAACAAAATCTCTCATTTGCTCTAGTTCAAATATCAATTGTATCTAATACCCATCGACTCCATATACTTATCAAATAACTTCAGAGGTATGGCCATCGTAAGCGGGTCTGCTACATTATCTTCACTTGGGACCTTGCATATGATAATGTCACCTCACGACACAATCTCTCGAATGATGTGGTACTTTTGTTCAACATGCTTCAATTTCTGATGGGCCTTTGGTTTCTTTGCTTGCACAATGGCTCCATTATTATCACAGTATAGCGGAATCGAATTTTCAAAATTTGGGACAACTCTCATTTCTGTGATAAACTTCTTAATCCAAACAGCTTCTTTTGCAGTTTCAGAAGAAGCAATAAATTCCGCCTCTATGGTGGAATCAACTGTTGACCCCTATTTGGAACTCTTTCAACAAATTGCACCTCCGTTAAGGGTAAATACGAATCCTGATGTAGACTTTCTATCATCTGGAACCGACTGGAAATCAGAATCCGTATACCCATTAACCTGTAGTTTATTTCCTCCATAAATTATAAAGTTATCTGTAGCACCTTTGTGATACTTCAGGATATGTTTAATGGCTATCCAATGGTCGTTACCTGGATTGGACTGATATCTGCTTGTAACACTAACTGCAAAGCTGACATCAGGCCTAGTACATAACATTGCATACATGATGTTACCCAAACACGAAACATAAGGCTGATTAGACATTCTAATCTTCTCATCTTCTGTTTGCGGACACATCTTCTTCGAAAGATGAATGCCATGCCTGAATGGTATATTTGTTGTCTTACAGTTACCAAAATTGTACCGTTCTAAGATCTTATCTATGTACTTTGATTGGGATAACCTAATAAGCTTCATTTCTCTATCCATATAGAGTTTTATACCTAAGATATAAGAAGCTTTACCCAGGTCATTCATGGAGAAATTCTTACAGAGGTAAGCTTTGATGCCTTGCATCATCCCGATATCATTTCTAATGATCAGGATGTCATCAACAAAGAGAACTAAAAATACTACCATACTCCCACTAGCCTTCTAGTACACAGGATTCTTTCAATTCTTGAGAAAACCAAACAATCTAATAATCTCGTCGAATCGAAGATTCCAACTTCACGAAGCTTGTTTAAGTCCATAAATGGACTTCTTAAGCTTACAAACCATGACCGAGATCTCGCTGGATACAAAACCCTACGGCTATTCCATATAGATTTCTTCCTCAAGAAATCCATTTAAAAAAGTCGTTTTGACATCCATTTACCAAATCTCGTAATCATGGTAAGCAGCAATAGACAAAAAATCCTTATAGACTTTTGCATCGCAACTGACGAAAATGTTTCATCGTAGTCGACACCAGGTCGCTGCGTGTAACCTTTAGCTACTAGTCGGGCCTTAAAGGTTTCAACCTTTCCATTAGGCCCGCGCTTCCTTTTGTAAACCCATTTACTATCGATAGGAATAATTCCTTCAGGAAACGGAACCAAGTCTAAACTCGATTCTGATGCATAGAGTCTAACTCTGATTTCATGGCCTCTTGCCACTTCACGGAGTCGATGTCCAACATCATTTCTCTATAGGTGTAAGGATCAGTCTCTTCAATTAAGAGAACATCTGGACCTTTTTCTTATATCAAATATAAGCATTCAAGAGGTCTAGATACCCTTTGAGACATATGGAGTATGTGTGTTGAAGGTTCTTCATCTACTTGAACTATGGGTTTCTCTGTTGCTTCGTTGATTTCAGGTTGTACTTTATTAAGTTCAATTGTCTATGATCACCACCTTCAGACAAAAATTCTATTTCTAGAAATTTTACGAAGCGAGCTACGAACATATTTCGATGCTCGGTATCATAGAATAAATATCCTTTCGTATTTGAAGGATATCCAACAAACCTAAAATTTTGCCCTCGAGGCGAAAGCTTATCTTGGTGAGTCATCCTGACGTATGCAGGACAACCCCCAAACCTTAACATAATTAATATTCGGTTTCCTACCGGTCCATATCTCATACAGAGTCGTAGGAACAGCCTTTGAATGAATCTTATTCAAAAGATGAGCGATAGTTAAAAGAGCATAACCCCATAAGTAATAGGGAAAATCTGTATAACTCAACATCGATTGGACCATATCCAATAATATTCGATTTCTCCTCTTTGACACTCCATTGTGCTGTGGAGTACCCAGATGAATATATTGAGCAAGAATCCTATTCTACTTTAAATAATCGGTGAACTCATCACTCATATATTCACCGCCTCGATCATATCAAAGACATTTAATATATTTACCAGTCTGTTTTTCTACTTCATTTTGGAATTCTTTGAACTTTTCAAAGGTTTCCGATTTCTATTTCATCAGATAAACATAACCATACCGTGAAAAATCATCAGTAAAGGTAACGAAGTACGAAAACCCACTGTAAGCAGTATTACTCATTGGACCACATACATCAGAATGTATCAGTTCCAATAAGTCAGTGGCTCGGTGTCCAACACCAGAATATAGGGCTTTGGTCATTTTACCTTGAATACAAGATTCACAAGTTGGATAGGGTTCAATGGTGAGATTCTGTATCAAACCATTCCTAACCAACTGGGTTAGGCGTTTCACGCCAATATGACCCAACCTCATATGCCATAGTTCAGTATTATTTATTTCAGATAATTTACGTCTATTAATTCCAACATTAAAGATATCTTGTGAGGTATGCAATATGTAATGACCATGCTCATTTGGACAAACTAGGATCTGAATATTATTTCTATCATATAAATATAAAGAACGAGTCTTAATATTTACATTTTATCATTCAGTATCTAATATAAAAAGAGACATAATATTCGCAACACAACCCGGCATAAAAAATAGTCATTCAACAAAAGTCTCCCACTGGATAGGGGAATATCACATAAGTCCACTGCAACCGCATCTAGAGAGTCGCCACTCCCGAATCGTAATTGCATCTCCCCAGATTTCATCCGTCTAATTTCCTTCAGCACCTGCAACGAATTGCAAATATGAATCGGACAAACATAATCTAAAATCCAACTAGATGATATCAATAATAGGGAAAATAAAAGTACCTGAAGTCGATGCTCTTTCCTTCCTTATTTGGGCAAGGTAGTCCGGACAGTTCCTTTTCCAATGTCTGACTTTCTGGCAGTGGTGGTACTTGTCCTCAGCAGCTCTCTTGAGCTCGCGATCTTTCCTTGCGGAGGAACATTTGTACCCTTATTCTTCTTTCCTTTTTGCTTCTTCTTCCCTTTCGACTTGGACTGGGAAGAAG
This sequence comes from Zanthoxylum bungeanum, assembly GCA_019454045.1. Classification (NCBI taxonomy): domain Eukaryota; kingdom Viridiplantae; phylum Streptophyta; class Magnoliopsida; order Sapindales; family Rutaceae; genus Zanthoxylum; species Zanthoxylum bungeanum. The sequence goes on from SKCR01034520.1 coordinate 267,951, forward strand.
CGGAAATTGAAGTGGGTTTAGGAGGGCGAGTCGACATTCCCTTCCTCAAATCTTCCTCTGCCATGAGAATCATCCTATGCAACTCTTGGTAAGAACACTGAATCTTATTTTTATTGAAGTACATCACAAATTGGCGATAAGATCCTGGGAGCGAACCCAGAATGAAATTCTCTCCCAGAGTATCATTGAGAGGGAAGTTATTGTGCCTCAATTGTTCGATCAAATCGATAAAATGAAGCACAACCTGTCCCTCATCAATTTTAGAATGGAATAGTTTCATTGCTACTTTATGAAGCAAGACTTGTTCTTAATTCATGAACGATTCACGGAGGCGTGTCATCATACTATATGTGTCAGGCACCTCAAAGTACTGCCTCTTAAGCTTCGAAGCCAGGGAACTGAGAATATATGATCTAACTCTTAGATCATCATCTTTCAATCTCTGGAAAGTCTCAACTTCCTCCAGTGTCGCATCCTCAGATACGACAAGGGGCAACAGAACTTCTAACACTTATCTGATCTTCTCAGATCTGAGGAAGATCCTCAAATCCATATCCCAATCCGCAGAGTTCTCTGCGCCTTTAAGCTTATTTTTCTCCAACATACGAGCAAAAGGATTGTTCAAAGAAGCCGCCATCGCAAATCTATCATATAGATATCGAAACATGGTAAGCAGACAAAACAGTTTCATATAATATCAAAAGCATTAAATAGATCATGGATTTTTAATCTAAAAATACACTTCCCACTATTTCATGTAAAACTGTAATCCCCAAACAGAATACAAAACATCCAATAATCAAATTAAAATAAAATAGTGAAAGGTGGACCCCATGAATATATTTCAGCTCACAGCTTTGGCACAATCTCGCATACTTATATTCATTAGGTAGACAACCAATTGTCGATCACTTAACAGTGACTCATGGGGTTTTAGTCCAGGTCATTTCTCGTTGTGACAGCTTTGGCATGTTCACAATGAGGCGTACCAATGTTAAACTTGTCAATGATAAATTCAAGATATTTGCGTAACCCTGACAAATTTGGCACGTTCAGGATTCCGTTTTCACTTGAATTTACCTAATATCAATTATTTATCCTGTACAAATAAACTTCTACCGGCTATACCCTCACTGCTTTGGCACAATCTCAAATATAGTCGTAGAAAATTTATTTATAACCTTATTGACAAGACGGACCATAAAACATGCATCAAATATATATTTTAAATATACTACATGTATCATTCTCAGCGAGTTTATTTACTGACCAAGTATTTGTAAACATTGACCAGGAACAGTTAAAGAATGATATTATTATCATACGACTCAATGTCAGTTGCGCCTCTTTTACAACAGTTTCATAACTAATCACTCTAACGTCATTTACGTCTTTACCATATAATGAAGAAGTAATATTAAAGAAACTGTTTATTTTATTCATTAATAAAATATTTACAAGAGTATTTACAGGGAAATACATAAGAAATTTGTGCTCAGAGCACCAACCCTAAAAGAATTGGCCTTACGAATATCTCATAATTAAAGCTGGGTCATAAGTCTGTTACACCCTCTAATTATTTAACCTTAAGTATCAATGATTCTCTAATGAACAAAATATTCATAACCATTATGAATATAATTCTTCATATTCTCAATAGAAAGATGAGCGCTCTTTGTTCAAGTACTGAATCAACTCTTAAGCAAGATATTCATATACTTCTCGTAAGAATGAGTGAATTCCATATCTATGTAAAACAACCCCAGCTACACACCAAACCATATCCCCAAAATATGTAGTTATTTGTCAGGAATGCTTCTTCCAACCTCATTATAGTAAATCAAAGGACATAGCCTGACATGTAGGAGTTCGTAGTACACTCAGGATTAAGATCAATCCATATATGACCATCTAGTAGATAAAATGAATTTCTATGTTTAACGGATATTAAAAGGATATTCATATTTATATGGGTCCAGTCTTATATGATCACATCATACAAAGTGTCTTCATTCCCATGTCACTACATGAACGATCCTGGATCAAGATCGTCATATCAATATATGGAATGGACCGCATCTATAGATAAACCACAAACAAAGTTCTCACTTCGTTTTCTCTCTATGGACTATTTTAGATTACTGACTTCATACTTAAATCCTATTATGTATACTACTTATACACTAAGTCTGAAGGTACAAGAGTAATCAAGGAAAAGCAAGACAATTTACAATATGCGATTTAAATCAAACAACTTTTGACAAATCAATACAACATGTTTTATTTCAATAAACAATTCTGTTTATAATACATGAAGCTCTAGGGCATAAAATCCAACAGGGTCCAGTCCAATATAATCACATTATACATGGTGCCTTCATTCTCATATTACCACATGGGTGATCCTGAATCAACGTCGCCATACAATTATAGAATGAACCGCAGCTATAGATAAATCACAAACAAAGTACCCGTTTTGTCTGCTCTCTATGGACTATTTAAGATTACTAAATTCTGACTTAAATCCTCTTGTGTATGACACTCATACACTAAGTCTGAAGGCACATGAGTAATCGAGGATAAACAAGATAATCTACAAAATTCGATTTAAATCAAACATTTTGATAAATGAATAATGCATCTTTTATTTCATAACAAATAATTTCTTTTACATTACATGAAGCTTTAGGGTATATATCTCAACAATCTACCACCTATACTAGAGAAAATGGGACATGTCATGTAATCCTAGACCCTCTAGGTGACCTTCAAACACTTTAGCCGACAAGGTCTTTGTAAACGGATCAGCCAGATTCTTCGCGGATGCAGTCTTCGTGACAGAAGTGTCTCCTCTATGCATTATCTCCCTTATGAGATTAAATTGTTTCTCTATATATTTTCCCTTCTTGTGGCTTCTTAGTTCTTTGGATTTTGCCACTACACCACTATTATCGCAATAAAGTGTGAGTAGTTTATCCATGTCTGGAACAACTTCCAGATCTCCCAAGAATTTTCGGAGCCAGACTGATTTCATAATTACTTCAAAGCTGCTACATACTCAGCCTCCATGGTGGAGTCAGCAATATAATATTGTTTTATACTCCTCCACACAATGCCCCCTCCACCTAGGGTAAACACTGATCCATATGTTGATTTCTTAGAATCGACATCCGTCTGAAAATCAAAGTCCGTATAACCTCTAAGGATCATATCCTCACCAGAATATGCATGCATATAATTTCTTGTTCTCTTAATATACTTGGGAATATGTTTCACAACTACCCAATGATCCAATATTGGGTTAGACTGAAACCTACTGACTACTATCACTGTAAAATAGATGTGCGGTCTCGTGCATAACATAGCATGCATGTGACTACCAACTCCTGAGGCATATATGATATGTCTCATTTCCTCAACTCCTTAAGGTGTCTTAAGAAAATGTTCCTTTGAAAAATGAATTCCATGCCGATAAGGTAAATTGCATTTCTTAGAATTTTGCATCCCAAATTGCACAAGTATCTTGTCGATATAAGATGCTTGAGACATAGCTAACAATCATCCCTTATGATCTCGAAGAATCTAGATCCCAAGTACATAACCAGCCTATCCCAAATCTTTCATTTGGAATTGGTTAGCTAGCCAGGTTTTCACGTTCGATAATTTTTTACATCATTCCCAATTAGTAAAATATCATCGACGTAAAAAATGAGAAAAACCACCTTTTCATCAACGAAGCGCTTGTATACACAAGGCTCATCGATGTTCTGTTCAAAATTATAAGACTTGATCGTGGTATCAAATCTTATATTCCAATATCGAAATGCTTGCTAGAGTCCATAAATGGACTTTGCAGCTTGCAAACCTTTTGCTCTTAACCTTTGGCGATGAACCCCTCAGGTTATATCATATAGATACACTCATCAAGATTTCCACTCAAGAATGCAGTCTTGACGTCCATCTGTCAAATCTAATAGTCATAATATGCGACAATGGAAATAAGAGTGCGGATGGATTTGAGCATGGATTCTGGCGAGAAAGTTTCCTCAAAGTCAACTCTCTCTTTCTGGGTATAACCCTAGGCCACTGGCCTAGCCTTGAAGGTATGTACCTTCTCATATGCTCCCTTCTTTCTCTTATATAAACTTGCAACCTATAGGTTTTACCCCATCATGTTGGTCTACAAGTTCCTAGACTGAATTGGAGTACATAGATTCCATCTCGAGGTTCATGGATTTGAGCCATTCCTTTTTTATCAGAATCATCCATTGCACTACAATAGCTCAATTGATCATCTACATCATTACTGGAGGTGACAAATTTTTCCTTTCCAATCCCTAGATAGCAATCAGGTTGTCGCACAACCCTTCCACTACGTCTAGGTGGTAGACTCTCTTGATATTACTGCATCTAACGCTCAAATGTCAAAAGTGTTATGTTATTAAAATTGTCAAAAACTGTTGTTGATGATGCATTAGTCTAACCAGAAAGTAACTCATCGAGTACCAATTTACTGCGAGGTATGAATTCTCTCATATAGTCATCTTTAAGAAATACAAACACTTTGATCTCTTCTTATACTATAAAACAACCCACCCATAGTCTCTTTTGGATAGCCTACGAATAGGCACACCTTAAACACAACTCCAACTTTTTAGTCTTGTTCTTCAGCATATGCGTTGGACACCTCCATATGCAGAAATATTACAAAATAGCTTTGCGACCCTTCCACAACTCTAAATGTATCTTTGGAATAGACTTAGATAGATTTACGTTAAGGATATACATTTATGTTTGTGATGTATACCCTTAAAAAGAACTAGGTAATGAACTGTCAATAAACATTGATCTCATCATGTCTTGTAGGGTTTGATTTCTCATTTCTACAACACCATTCTGTAGTGGTATTCTCGGTGCAATGAGTTGGGATACCATCCCATACTCAACTAATAACTCCTCGAATTCATTGTCGAGGTATTCTCTTTCATAATCTGATCGTAGAATTTTGACGGCTTGACCTAATCGGTTTTCAATCTTAGTACGATAATCTTTAAACTTTTCAAAGGTACCTGATTTATGCTGCATTAGGTAAACATGCACATATCTAGAATAATCATCAATAAATGTGACGAAATATTCATAACCACTTATTGATTAGTTGGATCTTAGCCATTTTCCAATAAAATATCTATTAGTAATATTACCTTCTTGACTAGACTCATAGACTGGTAAGTTGCAGTCATTTAACTGACTTAAGGATCCACTTTCTACTAATTGGTTTATCTTGTCAAGGTAAATATGGCCAAGTATGGGATTCCACAGAAATGTGTTATCGTGAGAAATCCTTTGCCGTTTAGTTTTGGGTTTTGCAACCTTAAACATCTCAGTGTTGAGCAGTGAGCTATGTTTTAACAGTCTTAACATATATAAGTTATCTCCCAGTTTTCTTTGCATATTGGTAATCCATTTAAAAAATAATAACTATTATTATTTAAATAAAATTGAAACCATCATGCAATAGTTTTGAAACTGAAATTAAATTTCTGTGACAAAACAGGAATAAATAACATTTTCTTTAAATTAAATAGCTTTTATTTTAAAATTGAAAAGTGATAACTCCCACTGCTTTTACTGAAACAACATCCTATGTTCTGACTCTCATGGTAAATTTATCTTTATCAAGGTCTTTCCATGTATCAAGCAGTTGTACCTTTTGTCTTCCTAGTGTTTCTTTCTTTTATTTTCGGTTTTGAAAGACTCGGCAACATTTGCCTCTCCACTAGGCTTATAAGGATCCATCAGCATGGACTCCAAAATGGTGAGCTCATTTAGCAATTATGTAAGAGTGAAAATCAACTTATTCATAACATAGTTGCTCTCAAACTGCAGTAAACACTTCAAAAAAGATCACATTATAATAGTCATATAGCTATGGGGCGGCCACATTAAAGTTGGTCAGTATCCCCAAGACCTTCTTTTGGATGGATGTCCATTCCTTCATCTTCGTGGTCATCTCTGAGACCAAGGCCTCATGACGTTAACACTTCGAAGGGTACCTAAATATGTCATGTAATGACTATATCATCATATATGTTATAGCCATTGGTTCATGCTTTGCAACAATAATATCAGACATCCCTACTGGAAAGTAGTAGTGGGTCTTCTCATTGGCCGTACCCACTTTTGGTGAGTATCATATACAGCTTGGCTCTGAAGGATACTCCTCCTTCAGGACAAATATAAGGTCTTAAAAAGACCAAGAAATCTTTCATGTTACTTTTTTTTAACGTAACTTTATCTCGTATATTTGTCGTTAACAAGTATGGAAATATCTGGAAAATGGCTGATAAATTTTAAAATAAACATGCATTCAAAAATTTCATTCATCGCATATTGAAATCATCTCAAGCATTTTGGCATAAAATTAAACATGATGCATGGACCATGTAAAATGAATTAGAAACCTAAAAATAATTACTATGCCACATAAATCGATCATCCCACAAATAAGTGTCACTGTATGGTAAGTAAAGTATTTGCATGATAGATCGAGACAATCTCAATTGAATGAAGAAATAACTCTTATTCCTATATTAACTAACCATCGTTTGATTTGATCAATAAATTTTGATTAACATTTTAATCATTCTTTTGTGAGTGTAACCCATTATTTCGGAACCCTTGTACTTAACTAGTGAAGTACCGCCGTAGAGTATATCACTTCACCAAATACATCTAGAGTTCATATCCTCTCAGAATCCAAACTTGATATTGACCCAAATGGGACACCATCCGTAGGGGTACGAAAATAAAACCGTCTCGATGCCCTTTTTGAATCTCACATTTTCAGGCTAACAATGGAGATCGCGAGATATATTGTCATATATCCCTCTCCCACTCACTATTTTAAATTTATGGTTTCTATTTAAAATATCTGATAATTTAATTCAATAGTGTCTATAACAATATACGCGCCTAAAACATAACTTCTACTTTACAGTAGTGTATAATTAATGATCTAACCAATTTTAACTCTTAAAATTTTATTCACTAATTTTCATTAGTCTCAACTAATATTTTACTTAAATAAACCAATTTAACTAAGTTTGGTTTAGTGACCTAATTTTATTTTAACAATTAAAATATTAGTTCACTAACAAGTTTAAAATTTAAAATTCAACAAATAGGCAAATTTTAATTAAACTATTTAATTAATATAAGTGCGTTATAAATTCGAAAGGTATGTGGAATTGTATCCCGATTGCAGACTATAATACCGTCCATTCGGAATCGGCTATAGAATTTACATCCGGGTTTCCATCAGATATACCAATGGAAAACATAATGCACTTATAAAGCTCATGTGTATTAAATTTTTGAATTTCTAATTTTAAACCATTAAACCAATTATTCTTATTAATTTGTTTACATACATATCATATTCCAATTTAATCTTTTAAATTTCATAAAATCACATTTTATGACTAGAATATCCATGCATCTAAAACATATTATGGCATGTGAAAATCCAAGAGTAGGCATTCTAAGCTATATGATATGTTATTCAAACATTTCGAAATAAACCTTCATATAACATAAAATAAAATTGCTTTGACTGGACTCTTATTTTTCTATACTAATCTAAGTAGTACAAAATATTCCAAGGCATCCATTTATCTTCAAGTCTCGCTCCATGGAGTGGTGTAGTGTTCTATGCGGCATTGGCTCTCTAAATTACATAGAATGGTACAACTTGAAATTTTTACATAGGAAATAAATTTTCAACAATTGTAAAATTTTGGCCTTACGGCCTTACATTCCCAAAACCAAAATTAACACAAAAATAAGAGCAGGAAAAAATTAACGATCATTGCAATATATTCATCACACGAATCTAAAACAAAATTCATCATATAAACATTAAAATGTGCATACTCATCACAACATGAAAACAAACAATTTATATATCATATAAATCATTAAAAAATGAAAATTTTAATTAAAATAGAAGGGTTAAGAATACTTTTCAACCTCGCTATTGATGCCAATTGTAGGAAACGCTTTCCATCGCACATCGAAAACTCCTTAGTCACTGGGATCAACCTTGAATTTTTTTTGCTCTCTCCCTCTCTTAGCTGAATCTGGCCAGCCTTTGGTCTGATGTTTTGCTTCTATTTTAAGCAATTTTTCAGTCCCGAAATAGTCCTCGAATAGCCCCCGAACAACAGCTTAGATCTGAACCATTTTGCACACAAAACGCGCGCACAGCTCACCAAAAATAGCCTGTAATTTGTGTGTGATGTAGAAGTGTTTTAGGTCTAATTTTTCTCTCAAAAATAACCCCCAACACCGAATGATCTTCCGTACTATGTCTCGCAACCAAAAAAATAAGGGTGGACTTGACTCACAAAATTAATCTCTAAATTCTTAGAGATTAAGAATATCACACCAAAATTTTTCCTTTTGATTTTATTCTTTCTCTTTTTCTTTCAACATTTGTGAGAAAACAAGAACAAAGATGGTTAGGTTTTTCATCAATGAAAATTATGGTAAAATGATAACATCATTATCCTTTTATACTTAGGGTAAAATATTGAACAAAAACCTTAGCCATTTGTATGCGAAATTCGGCCATCCTTAAATTTCTACACCTAATTTTCACAACAACCAATTTATTAATTGTCATTATAATGAAAATGTTTGATTATCAAATAAGATTTAATGCCAATAATGAGATGTTGAATTTTTACAAATAATGTTTGAAAAATTCTGCTTACCATAAATAATATATCAAACCATTTAACATATTTATTAAATGATTATCTCATAATCATTTATTAAATAAAAACCTTATATTAAATTTAATATAAAGATAATGTGTGACAAAATATTGTTGAGTTTTCTAGGTCAAACCAAGATCAATTTAAGCAATGAAACATGTGAATACATCAAAGTAAAGTTGCGGAAATACTAACTTTGATCGGATTTGCGATGCGATGAAACACAAAAATTTCTTTAAGCTTTTCCTCAATGGATGACTCTCGGCCAAGCTCCTTCTTTGTGCTCTCCAAGCTCCAAGCTTTGTGTGTGATTCCATGCTCATGAATGGGTTTCCCTATCACCTTTGTAAGACCCCTTGGATGTGCTAGCATCATGGAAAAATTTGCCACAAATCTTTCCTTGTTCATCATTGTTGTTCTCGGCAAAGAGAAGCAATAGAGAGAAAAATGGTTTCTTGGACGAATAAGGGAGAGAGAGAGAGAGAGATGAGTGTTGTGTGTGTTGTGTAATCTAATACACAAAATGAAAGTCAAATACCAAAATAATAAAAAATGGTAAATGTCTTTCAAGCCATCATTTTAGTGTGTTCTACATTCAACCATCAACCAACAACTTCCATCACATTAAAGTGATAAAGTTGACTAGTGATGTGACGCGTGATGTGACTTGTGGGCCCCACTTGATTCGAAATGCAAGTGGGCCCGTAAACACTCCCGAGCTCGGGTTCGCTAATTCCGAATTAACGAATTTTTCATTGCGACGTAATTAAATCAAATTTAATTAAATAATTACGCCTAGCAAAATTACTATTCACGTCGCTAACGAATTAATTCTAAATTAACTCGTTCGTCCGAATTAAAATTCAATTTTAATTCCACGTCAAAATCTAATTTCGTATAATATATCGAATATATTATTTTATCGATTAATTCCAAATTAATCATTCTCTCTCTTTAAATAATATTTTATCCCAGATAAAATATCTATGTAATTAATCCTAGATTAATTTTCTCTCTCTAATAATTAATCCATGATTAATAATGTGCGAGTCATACGTCATCGGTGAATCTTCGGGAAGCGACCAATGAGATCCCCTGATATGTTGACAGTAAATCCAGTCGTCAGACTATCCGAACACGTACGTACCTAGTACTACGTTTTTACCGATTTACAAGACATGGTTGGCTTCTAGCAAAGCACCGTGTCTTCCCAATTCTCCAGAAATATTCTTAAAGGAATATGTAATCTATATCAGGCGTAGTATACATAGTATTGCGTATTGCGATCCAGTATCAGATGTCACGTGCTAGGCCTGGGGCTGGAATTGTGTCTGCCCCGTACGAAACACATATCGGATCTCTGGTAACTAGTCTCTATAATCGGATAAACATGACCTAGTCATATTATCCCGATAGCTGCAGCATAAAAGAGCACCAGTTCCGTATCCTACGTGACCATCATCTCCATATGACTGAAGTGATACTTCCATCTTGACATCACATCCAATACACTACGATTCTCAATATACCCAGAAGAGGCGTACATAGAACCTGTTAAAGCCATGGACGACCAAAACCAAAGTATATTGATTGTCCAAGTATTAGCGATGTAAGTCTCAGGTTAAGACCAAATACACCTACCCTGATTCGGACTTCCATAGACACATAGTCATACTACCAATGGAATTCTGAGGGGTCCATCCAGAGCGAAGCTATTTCCGTACCAATGGTAAACACAACCTCCTATTACACTTGCATAAGTATCCAATACTTAAATATATGAGAACTATGTCATTATGCTCCCATAACACGCACAAGTGCAATACTAGTCTATTTCACATTATCGATGTCAAATTCTCGATAATACTACGACTATGGATGTTTTAATGATTAAACCTTCATGGATTGATACTGTCTCATATCTTATCAATCCGGAACTAATCATATGGACTTTTATCATTTATATATCCCGGTAATCCAATTACAAATGATAAAAGAGCAATTTCCTTTGTCACATAGTTAATTTGTACAACAACACCATGTTCTGTACAAATAGTGATGCTATGGGTCATAATTGTCCAACAATCTCCCACTTGGCCTACATCCAATCACTTAAGTGTCCTACACTTGAACTATGTACGGTTCGCTCAAACTTCTGCTGAGAAAAATGCTTTCGTCAGCGGATTTGAAAATTTATCATCTGATGCGATTTATTCGATCATCACATCGCCATGATGTATGATCCGAACGAATCAGATGAATAGTCGAAGTATATACTTGGATCGTTGATGAGACCATTAATTCTTTAGCCTGTTATGTAGCCTGGCTCAGCTGCTAACAGAACTATTCCTAATCCAATTAGGATTATTAAGATCCAGGACGCTTCTATTGCTGCCTTAGCTGCAACAATATTCCGCTTTTGTTGTTTATTCGGTAACAATATCTTTCTTGGAAGATTTCCAGCTCACTGTTCCGTTATTCAAACTATATAGTACCTTTATTACGACTTATAGTCGTTTTTATTGGTTAGGAAACTTGCAATGGTGAACCCAGTCACTTCAAGTTCTCCTTCTCCATAACTTAAGAAAGCATCCTTAGTTCATCTAAGATACTTAAGAATGTTCTTAACATCAATCCAGTGACTATCACTTGGATTGGTCTGATTGTTACTCCATATGCTCAAAGCATATGAGACACCAGGTCGCATACATTTCTTTCAATGTACGAGTTCTCGGAGAGTGACAACAACTTTTAGATCTATCCCAGTAGATCCTTATTCCTAGAATAAAGGTTGTCTCTCCCAAATATTCTACGGAGAATTTTTACGAAAGCCAAGCTTTCACCGATCGTATTATGGGAATGTCATTTCCAAGAAATGATATATCATCATTATGTAGGACAATCACTGTCAGTGCGCTCCCACTAACCTCCTTCTATACACAATAATTATTTTCATTTTGAATTAAATCATACACCAATATGATTCCATCAAAACGATAGTTCCAAGAACGCAATACTTGCTTCAATCCATAAATGGATCGAATTAACTTGCAAACCTTGTTTGCTCGTTTTGGTACGAAAAAACCGTCAAGATGTTGTAAACATCCTCCAAAAGGTTTCCGTTTAAGGAAAGCGATTTTGATGTTAAGCCTGCCATATTTCATAAATTAAATATGCAGCATTAACAAGCATTATCCAAATGGATTTAACCATGGAAATGAGTGAAAGGTTTCGTCGAATCGACACAATATTGATAACGATACCTTTTCGCTACAAGCCTAGCTTTATACGTTGGTATGTTTCCATCCATGTATGTCTTCCTTGAAGACTTATATAGTACCAATAGGCACAATGCCTTCCGGTACATCAACCAGTGTCCAAACTGGTTGATGTATATGGAATCCATTTCGGACATCATAGCACTTTGCCATAAAAGGAGTCGATACCTTGTATCACTTCCTCATACGTAGTCGGTTTATTTTCCTCAATAAGACTGATATCTTTATGAGGTGAGATCAGAAACCCATACCTCCCAGGTTATTTTCTGACTCTATCTGACTTACGCAGTTCTTGTGTATTCGAATATTATTGGTATAGTTTCATCCCTGATGAAAAGTTTTTGTTCCATTAAGGTTCGGTGCCTGGAACAGTATCACTCCGATTTTCATTGAGTTTTACTTTCCTCCCACTTACCACTGCATATAGTTATTCCTCTTTGGAAAATCGCATGGCGAGCAACAATTACATTGTTCTCTTGTGAGTTGTATAAGTACTATACTTTGGTTACCCTAGGATAACCTACAAATTAGAAACTTATCCGATTTGGGTTCTAGTTTGGTATCATCCAAACATATGCCCAACATTCCCAAATCTTCAGGAATAAGAACCATGTTTCTTTCTTGTTCATATCTAATATGAAGTCTATCAAACATATTTTTATGGAAACTTATTCAAAATAAGTTTTACACTGTTTAATGCATATCCATAGAAGGAAAATGGTAGCTCAGATCGACTAATGATTGACCTTATCATGTCCAACAAAATTCGGTTTCTCCGTTTGGACACACCGCTCAAATTGAGGTGTTCCGGGAGGAGTCCATTATGAAAGAATACTATACTCTTTCAAATATTCGAGAAACTTATTTCTTAAGTATTTTCCACCATGGTCTAACCGTGACGATTTAATACTTTACCGATCTGTCTGTCTACTTCGTGTCGAAACTCTTTAAATTTATCAAAAGTTTCCGATTTATGTTTCACAAGAAACGCATAACCATAACGCGATGCCACATCCGTAAAGGTTACGAAGTATTCATATCCACCTTTAGCCTAGCTAGATATGGGCCCACTTACGTCACTATGAACGAGGGCTAACAGATCGGTGGCACTTGCACTTTTACCAAGTAAAAGGTGTTTTAGGCACTTTGCCTATTAAACTAGATTCGTAGACATCATTTGAATATGATCAAATCCGTCCTAGTACCCACTCTTCGAAAGTGTGGATATACAAGTCTTGTTTATTGTGTCCAGACAACAATGCCACAAATAAGTCTCATCTGATTAAATCAGGTTAAACTATTTGTTTGTCATGTAATACGTTTGAGATTCATTTATATTCAAAATATAAATATTATTATTCACATCTAATGTGTTTATCTAAATATCGTCTTTATAAAATGAAACACTTTAGTGTTCTAGAATATAAAGGTATACCCGCAACGAGTTATACTCTGATATAGATATAATGTTTCTAGTCAAACTAGTTACATTGTAACAGTTTCCTAATTTAAGTACATACCCAAAGGGTAGTTCCTAAACTTAGGTCTTTACGGTTAAAATAGCGACTCTCGTCCCGTTTTCGACTCACAGATCAATCTCAACTGAAGTCAGTATCCTGCTAATCAGCAGATTCCGCACATCAGTACATATCTTATGTACCACATCTAGTATCAAAAATCCAATTTTGAAACTAATAGCGAACATGTTTATGACAAACATATTTGAAGCATGAGCCTTACTTCGCCTTCACTTCCTTCATGTCTGCCTTTGTCCATAAGGCAGTCACGCTTCCAGTGACCCCGTTTGCCATAGTTTAGGCAGACATCTTGGAATATGTCATTTATCTTCCCAGAAGACAGTGATGATTTTTCCTTTGCCACTTTTAGAAGCTCTGGCTCTGCCTCCTAGAGCATATCCATCAACTCTCCAAGAGTTTACTCTTGGTTCACAATGAACCTGCTCCAGCTTTCAGGTAGAGACTATAAGATCAAATCTTTGGCAGTCTCAGCCACGTAGGTAATACCCAGCTAACCTAGCTGATCGATGTCAGCAATCATCTGCGACACCTAGTGCTCGACAGATGTACCCTCTGATATACACGAGCGAAAGAACTTCTTTTGCAATTAGTACTTCTAAGATTTAAGAATAAATCTATGAAGATCTTTAATTTCATCGTCATGATACAAGGATCTAATCCTTAATTCTGACGATGGAATTAAAGTGTCATTGCGGTACGCATAATGGATTGAGCACTAAAGTTATCATCACATGAATATTCAAAATATCATGTTCTACTATTTGCTCAACTCCGGGCTTAGGCCCAAGAGGTTTCTCTATCAAATAGAGTAACTTCTCAGTTCCCAGGACTATCCTGAGGTTCCATTCCCAATCTGAATATTAAAGCCATTTAAAGACATTTTCTCCCAGGATTATGTTTTAAACACTAATCTTTCAGTTATCTTGATTGCTATAGTCCAACTATCCAATCAACGATTTTAGGTATTATTGATTATAATGATTACTATAGTCTAACTATATAATCAACTATAATTTGTTTGGTTTAAATTCAAATATATTAATTATTATAATCCAATTATATAATCAAGTATAATTGAAGTAGTTTGAATACAGTCCAACTGTTTAATTTAAAACAACAATTAAATATTAGTCCAACTAATAAATTTAAGTAATGACGAAAAATTGAAATGAGCGCGTATGGCAAGTATCTAAATGAAATTGCAAATTTAATACTTGCCTCCCACTATTTTTCGGCGAGCCTCTAACCCTCTGTTGAGTACTCGGGAAACCTTGTTTCCTAGTGGGCTAGGATCCCGTTAAATAACACACAACCTTGACTTTGGCCAACAAGCTGTATGATATTTAACTATAACTAATATAGACTCTAAATAGATCATCCATCTCATCCAATTCCTAGATCCAGTAGTGGACATCCAAGTCCGAAACATATATCCAATATATGCCAATATATCCAATATATTGCCTAACCTTTTTCTCTGAATCAATTCAGCCTTGGCTTTGACACAACAAACTTAATGATTCCAGTTAAGCGGGACCAATTGACTTTGGAAAGCTTCGTAATCGATGTCGATGGACAAGAAATGATCTTGACTTTGGCCAACAAATCACAACTTGGACAAGACATGCGATATGGAACAAAGCCTTCATGATTCAAACACATCCGCGATGGACAAAGGTCTTGACTTTGGCCAACAAACCAGTGCCAATCTTGGATCTTGAGAATGAATCATTCAATGGAAGGAAAACGCTTAATATTTGTTGAGGGTTTTTCGCGTAATTGGCAACCAATTAATTATCTTTGATTAGGTCTCATCATACACCCTTAAGCATGCATTCTAAAAGCATAATAAGGCGCGATAAATAAATTAATAATGATATGCGGATGGATATTTAAAACAACTTGTTCCTAGAACAAATCTCTCCATTTCCTCTCTCCCGCTAGCACAAATCTTACTTCTACCCAATTACATAACACTTCTAAAGAAACCTCATTTACATTGAGGGGAATAGGTGAGAAGAGAAATACAAAGAGTCAAAAGGTAATAGGCTGGACACGCAGGTCCAATTTAATAAATTCTAAATTTATTACAACAATTTCCAAAATTGCCCTCACCCATCTAATATCCATCTGATATACATTATTCATACATCACATCCATGTATTCACACAAAGCATGTTATCAATCAATCTAATCCAATTAATTAATCTGAAATTAATGACCATCCAATGTTCAAACAACGATTTGATTTGCGCGAGTCCGACTCGTTTAAGAATAAGTACTCAAAGTACGAATTCTTGAATTATATCAAACTACAACATTAAATCCAATTTAATTTGTATTCAATAATAATTCTTTATTTAATTCAAAATTAAATAATTACACTTTTTAATGAGCCTTTGCGACTTAGATTCTAAATCTAATCTTTACGGGTCTCAAAGCCCAATTAACATCCAATGTCAATTTAATTAAAGTCCAATGGGCTTTCAATTAATTTATAAGGCATGGACTTTGGCAACCAAAGCCCAATAAGGAATCACCCTTTTGCCAAAAATAAATTTAGGCCTATTATGCCCAATTAAAATTTTAAAGGTCCATTATATTATATTTGGACTTTATGGATATGGTTTTGGGCCCAATTGGATCCAACCAATTAGCCTAAAACAAACTTGGCCCAACCAAGCCCATTAAGCCCAAATACAACTTTAAAAGCCCAATTCCAATTTTAGCCCAACTAATTAAATTCACAAATTCCAAATTTCACAATTTAATTAATTAAAGTGCATAAGCTATAATTAATTAGTCAAATTAACATTTCCAAAATACCAATTACACTAATTAATCATGCTTTCATTATCAACATATGTCCAACATTATTGAATCAAAAAATCATATCATTTCCATGCTACACATGTCACGACAATTTAGGGTTTTTTCAAATCCGATTTCGATTTTAATCCAATTAAATCCTAAATCAATTTACCCCAAGTCTTTCAACTCATCCAATGATCAAAAAATAAAAATCACCATGACTTTAGGGGGTACACATTCGGCCAAGCCAAAATTTTGGGGAAATTTTGATCCAATTCATTTTCATCAAATTGATCACATATAACTCCAAGTTATCATCATTCAAGCATACTCAATCAATCAATTTCATCAAATCATGCTCAAATCAATTTTACCCAAATTTTACCCTAATTCAATTTCATGCTTAATCAAGGCTCTGATACCATTGTTGAGTTTTCTAGGTCAAACCAAGATCAATTTAAGCGATGAAACATGTGAATACATCAAAGTAAAGTTGCGGAAATACTCACTTTGATCGGATTTGCGATGCGATGAAACATAAAAATTTCTTCAAACTTTTCCTCCATGGATGACTCTCGGCCAAGCTCATTCTTTGTGCTCTCCAAGCTCCAATATTTGTGTGTGATTCCATGTTCATGAATGGGTTTCCCTATCACCTTTGTAAGACCCCTTGGATGTGCTAGCATCATGGAAAAATTTGCCACAAATCTTTCCTTGTTCATCATTGTTGTTCTTAGCAAAGAGAAGCAAAGAGAGAAAAATGTCTTCTTGGCCGAATAAGGAGAGAGAGAAGATGAGTGTTTTGTGTGGTTGTGTAATCTAATACACAAAATGAAAGTCAAATACCAAAATAATAAAAATGGAAATGTCTTTCAATCCATCACTTTAGTGTGTTCCACACTCAACCATCAACCAACAACTTCCATCACATTAAATGATAAAGTTGACTAGTGATGTGACGCGTGATGTGACTTGTGGGCCCCACTTGATTCGAAATGCGAGTGAGCCCGTAAACACTCCCGGGCTCGGGTTCGTTAATTCCGAATTAACGAATTTTCCGTTTCGACGTAATTAAATCAAATTTAATTAAATAATTAAGCCTAGCAAAATTACTATTCACGTCGCTAACGAATTAATTCTAAATTAACTCGTTCGACCAAATTAAAATCCAATTTTAATTTCGCATCAAAATCTAATTTCGTATAATATATCGAATATATTATTTTATCGATTAATTCCAAATTAATCGTTCTCTCTCTTTAAATAATATTGTATCCCAAATAAAATATCTCTATAATTAATCCTAGATTAATTTTCACTCTCTAATAATTAATCCCAGATTAATAATGTGCGAGTCATACGTCATCGGTGAATCTTCGGGAAGCGACCCATGAGATCCCCTGATATATTGGCAGTAAATCCGGTCGTCGGACTATCCGAACATGTACATACATAGTACTATGTTTGTACCGATTTACAAGACATGGTTGGCTTCTAGCAAAGCACTGTGCCTTCCCAATTCTCCAGAAATATTCTTAAAGGAATATGTAATCTATATCAGGCGTAGTATACATAGTATTGCGTATTGCAATCTAGTATCAGATGTCACGTGCTAGGCCTGGGGCTGGAATTGTGTCTGCCCTATACGAAGCACATATCGGATCTCTGGTAACTAGTCTCTATAATCGGATAAACATTACCTAGTCATATTATCCTGATAGCTGCAGCGTAAAAGAGCACCAGTTCCGTATCCTACGTGACCATCATTTCCATATGACTGAAGGGATACTTCCATCTTGACATTACATCCAATACACTACGATTCTCAATATACCCAGAAGAGGCGTACACAGAACCTGTTAAAGTCCTGGACGACCAAAACCAAAGTATATTGATTATTGCAAGTATTAGCGATGTAAGTCTCAGGTTAAGACCAATTACAACTACCCTGATTCGGACTTCCATAGACACATAGTCATACTACCAATGGAATTCCGAGGGGTTCATCCAGAGCGAAGTTGTTTCCGTACCATCGGTAAACACAACCTCCTATTACACTTGCATAAGTATCCAATACTTAAATATATAAGAACTATACCGTTATGCTCCCATAACACGCACAAGTGCAATACTAGTCTATTCCGCATTATCAATGTCTAATTCTCGATAATACTAACGACTAGAGGTTTTTAATAATTAAACCTTCATGGATTGATATTGTCTCATATCTTATCAATCCGGAACAATCATATGGACTTTTATCATTTATATATCCTGGTAATCCATTACAAATGATAAAAGAGCAATTTCCTTTGTCACATAGTTAATTTGTACAACAACACCATGTTTTGTATAAATAGTGATGCTATGGGTCATAATTTTCCAACAAATATATTATCAATCCCATTAATAATAATATATGTATGTGAGTATATAATTGGACTATCTAATTATATTTAATTTGCTATAGTATATCGAGCTAGCACGGAGACCAAATAGACCTACGATTTCGAGCTCTAATAATCTGGGAATATTAATTAAACTCTTTAAATAAATATTAGGAATTATTAACTTCAGGTTATTCAACTAAAAATCCGAAGTTGCACTCTCGTTGCCATAGATGGATAATATATGTCGAATCACGTCGGTGTCCATCGATATAGTCATTATATATTGTAACATCTCCCTCTCGGAGATGCTATCGGCAGGGAATAGGCTGACCTATTCCCCTGAGCCTATGAATTTTCTAACTATGAACATCACTACCGATACTATCTCAACTACAATTCATAAATAGGGACCATAGCCCAACTTAACAACATAAAATGCATTCTAATACTCATATATGTGTACTCAATAATACATCACTATACATCACTATGCCTAAACCAAAAACCATATCTTTAAAAACCTGACGTAAGAGGGTGTTACGTCTTACCGTCCCCCCATATGCCTAAACTAGTGGTCTTAGGGCGTTACGTCTCGTCGTCCCCCAAGTCGTTGAACTAGAGCTGAGAGTGTTGATCCATGCTACTTTCATGACCATGAATCTAGGATCTAGGGGTGTTACGTCTCGCCATCCCCTAGTCTTGTACTATGTGTGCTCACATTATCTGAGTCTGTCAATTCTATATCCGTCAATTCCATATCTGTGTCACGTTACATCTGAGGTAGGTTTTTCCTCATGCCTCTAAAAATCAAAAAATCATCACTTTTGAAATCATCACTTTCTAAAAACATTTCTCAAAATATTTTTATTCATAAAACATCTGGAAACAAACTTGCATTTAAGCTAAAATACAAAAGTGAGAATTTAGGGTTCATGAATGACAATTTGGGGCTTTTAATTTTAAGCTCAAAACTGAAATTAGAAGAAGGAAAGAAAATTAAAACTCACTTTGCATGAGAAAGAGGCTCAAGATCAACCCTAATTGCTTCCAAACTTTTCTTCAAGCTTCTATTCAATCTTCCCACGTTTTTGCCCAAAATGAGGAGGATGGGCGAATAATACAGGTTTTATAATAAGAACGGCTGATTTTTATGATAAAATGAGTGGTTTAGATTTTGCCACATCGCTCATTTCTAGTCTATTCTCGAATTCCACTCTAGTAGCCACAATAATCTTGATATTTGACTTATTTCTAATTCGAATTTGTAAAAATGTCCAACGTAAAAGTTGTAGGTCTCGGCCTTATCTTCTTGATGAAATAAAATTGATAAAAATCAAAGATTGTATGAAAATGTTATGCCTCAAATACTAAGGGCTGTTCAGAATAGAACATAAGCTAAATTTCGCATCGGAACTGCAAGGAATTTACTGAATGTCCCAAAAGTCATTTCATGAGCACGCATATGTTTGAATATTATTTACATCATGTATTATTCCATCAGTGACTTAGTAGTCGTCGGGATTACCTGGGTGTTATAAATTCTCCCCCCTTAAATAGGATTTGTCATCGAATCTCTTTTGATGTTGAACTTCTTAGGTCCGTCTTGGTTTGAAGACATCTGGTCTCTACTGTTTTTATCCTCTTTACTTCCTTCCTACTCTTATGCTCGAGAATTTAGTATTATGACTGCTGGAAATCTCTTATTCTGATATACTCTATTCGATTCTTATAGTTGAATACATAGTCCTTGGAAGTTCCTTCAGCAACCTTTTTCTAGTGTGGAAGCTAAGTCTGTACAATATATATATATATATATATATATATTCCTTCACTGAACTTATCATCTATAAAATTTATCCATCTCTAATTCTACATTTCATGACGTCCCGACATGGTGTACTATAAGTACTCAATCTCTTACGGTCTGAACTTAGTTTTTCTTGAATTGGTGCCCGAGTGAATCACCCCTTTCTGTCTGACACTCATGACTGTATCTTACTTTATCTCCATCTTTTCTTTAAAGATTTAATACTTGTTAATATTTTCTAGACGGTCACTATCTCATTATTGCTTCCACCCAAGCACACTTAACTTATAAGGTCCTGACCGAATCTGATGTACTTGTGCTAATATGGTCGTATCCACAACTACTCTAATTGAATCATTAATCCTCAATAACCGCACTTGATCTATATAGGGAATTTATCATTTGTGCCTAAGTTATACTAGTATCGTGTAACTTCATTAAGGTTGTATCTGAATCCTTCTCAAGTAGTGCTTTCACATATCTAAAGATATTGTGTCTCTTATAGTTAGGTTTCTTCTCGTTCTGCCTTAACCCTGAGATAAATATATACAAGAGTAATCTTTGTCGCTATTACAAATGATCGTACTTGATACTTTCTTAACTTCATATGCTCGATCTGATCCTAGCATTCTTCCTCTTAATGTATCTCTTTAACTCTCTCTTTCTCTTTGCTAAGTTTCAACTACTATCATTTTGGACTTTCAAGCTCTTGTATCTCTATCTACCTCTGGGTTTTAGTACCTCGTAATTCATATTCAAGCTTTTTATAGACTCCCAGTTTACTATCACAGTTTTTCGAAATCTCTTAAATCCAATATATTAATCTTTATTGTTAACGTCAACACTAGCAACCTGGTTCTGGTTATTGTTCATACTCTTTTCGTAACTTCTTTTCATTTCTCATTTAATATAATTCTCGTCTTATTCCATTATTGAGAAACTTCGATGTTACATATTTTTGTCATTGCCTATCTAGTATTATTTCCTATCGTCATCTTACATTGACAGTTCCACCTCCAAACCTTTTACTTAAAGTCATTTTTGTCTTCTTATCTGTTCTAATCTATAATTGTAACTTCTAAGATCGATATCTTTGTTTCCTCATCTGAGAGGTATTATCTTTTAAATCTTACCCTACCCTTTAGGCTACTAAACTACACCATATATTTACTTATTTCTAAGAATATCGACAGGACGAACATCGAGGTCTATCACCACTATGGTTTTCTAATGAGGTTAGGAGGGTGGGGCTGGTCCTGAAGTCCTCTTTTGTTGTGGTGGTCGCACTAGCTACCCGTGCTGCAGTTGCAGATGATGCTCGTTTATAATACTAGGGCTCTATCATTTGCATGATTGATATTGGGCTCCCACTATAGGGTACTCTGCTAGGAACTATCTGGATTTCCTCTACTCCTGATTTATTTTTGACTATTGGTTATACCGTTCTTTACTGAGAACTTCCTTAAAATTTATGCTTTCTTAAAATCCTACCATACTCCCTCTGTTATTCTATCTTTTGAAGTTTTCTCTCTTACTTAAATTTTCTAGTGTGTAATGAATCTTTACCTTATCAGTCGTATATTCTATCTTTAAGGTCATAAGGTAGTTGCTCTTTACCTTAGTTTCTTAAACCTCTTAAATCATTTCTATTCTGAAAACTCCATATTTTACCACAAGTTGTGGCATCACTACTAAACCTTTGGCTTAGATGTTGCTCTATTACTAATCTTTTATTTCCTGGTATGGTGGGAAACTTTGTATAAGTTGGATATTTTATATCTGAGGGTCGTCATATGCGCTGCTTACTTTGATTCCTTTCTCTTTTGAGCGTGTACTTCATTAAGGGCTTTCACTGTTATGATATACAGGTTATCGCTTCCAGATTTTGCTAGAGTTATTGTGAATTCAGATCAATCTATCTTATGATTTCTATCTAGATTCTCTTGAATTCCTTAGTTCGACCATCTTGCTCTCTCACGATATGTCTATCCCATTGGTATCCTTTTTTACTTGCTCAAGTCCTTGCTGGGCTCTAAGTTGAGGGGTGAATACATGATTTATGTGTTTGGTTAGATGTATATATACTTACTAGAGTAGGGCTACTGGAAAGAAGATTTATCATTCGTTCTGTTGGAATCTGCATCGACTCCTCTTTATCTTAGGGTTCCAAAACTTTTATCAACTATCATGAGGTCTTCATCTACGCTACTGTCTTTAAAATATGATATTTATGTTACTATCTGTACTGAACTTTCCTTGTTACTTCCCGCATCCTTCTTTATTATTCTCATATATTATCTCTTGACTCTAAATCGTGCTAGTGATTCATTCCTATGGGCTACTTTCTAGATCTATGCTCTTCGCCATTGTTATAGGCCCAACTATTACTTTTGATCTTACTATTCTGACTGGTACTTTTGTTAACTCTTGAGTATTTCCAATCTTATGAGTTTGTTCTTTTAAACTTACGTGGATTTCTACTGGCATTGGTCTGATCTATGGATTCTTACTGGTACTACAAGTTGCCCATCTAGGATCATGTCGGGTTCTTTTTTTCTAACTTCATAAACTTCCTAGGACCTTTCTAGGTGATCTACATTTTCGTATCTTTCGTTTATTTCTTAGGATATAACATTATATATACTGAGCTTTCGGTGAACTTCATCTATGCTGGTGAAGGATAGAACAAGCATTCATATCTCAACGGATGTCGATGTCCATGTTCTGGTATTCTATGTCCGGGTAGAGTCTATTACTAATGTCATATAGGTATGAGATAGACTTCGTCAGGACAGTTTCCTTAACTGGTAACACTAAGCGGTTGGAATCTAGGTTGGGTGTCTAGAATCTCTATGTCTATTTTGGTATCTCATGTCTATTGGAAACTCCCACGACTAATCCGGATTTCGTGCTCCTTTTTCCTTTTTGATTATCTTTCGTTATTCATGAAATTTTCTATCTATACAAAGTGCTCAAGGGCTATAGGATATGTTTGAAATAATTTTCTGAGGGGGAAATGAATCTTACTTGGGTCTACCTGATATTTTACTCTTGCTCAGGCTTATCATATTCTTTTTACTACTATAGGTTCTGGTACTATCTTATCTATATGATTCTGTATCTTTACCCTTTTACTGCCTTTGGTTTCTTTAAGCATCTGTACTTCATTCCTTACTTTTCTTATACCTTTCTCTTTATATTTTTACTCCTCTGAGTGAATATCCTTAATACTTTACTATTTATTCTCATAGCTTGTTCTGAACTTTTGGTAATAATTCAATATATTTACAGAAGGATTCTTCAACGAGGATAAGGATTATAGTTACTTTCATTAAGGAGAGAATTCAGATAGTTGGAAATTCTGACTAACGTGTCTATAAGGCTTGAGGACGTACTCGAGGATCGGATACTAGAGAGGTAATGCCTTGCATATGAGTACCTCGAGCATATTACGTATACAAGACCCAGTATTATACCCAATGCAGTCACTGACTCCATAGACCATGCTCTTATACCATCTTTGTAACATCCCCATGAGCCTCTGACTTTTCTGACTATGAACATCACTACGTATACCATCTCAAATGTAATTCATACATAGGGACCATATCCCAACTCAACAATATAAAATGCATTAAAATAATTATATCTATATACTCAATAATACATTATTATACAACTCCTTTATGTTGGACAATTATGACCCATAGCATCACTATTTGTAAAAGACATGGTGTTTTTTGGACAAATTAACTATGTGACAAAGGAAATTTCTCTTTTATCATTTTGTAATTGGATTACTTGGATATATAAATGATCAAAGTCCATATGATTAGTATCGGATTAATAATAAATGAGACAATATTAATCCAAAAAAGGTTTAATCATTAAATATCACTAGTCGTAGTATTGTCGAGACTGGACATCGATAATGCAGAATAGACTAATATTACACTTGTGCGTGTTATGGAAGCTTAACGACATAGTTCTCATATATTTAAGTATTGGATACTTATGCAAGTGTGATATGAGGTTCTGTTAGTCGTTGGACCGGGAACAGCTTCGCTCTGG
This sequence comes from Zanthoxylum bungeanum, assembly GCA_019454045.1. NCBI lineage: Eukaryota > Viridiplantae > Streptophyta > Magnoliopsida > Sapindales > Rutaceae > Zanthoxylum > Zanthoxylum bungeanum. Next base: position 292,627 of record SKCR01034520.1, read on the forward strand.
ATAGACCCCTCAGAATCCCATTGGTAGTATGACTATATGTCTATGGGAATCCGAATCAGGGTAGGTGTATGTGATCTTAACCTAAGACTTGCATCGCTAATACTTGCGACGATCAGTATAGTTTGGTTTTGGTCATCTGGAGCTTTGATAGGTTCTACGTACACCTCTTCTGGGTATACTGAGAATCGTAGTTTATTGGGTGTGATGTCAAGATGGAAGTATCACTTCAGTCATATGGAGATGATGATCACACAGGGATACATAACTAGTACTCTTAAATGCTGCATCTATCGAGATAGTATGACTAGGTCATGATTATCCGATTACAAAGACTAGTTGATAGTGATCTAATATATACTTCATACGGGGCAGACACAATTCCAGCCCCAGGCCTGGCATGTGAGATCCGATACTGGATCGTAATACACAATACATTGTATATTATGCTTGATACATATTATATATTCCATGTTGAATATTTCTGGAGAATTGGGTAGGCACGGTGCTTTGCTAGAAGCCAACCATGTCTTGTAAATCGATGAGAACGTGGTACGGGGTACGCACGTGTCGGATATTCCGACAACTGTATTTACTGCCAACATATCCAGGGATCTCTTGGGTCACTTCCCAACGATTCACCGATGACATTTGACTCGAACAGAATTAATATGGGATTAATTATGAGAGAGAAAATTAATCTGGGATTAATTACGACAAGAATTTATCTAGGATTAGATTCGTCTAGAAGAGAGAACGCGATTAATTTGGTATTAATCGGCAAAGTAAATTTAATATTTAAATTGGATTTTACTATTTAATTTATTTAATTGAGCTAAAATAATATATTGGATATATTAATTGAAATTGGATTTCAATGCGGAATTGAAATTGGATTTTAATTCAAGCGAATGAATTAATTTGGAATTAATTCGCAAGCGACTATCATAATAACTTTGCGAGGCATTATTATTTAATTAAATTGGATTTAATTATTTAACGACGGAAAATTCGTTTAGTCGGATTAAATGAACCGAGCCCAAAATGTGTTGTGTAAGCCAACTAAATTTAGAATTTAAAGTGGTGGGACCCATTTTACTTACATCACTTGTTTGACAATTAATGGAATTAGTTGGATGAAATTAATGAATTCTTTTTCATTACACCAACCTTGTTTTTGGAAAACAGTAACACACCAATTTTTGGAAAATTGAAAACAAATTTTCCTCTCATTCTCTCCCAAAACCGTGAGCCATCTTCTTTCTTGCGAAAATTTTGCTTCACAAATATTTCTAGCTAGCACTTAAAGGAGTCAAAGAAAGGTGATAGGGAAACTCACCCTTGAGTTTGGAATTCAAATCAAAGCTTGGAGCTCCTACATCCATAGAGAATTTTTTGAAATTTCATCAACCAACCAATATAAGTATTCCGCAACTTTAATTGGTAAATTCACACACAATTCTTGTTTAGATATCCTTGGCATGTCTAGGACACTAACAATGGTATCAAAAGCCATTCTAAGCATGATTTGAATTTTAGGGTTTTTAACTTTAATTTGGGTATTTTTGCTTGGAACATGATTTTTCCAAATTGATTATTTGGTTTTGTTTGGATGATGATAAATTGGATTTGTGCATCTTTGGATTTGAGAAAAATTGATTGGATCAAAAATCCCCAATTCCTTTAGCATGGCCGAATATGAACCTTAGTGAACTCATGGTATTTTTTGAAAATTACATAATTGGATGTGTTATAAGCATGAAATGAATATTGATTGTTGATTTAATTAGATTGAAATCAAAATTGGATATTATTTATTGCCTTAGCCGTGAGTTTGAAGCATTTTGTTAGATTGATTTTGCTTCAATTTGTTTTGGACATGAATTGAATGTTAAGCATGATTAATTGGATTAATTAGTGTTTTGGAAACATTAGATTAATTGATTAATTATGCCTATTACACTTTAAATTGAATTAATGTGTTTTTGGAATATTATGTTAATTTAATTTGTTGTAATTGGGCTAATGGGCTTGGTTGGGCCAAGTTTTGTTTTGGACAATTGGGTTGGATCCAATTGGGCCTAAAACCATTTTCATAAAGTCCAAAATATGACATTGGGCCTTTAATAATTTAATTGGGCCTAATGGGCCGAAATTGATTTTGTGGCATAGGGTGATTCCTAAATTGGGCCTTGAAATATTGGGTTGGATCCATAATGGCCAGAGCCCATGCCTAAAGAATTAATTGAAAGCTCATTGGACTTTAATTGAATAGTATTGGATGCTAATTAGGCCTTTGAGACCCATTTAGATTGGATTTGGAATTTAAGTCTTTAAGACACATAAATAAGTGTAATTATTTAATTTAGAATTAAATTTGAATTAGTATTGGATACAATTTAAATTGGATTTAAAATTATAGTTCAATATAATTCAAGAATACGTACTTTGAGTATTTATTCTTAAACGAGTTGGACTCGCGCAAATCAAATCGTTGTTTGAACATTGGATGGTCATAAATTCAAAGATTAATTAATTGGATCAGATTGATTGAACAACATGCTTTATGTGAATACTTGGATGTATTTGTATGAATAATGTATATCGGATGGATATTAGACGGGTGGGGGCAATTTTGGAAATTATTGTATGTATGGTACTTATTTATTAAATTGGACATGCGAGTCCAGCATTTCACCTCCTTATCTTTTTGTATTTCTCTTCTCACCAATTCCCCTCAATGCAAATGAGGTTTCTTTAATGTATTATGTAATTGGGTAGAAGTATGTAAAGTGCTAGCGGGAGAGAGGAAATGGAGAGATTTGTTCTAGGAACAAATTGTGTTATATATCCATCCGCATATCATTATTAATTTTATTCGTGCCTTATTATGCTTTTTGAATGCATTTTTAAAGGTGTATGATGAGGCCTAATCAAAGATAATAAATTGGTTGCCAATTTACGCGAAAAACCCTCATTAAATATTAAGTGTTTTCCTTCCATTGATTGGTTCTTTCTCAAGATCCAAGATTGGCATTGGTTTGTTGCCCAAAGTCAAGATCATTGTCCATCGCGGATGTGTTTGTACCACGAAAGCTTTGTTACATATCGCATGTCTTGGGAAGTTGTGATTTCTTGGCCAAAGTCAAGGTCACTTTTGTACATCGACGTGGATTATGAAGCTTTCCCACTGTCAATGGGTCACGCTTAACTGGAATCATTAAGCTTGTTGAATCAAAGCCAAGGCTTAGTTGATTCAGAGGAAAAGGTTAGGAAATATATATTCGATATATATTTAGGACTTTGAGGTCCACCTACCGGATCTATAAATTGGATGGGATCCAATTGATCTTAGAGATCTACCTAGTTAAGTTTCATACAGCTTTTTGGCCAAAGTCAATGTTGTGTGTTATTTAACGGGATCCTAGCCCACTAGGAAACTGGGTTTCCCGAGTACTCAACAGAGGGTTAGAGGCTCGCCGAAAAATAGTGGGTGGCCAGTATTAAATTTACAATTTTTTTTAATACTTGCTAAACGCGCTCTTTTATTTTATTTATCGTTGTTATAAATATATTTGTTGGACTAATATTGATTATTGCTTTCTTTGAATAGTTGGATTGTATTCAAACTACTCCATTTGTAGTTGGTTATATAATTGGACTATGGTAACCATTACATTTTGAGTGTACCCGATATCGTTGATTGGATAGTTGGACTATAGCAATCGAGATGGATGGAAAGATTAGCGTTATGGACATTATCATGGGCGACAATGTCTTTAACGGCTCTAATTTTCTAGATTAGTTAATTAATCTCAGGATAGTCCTGGGAGCCGAGAAATTACTCTACGTCATAGAGAAACCTCTCTGGCCTGAGCCAGGAGTTGAGCAAATAGTAGAGCATGAGCTTTGGAAGACTCATCATGATGATAACTTTAGAGCTCAATATGTCATGCTTGTCGCAATAACTCCTCAATTTCTTCATCAGAATAAAGGATTGGATCCTTATAGTATGATGTTGAAATTGAAGGATCTTCACAGATCTAACCTTAGATCACAAAAGTACGAATCGCAAAAGAAGCTCTTTCGCTCGCGTATGTCAGAAGGTACATCTGCCGAGCACTATATGTCGCAGATGATTGCTGACATCGAACAGTTAGGTTAGCTAGACATAACATTCGAGGCTGAGACTTCCATAGATTTGATCTTACAGTCTCTGCCCGACTGCTGGGGCGGATTCATCATGAACTATAACATGATGAACCAAGAAAGGACTCTTGGAGAGTTGATGGCGATGCTGAAAAAAGCAGAGCCAGAGCTTCTGAAAGGCAAGAAGCGCGAGACGCACCTTACTTGACATCCCAGAAGGCCAAGGCTTGGCCGAATACTTCTGGGGGTGCGAAGAAAAGGAAGAAAAGGGGCAAGGCCAAATCATCAAAGTCTTATTGGAAGACTAAGGACATAATGTTGGACAGTTATGACCCATAGCGTCACTATTTGTACAAATCACAGTGTTGTTGTAGAAATTAACTATGTGACAAAGGAGATTGCTCTCTTATCATTTGTGATTAGATCACCAAGATGTATAAATGATAGGAGGTCCTTATGATTAGTGCCTGGATTGAGAATGATATGAGAAAGTATCAATCCACGAAGGTATAATCATTAAATATCCCTATTCAGAGTATTATCGATATTAGACATCGATAATGCGTAAAAGACTAGTATTACACTTGTGCGCATTGTGAGGGCATAACGGCATAGTTCTCATATATTTGGGTATAGGATACTCATGCAAGTGTAATAGGAGGTTGTGTTTACCGATGGTACGGGAAACAGCTTCGCTCTGGATAGACCCCCTCTGAATTCCATTGGTAGTATGACTATGTGTCTATGGAAGTCTGAAATCAGGGTTGGTGTATTTGGTCTTAACCTGCGACTTGCACCGCTAATACTTATGATAATCAATATGCTTTAGTTTTGGTCGTCCAGGGCTTTAACAGGTTCTGTGTACGCCTCTGCTGGGTATATTGAGAATGGTAGTGTGTTGGGTGTGATGTCAAGACGGAAGTATCACTCCAGTCATAGTGGAGATGATGGTCACGTAGGATACGGTACTGGTTCTATTATGTACTACAGTTATCGGGATAAAATGACAAGGTCATGTTTATCCGATTATAGAGACTAGTTACCAGAGATCCGATATGTGCTTCGTACGGGGCAGACACAATTCCAGCCCCAGGCCTAGCACGTGACATCCGATACTGGATCGACATACACAATACTACGTATATTACGCCTGATATAGATCGTTTATTCCTGTAAGCATGTTTCTGGAGAATTAAGTAGGCATGGCGCTTTGCTAGAAGCCAACCTTGTCTTGTAAATCGGTACAAACGTAGTACTAGGTACTTACGTGTTCGGATAGTCCGACGACCGAATTTACTGCCAACATATCCGGGGATCTCATGGGTCACTTCCCGAAGATTCATCGATGACGTATGACTCGCACTTTAATTAATCTGGGATTAATTAGATGAGAGAGAAAATTAATCTGGGATTAATTACGGAGATATTTTATCTGGGATAAAATATCATATAAAGAGAGAGAACGATTAATTTGGAATTAATCGATAAAATAATATATTCGATATATTATACGAAATTGGATTTCGGACGCGGAATTAAAATTAGATTTTAATTCGGGCGAACGAATTAATTTAGAATTAATTCTTTGGCGATGTGAATAGTGATTTCGCTAGGCATAATCATTTAATTACGTCGCAACGGAAAATTCGTTAATTTGGAATTAGCGAACCCGAGCCCGCGAGTATCTGCGAGCGCATTTTCATTTCGAATTCGAGTGCGGCACGCAAGTCACGTCAAACGTCAAATCGCTAGTCACATCTAGCGTCACATCATTCGTCAATCAAGTGATGGATGTCTTTCACTTTGAGTGATTGACACCAGTCACTATTCATTGATTAATCTAATACACTTTTCATCTCTCTCTCTCTTGGTTCACGATTTTTGGAGCCAAAATTCTCTTCCTCTCTTTCTCGGCATTACCAGCCATTTCCCTTCTGTTTTCTGTTTTGGACCGAAAGTGAAGGAGAAACATATGGTGATTTTGTGGCAAAATCATCAAGAACTATCACTCAAATGAGTCCATACAAAGGTGATAGGGAAATCACTTCATGAGCAAGGAATCAACACAAGCTTGGAGCTTGCATGGAGGACCATACATGGCCGAATCTTGGAGATCCATTACAGCCCACTGCCGAGCTTGGAGGAGGCAGAAAATGAAGTTTTTGTTGTCCACCGCGTCACTCAACCGATCGATGTAAGTATTCCGCAACTTTGTTGATTGTATTCACTTGTATTTTCATTGCTTGAAATGATCTTGGGATGCTTAGACAATTCCAACAATGGTATCAGAGCGGAGTAAAAGCATGAAATTTGATTTAGGGCTTAAAATTGGGTAAATTGTTTTTTGAGCATGATTTAGTGAAATTGGATGATTGAGTATGCTTAAAACATGTTTAATTGAAGTTTGATTGGATCAATTTCAAGAAAAATTGTTTGGAACATTTTTCCCCAAAATCCTTAGCTTGGCCGAATGGATAAGAACCCTAAATGTCTTGGAATTTTGTTTCGTTGATCATTGGATGAGTTGAAAATGATTGGGTAATGTTGAATTGGATTTAATTGGATTGAATTTGGAATCGAACAAATAAATCCCAAATTGCCGAGACTAAAGGAAGCATAAATTGGGTTTGATTTTTGTTAAATTATGTTGGACATGATTTAATGTTGAAGAGCATGATTAGTTGTGTAAATTGGTGATTTGGAAATGTTGATTTATGTAATTAATTATGCAATACACTTTAGGATTAATTAGATTATGAAATTGGACTTTTATGATTTAATTAATTAGGCTTTAAATTGGATTTGGTCTTGAATGTTGTAAATGGGCTTATTGGGCTTGGTTGTACCAAGTTAGGTTTAGGCTAAATTGGTTGGATCCAATTGGGCCCAAAACCACTTCCATAAAGCCCAAATGCGACTAATGGACCTTAATAAATTTAATTGGGCCTAATGGGCCTAAATTGATTTCTAGGCTTATGGGGTTATTCCTTGATTGGACTTTGGTTATTGGGTTTGACCTGAGTTGACCAAAACTCCACGCCTTAAGAAATTAATTAAAAGCCCATTGGACTTTAATTAAATTAATATTGGATATTAATCGGGCTTTGAGACCCGTAACGATTAAATTTGGAATTTAAGTCGTAAAAGGTTTATTAATAAAGTGTAATATTTAATTTGGAATTAAATAGCGAATTAGTATTAAATACAAATTGAATTGGATTTAATTATGTAGTTTAATTTAATTCGAGAATTCGTACTTTGAGTACTTATTCGCAAAACGAGTTTGACTCGCGCAAAATCAAATCGTTGTTTGAACATTGGATGATCATTAATTATCAGATTAATTAATTGGATTAGATTGATTGATAACATGCTTGTGTGAATACATGGTTGCGATGCATGAATAATGTATATCGGATGGATATTAGATGGGTGGGGCAATTTTAGAAATTGTTGTAATAAATTTAGAATTTATTAATTGGACCTGCGTGTCCAGCCTTATTACCTCCTTACTCTTTGTATTCTCTTCTCACCTATTCCCCTCAATGTAAATGAGGTTTCTTTAGAAGTGTAGTGTAACGGGTAGAAGTAAATACTTGTGCTAGCGGGAGAGACGAAATGGAGAGATTTGATCTAGGATCAAGGTGTAAAGTATCCATCCGCATATCATTATTATTTTATTTATACGCGCTTTATTATGTGTTTAAAATGCATGTTTAAGGGTGTATGATGATGAGACCTTAACAAAGATAATAAATTGGTTTCCAATTTTCACGCGAAAAACCCTCAAACAATATTAAGCGTTTTTCCTTCCATTGAGTGATTCTTACTCAAGATCTAAGACTAGCATTGGTTTGTTGGCCAAAGTCAAGACCTTTGTCAGTCGAGGATGTGTTTGAATCACGAGAGCTTTGTTCCATATCGTTGTCTTGTCCAAGTTATGGTTTGTTAGCCAAAGTCAAGACCACTTCTTGTCCATCGACATTAATTACGAAGCTTTCCATGGTCAATGGGTCACGCTTAACTGGGATCACTAAGTTTGTTGTGCCAAAGCCAAGGCTTAGTTGATTCAGAGGAAAAAGGTTAGGTAATATATTGGATATATTGGCATATATAAGATATATGTTTCGGACTTGGATGTCCCCCTACTGGATCTAGGAATTGGATTGGATCCAATTGATCATAGAGATCTACCTAGTTAATTATCATACAATTTGTTGGCCAAAGTCAAGATTGTGTGATATTTAACGGGATCCTAGCCCACTAGGAAACACGGTTTCCCAAGTACTCGATAGAGGGTTAGAGGCTCGCCGAAAAATAGTGGGAGGCAAGAATTAAATTTGCAATATTCGTTTAGTTACTTACCATACGCGCTCAATCAAATATCATTCGTCAAATAAATTAAATGTTAGTTGGACTAATATTTAAATCGTTGTTTTAACAAACAGTTGGACTGTATTCAAACTATTCATTTATAATTGATTATATAATTGGATTATAGTAATCAATATATTTGATTTATTAAAAATATAGTTGATTAATATAGTTGGACTATAATAATCATTATATTTAAAAGTACCTGAAATCGTTGATTAAATAGTTGGACTATTAAAATCAAGATAAAGTTGAAAGATTAGCATTTAAAACATAATCCTAGGGAAAATGTATTTAAATGGTTTAATTTTCAAATTAAAAAAAAAACAATTCAGGATGGTCCTGGAAACTAATAAGTTACTTTATTTGATAAAATAACATATTAGGCCTAAGCCCGAAATTAAGCAAATAGTAGAGCATGATATTTGGAATATTCATGTGATGATAACTTTAGTGCTTAATCCATTAAGCTTGCTGATTAGACTCCTTAATTTCTTAATCAGAACTAAGGATTAGATCCTTAAAGTATGAAAAAGGAATTGAAGGATCTTCATAGATCTATCTTTATATCTTAGAAGTACTATATTGCAATAATAAACTCTTGGAGAGTTAATGACTATTCTCAAGGAGACAAAGTCAAAGTTTGTAATAAGGCAAGAAGCGCAAGGCGCACTTTACATCGATATTCTAGAAACCCGAGGCTTGGCCAAAGGCTTCAGAAATGTTGAAAAGGGGCAAAGGCAAAAACATTATAATCTTCTAGGAAGATAAAGGACATATCCGAAAATGTCTGCCTAAATTGTGGCAAACGGGATCGCGGAAGCGTGACTACCGTTTGAACAAAACAGACATGAAGGAATTGAAGATGGGCAAGGCTCTGACTTCAAATATGTTTGTCATAAATATGTTCACTATTAGTATTAAAATTGGATTTTAAATACTTAGTGTGATACATAAATATGCATTGATGTTCAGAATCTGCTATGAGCAGGATACTGACTTCAGTAGACATATATCTGCGAATTGGAAACGGGACGGAAGTTACTGTTTTAACCGTAGTAACCTAAATTTAGGAACTACCCTTGGGTGTGTACTTAAATTAGGAAACTGTTATAATGTAACTATTTTGACTAGAAACATTATCCATATATCAGTGTTTAATCTGTTGCGAATAAACCTTTATATTCTAGAACACTAAAGTATTTTATTATATAAAGATGATATTGAGATAAACACATTAGATGTGAATAACAGAATTTATATTTTGAATATAAATAAATCTCAAACATATAACATGACAAACAAATAACTCAAACTGATTTGATCAGAAGAAACATATTGTGGCATTGTTGTCTAGGACACAATAAAACAGGAATCGTATATCCACACTTTAGAAGAGTGGGTACTATGACATATTTGATTCCATTCAAATAAAGTCTACGAATCTAGTTTATTGGGCAAAGTGCCTAAAACACCTTTACTTGGTAAAATTGTAAATGCCACAGATCTGTTACCCCTAGTTCATAGTGAAGCAAGTGGGCCCATTTCTAGCTAGGCTAGAGGTGGATATGAATATTTTGTGATCTTTACAGATGTGGCATCGCGTTATGGTTATGTGTTTCTTTTGAAACACAAATCGGAAACTTTTACAGTTTCGACACGAAATAGACAAACAGATCGGCTAAAAGTATTAATACCGTCACGGTAAGACCGTAATGAAAATACTTAAGCAAGAAGTTTCTAATACACTTGAAAAAGTATAGTATTCTTTCAATAAGGACTCCTCCCGGAACACGTCATTTTCACGGTGTGTCCGAACAGAGTAACCGAATTTTGTTGGACATGATAAGGTTAATCATGACTCGCTCTGATAAGCTTTAACAGTGCAAGAACTTATGCTAGGCATATGTTTGGATGATACCAAACTAAAACCCAAATCGGATAAGTGCCAATTGTAGGTTATCATAGGGATACCAAAGTATAGTACTTATACAAATCACATGAGAACAATGTAATTGTTGCTCACCATGCGGTTTTCCTAAGAGGAATACCGATATGCAGTGGTAAGTGGGAAGATAGTAAAACTCGATGAAAATCAGAGTAACACTATTCCTGGCACCGATTCCTTAATGGAACATAAATAGTTCATCAAAGATGAAACTATACCATTAATCTTCGAATACACAAGAACCGCGTATGTCAGAGAGAGTCAGAAAATAACCTGGGGTATGGGTTTCTGATCTCACCTCATAAAGATGTCAATCTTATTGAGGAACACCAACTGAATACGTATGAGGAATATATACAAGGTATCAACTCCCTTATTATGGCAAAGTGCCATGAGATCCGAAATGGATTCCATGTATATCAACCAGTTTGGATACTAGTTGATGTACAGCAAGGCATTGTGCCTATTCGTACTTTATAAGTCTTCAAGGAAGACATACATGGAAGGCAACATACCAACGTATAAAGCTAGGCTTTTAACGGAAAGGTATCGTTATCAACATTGTGTTGATTACGATTCAACCTTTTATCTATTGCCACGGTAAATCCATTTGGATAATGCTTACTGATGCTGCATGTTTCATTTATGAAATATGACAGCTGAACGGGAAAATCGCTTTTCTGAAAAGGAAACCTTTTGGAGGATGTTTACAACATCCTGTCGGTTTTTATCGTACCAAAACTAGCAAACAAGGTTTGCAAGTTATTCGATCCATGTTTGGATTGAAGCAAGCGTAGGTTCTTGGAATTATCGTTTTTGATGTAATCATAATGGTTTATGATTTAATTCAAAACGAAAATGATTCTTATGTATATAAGGAGGTTAGTGGGTGCGCACTGACAATGGCTGTCCTATATAAATAATGATAAAATATGTCATTTCTTAAATATGATATTCCCATACTATAATCGGCGAAAGCTTGACTTTCGAGAAAACTCTCTGAGAAATCGTACATTAAAAAATGTACGTGACCTGGTGTCTCATACGCTTTGAGCATATGAATTCACAATCAGGCCAATCCATGTGATAGTCACTGGATTGATGTTAAGAACATCCATTAGTTTCTTAAAGAACTAAGGATTCTATCTTATACTATGGAGAATGAGAACTTGAAGTGACTGGGATCACTACTGCAAGTTTCCTAAACCGATAAAACGACTATAAATCACAAACGGTACTATACAGTTTGAATAACGCAACAGTAAGCTGGAAATCTTCCAAGCAAGATACTGTTACCGAATAAACAACAAATGCGGGTTATTACTGCATCTGAGGCAGCAATATAAGCCATTTGGGTCGATAATAAATCTAATTAGATTAGACATAGTTCTGTTAGCAGTTGAACTAGGCTTCAGCACAGGCTAAAGAATTAACGGTCTCATCAACGATCCAGATACAAACTTCGATTATTCATCTGATTCGTTCGAATCATACATCGTGGCGATGTGATGATCGAATAAATCACATCAGATGATAATTATGCGAATCCGCTGATGAAAGTATTTTCTCAGCAGTTTGAGCGAACCGTACATAGTTCGGGTGTCTGACACTCGAGTGACTGGCTATAGGCCAAGTGGGAGATTGTTGGACAGTTATGACCCATAACGTCACTATTTGTACAGATCATGGTGTTGTTGTAGAAATTAACTATGTGACAAAGGAGACTGCTCTCTTATCATTTGTGATTAGATCACCAAGATGTATAAATGATAGGAGGTCCTTATGATTAGTGCCTGGATTAAGAATGATATGAGACAGTATCAATCCACGAAGGTATAATCATTAAATATCCCTAGTCAGAGTATTATCGAGATTGGACATCGATAATGCGTAAAAGACTAGATTACACTTGTGCGCATTGTGAGGGCATAACGGCATAGTTCTCATATATTTGGGTATAGGATACTCATGCAAGTGTAATAGGAGGTTGTGTTTACCGATGGTACGGGAAACAGCTTCGCTCGGGATAGACCCCCTCGGAATTCCATTGGTAGTATGACTATGTGTCTATGGAAGTCCGAAATCATGGTAGGTGTATTTGGTCTTAACCTGAGACTTGCACCGCTAATACTTGCGACAATCAATATGCTTTGGTTTTGGTCGTCCAGGGCTTTAACAGGTTCTGTGTACGCCTCTGCTGGGTATATTGAGAATCGTAGTGTGTTGGGTGTGATGTCAAGACGGAAGTATCACTCCAGTCATAGTGGAGATGATGGTCACGTAGGATACGGTACTGGTTCTCTTATGTACTGCAGTCATCGGGATAAAATGACAAGGTCATGTTTATCCGATTATAGAGACAATTTACCAGAGATCTGATATGTGCTTCGTACGGGGCAGACACAATTCCAGCCCCAGACCTAGCACGTGACATCCGATACTAGATCGACATACGTAATACTACGTATACTACGCCTGATATAGATGTTGGGTTTCTATTAAGTCCCAAGGATCATTTTAAAGCAATGAAACAAGTGAATACAACAATGAAATATGGTGGAATCATACTCACATTGAACGGCTTTGCGATGCGAAAAACAACACTTTTTATGCCTTTTGTTGCTCCTCAAAGTCTCGGCAGTGGGCATCCTTGTTGTCCTCAAATTCGGCCATGGTCCTCCATTGAAGTCTTCAAGCTCCAAACTTCCAAAATGGATTCCATGCTCACAAATGAGTTTCCCTATCACCTTGTATACCTCTTTGTGTGCTAGCACCCTTGAAGATTTGCAACAAATCCTCTAACTCTTCTCCATTGCTCACGGTTTGGAAGAAGAAAATAGAGAGAAGATGTGTTTGGCCCTTGGCCGAATACACAAGTGAGAGAGAGAGAGAAGATGTTGGTTTTGTGTGTTATGTATATGGTTTTTGAATTTCCAAAAAACAAATACCAAAAAACAAACTCAAAAAGTCAAGGCATTAAAGCCTTTTAACTTTCCAACCACTTACATCAATCAATGAATAGTGACTGGTGTCAATCACTCAAAGTGAAAGACATCTATCACTTGATTGATGAATGATGTGACACTAGATGTGACTTGCGGGTCCCACTTCGATTCCAAATACGAGTGGTTCTGTAAACACTCCCGGGCGCAGATTCGCTAATTCCGAATTAACGAATTTTCTGTTGCGTCGTAATTAAATCTAATTTAATTAAATAATCATGTCTAGCATAATTACTATTCACCTCGCTAACGAATTAACTCTAAATTAACTCGTTCGCCCGAATTAAAATCCGATTTTAATTCCACGTCGAAATCCAATTTCGTTTAATATATCGAATATATTAATTTATCGATTAATTCCAAATTAATCGCTCTCTCTCTTTAAATAACATTTTATCCCAGATAAAATATCTCAGTAATTAATCCCAGATTAATTTTCTCTCTCATCTAATTAATCCCAGATTAATAAAGTGCGAGTCATACATCATCGGTGAATCTTCGGGAAGCGACCTATGAGATCCTCGGATATGTTGGCAGTAAATACGATCGTTAGACTATCCAAACACGTAGGTACCTTGTACTACGTTTTTACTGATTTACAAGACAAGGTTAGCTTCTAGCAAAGCGCCATGTTACTACGTTTCCTGTAAGCATTTTTCTGGAGAATTGGGTAGGCATGGCGCTTTTCTAGAAGCCAACCTTGTCTTGTAAATCGATACAAACGTAGTATTAGGTACTTACGTGTTCGGATAGTCCGACGACCGAATTTACTGCCAACATATCCGGGGATCTCATGGGTCGCTTCCTGAAGATTCACCGATGACGTATGACTCGCACTTTAATTAATCTGGGATTAATTAGATGAGAGAGAAAATTAATATGGGATTAATTACGGAGATATTTTATCTGGGATAAAATATCATATAAAGAGAGAGAACGATTAATTTGGAATTAATCGATAATATAATATATTCGATATATTATACGAAATTGGATTTCGACGCGGAATTAAAATTAGATTTTAATTCGGGCGAATGAATTAATTTAGAATTAATTCGTTAGCGACGTGAATAGTGATTTTGCTAGGCATAATCATTTAATTACGTCGCAACAGAAAATTCGTTAATTTGGAATTAGCGAACCCGAGCCTGCGAGTGTTTGCGAGCGCATTCGCATTTCGAATTCGAGTGCGGCACGCAAGTCACGTCAAGCGTCAAATCGCTAGTCACATCTAGCGTCACATCATTCGTCAATCAAGTGATGGATGTCTTTCACTTTGAGTGATTGACACCAATCACTATTCATTGATTGATGGAAGTTGATGTTGGTAGTTCGCAAGCATTTATGGCTTGACTTTTCAAAGAGAAAAAAAATTGGTATATTGTAAATTGATTTTAGAAATCAATTAATCTAATACACTTTTCATCTCTCTCTCTCTTGGTTCACGATTTTTGGAGCTAAAATTCTCTTCCTCTCTCTCTCGGCATTACCAGTCATTTCCCTTCTATTTTCTATTTTGGACCGAAAGTGAAGGGGAAACATATGGTGATTTTTTGTCAAAATCATCAAGAGCTAGCACTCAAATGAGTCCATACAAAGGTGATATGGAACTCACTTCATGAGCAAGGAATCAACACAAGCTTGGAGCTTGCATAGAGGACCCCACATGGCCGAATCTTGGAGATCCTTTACAGCCCACTGCCGAGCTTGGAGGAGGCAGAAAATGAAGTTTTTGTTGTCCACCGCATCGCTCAACCATTCGATGTAAGTATTCTGCAACTTCCTTCAATTGTATTCGCACATGTTTCTTACTTTATATTCGATCCTCGGGACCGTAGAACTCCAACACATTTCCCAAGACTTATGCCTATATTGTGGCAAATGGGGTCACTAGAAGCGTGACTGTAGTGAGTACAAGGCGGAGTTGAAGGAAATGAAGACGGGCAAGGCTCCGGCTTCAGGTATGTTTGTTATAAACATGTCCACTACTGGTTTTAAAAATTGGATTTTTGATTCTGGATGTGGTACTCACATATGTACTAATGTACAGGATCTGCTGATTAGCAGGAGACTGGCTTCAGGTGAGATCGACCTACGAATCGGAAACGGGACGAGAGTCGTTGTTTTGGCTGTTGGGACCTATGTTTTGTATCTGCCTTTGGGGCATGTAATTACATTAGGTGACTGTTATTTTGTACATAGTTTGACTAGGAACATCATCTCTGTAACTAGTTTAACCCGATGCGGGTATACCTTTGTATTCAGGAACATTGGGTGTTTTATATATAAAGATGACATTTTGATATGCACAGTAGATGTTAATAATGGTCTTTATATTTTGAATATAAATAAATCTCAAACATATAACATGACAAAAAAAGGCTCAAATTAAGTAAAACAGATAAAACTTATTTGTGGCATTGTCGTCAGGGACACATTAACAAGACTCGTATATCCACTCTTTCGAAGAATGGATACTTGGATGGATTTGATCCTGATTCATATGATGTCTGCGAATCTTGTTTATTAGGCAAAATGCCTAAAATGCCTTTTAGCGGTAAAGGTGTACGTGCCACCGAGCTGTTAGCCCTCGATCATAGTGACATATACAAGCTCATGTCTAGCTAGGCTAGAGGTGGTTATGAATACTTCGTAACCTTTACGGATGTTGCATCGTGTTATGGTTATGTGTATCTTATGAGACACAAGTCGGAAACTTTTGAGAAATTCAAAGAGTTTCGACACGAAATAAAAAAACAGACCGGCAAAAATATTAAAACATTACGGTCGGACCGTGGTGAAGAATACTTAAGCAATGAGTTTCTTGATTACTTGAAAGAGTATGGAATTCTTTCACACTGGACTCCTCCCAGAACACCTCAATTGAATGGTGTGTCTGAACGGAGAAACCAAACTTTGTTGGACATGGTAAGGTCAACGATGAGTCGCACTGAGCTACCAATTTCTTTCTAGGGATATGCATTGAATAGTGCAATACTTATTTTAAATAAGGTTCCAACAAAGTCTGTTGGACAGACTCCATATGAAATATGGACAGGAAAGAAACTGGGTTTCTTATTCCTGAAGATTTGGGAATACTGGGCATACGTTAAACGTTTGGATGGTACCAAACTACAACCCAAATCGAATAAGTGCCTATTTGTAATTGGTTATCCTAGGGAAACCGAAGGATATTATTTCCATAACCCGGAAGAGAACAAAAATATTTGTTGCTCTTCATACATTTTTCCTCGAAAAGGAAGACAAAGATACAGTGATAAGTAGGAGGAAAGTATAACTCGATGAAAATCGGAGTGATACTGTTCCTGGCACTGATCCCCTCACAGAACACGAAAAGTTCATCAAGGATGAGACTATTCCACAATCTTCTAATACACAAGAACCGTGTAGGTCGGAGAGAGTCAGAAAACAACCTTAGAGGTATGGGTTTCTGATCTCACCTAATATAGATATTAATCTTATTGAGGAAGATGAACCAGCTACGTATGAGGAAGTGATACAAGGTATCGACTCCGATTTATGACAAGGTGCCATGAAGTCTGAAATGGATTCCATGTATACAAACAAGTTTGGACACTGGTTGATGTACCAGAAGGCATTGTGACTATTGGTAGCAAATGGGTCTTCATGGTGAAGGAAGACATGGATGGAAACAAACAAACGTACAAAGCTAGACTTGTAGCGAAAGGGTATCGTCAACGACATGGTGTCGATTACGATGAAACTTTTTCACCTATTGCCATGATTAAATCCATTCGGATAATGCTTGCTAATGCTGCATATTTCGATTATGAAATATGGCAGATGGACGTCAAAACCACTTTCCTTAACGGAAACCTTTTGGAGGATGTTTATATACAACAGCCTGACGGTTTTGTCATGCCAAAACATGCAAACAAGGTTTGCAAGTTAAATCGATCCATTTATGGATTGAAGCAAGCATTGCGTTCTTGGAACCAATGTTTTGATGAGATCATATTACAATATTATTTCATTCAAAACGAAGAAGATTCTTGTGTATATAAGAAAGTTAGTGGGAGCGCACTGACAATGATTTTCCTATATGTTGATGATGTATTGCTTCTTAGCAATGACATTCCCATATTAAAATCGGTGAAAGCTTGGCTTTCATTAAAATTCTCCATGAAATTCTTGGGAGAGGCAACCTTTATTCTAGGAATAAGGATCTACTGGGATAGATCTAAAAGTTGTTGGCACTCTTCGAGAACTCGTACATTGACAATGTTGAAGAGAATCAATATGGATCAGCCCAGAAGGGGTTGCTTCCAGTGTCACATGGCGTCTCTCTATCTAAGGACATGTGTCCTAAAACTCAAGATGGGAGAGATTCAATGAATCAGATCTTGTTCGCTTAAGCAGTCGGATCGATCATGCATGCCATGATATGTACGCGACATGGTGTCCCATATGCTTTGAGCATCTGCAGTCACTATCAGGGCGGTCCGGGTGATGATCACTGGATTGATGTTAAGAACATCCTTAAGTATCTTAGACAAACTAAGGATGCTTTCTTAGTATATGGAGAAGGAGAACTTGAGGTGACTGGGTTCACCGATGCAAGTTTCCAAATCGTTAAAGACGATTATTAGTCACAATCAGGGTACATATTTTATTTGAATAACGGAACAGTGAGCTGGAAATCTTCCAAGCAAGATACTATTACCGATTCAACAACAAAAGCGGAATACATTGTTGCAGCTGAGGCAGCAAAAGAAGCATTTTGGATCTATAAAATTCCAAATTTGATTAGGAGTAGTTCTATTAGCAGCTGAGCTGGGCTACAGCACAGGCTAAGGAATTACGATCTCATCAAAGATCCAAGTATGTACTTCAATGGTTTCATCTGATTCGAGAGATCACACATCGTGGCAATGTGAAGATCGAAAAATCATTTCAGATGATAACCTTGCAGATCTGCTGACGAAAGCTATATCTCAGCAAAAGTTTGAGCGACCCGTACATAGTTCAAGTGTTGGACACTTGAGTGATTGGCTATAGGCCAAGTGGGAGATTGTTGGTTAATTATGACCCATAGCATAACTATTTGTAAAAGACATGGTGTTTTTGTACAAATTAACTATGTGACAAAGGACATTTCTCTTTTATCATTTTATAATTGGATTACTTGGATATATAAATGATAAAAGTTCATATGATTAGTACCGGATTAATAAGATATGAGACAATATTAATCCACCAAAGGTTTAATCATTAAATATCCCTAGTCATAGTATTGTCGAGATTGGACATCGATAATGCGGAATAGACTAGTATTACACGTGTGCGCGTTATGGAAGCTTAACATCATAGTTCTCATATATTTAAGTATTGGATACTCATGCAAGTGTGATAGGAGGTTCTATTAGCCGTTGGACCAGGAACAGCTTCGCTCTGGATAGAACCCTCAGAATCCTATTGGTAGTATGACTATGTGTCTATGGGAATCCGAATCAGGGTAGGTGTATGTGGTCTTAACTTGAGACATGTATCGCTAATACTTGCGAAAATCAATATTACTTTGGTTTTGGTCGTCCGGATCTTTGACAAGTTCTGCGTACGCCTCTTCTTGGTGTACTGAGAATCATAGTTTATTGGGTGTGATGTCAAGATGGAAGTATCACTTCAGTCATATGGAGATGATGATCACGCAAGGATACAGAACTAGTACTCTTAAATGCTGCAGCTATCGAGATAGTATGACTAGGTCATGATTATCCGATTACAGAGACTAGTTGTTAGTGATCCAATATATGCTTCGTACGGGGCAGACATAATTCCAGCCCCAGGTCTAGCATGTGACATCCAATACCGGATCATAATATGTAATACATTATATATTATGCCTGATACATATTACATATTCCATGTTGAATATTTTTGGAGAATTGGGTAGGCATGGTGCTTTGCTATAAGCCAACCATGTCTTGTAAATCGGTGAGAACGTGGTACGGGGTACGCACGTGTCGGATAGTCTGACAACCGTATTTACTGCCAACATATCCAGGGATCTCTTGGGTCACTTCCCAAAGATTCACCGATGACATTTGACTCGAACAGAATTAATCTGGGATTAATTATGAAAGAGAAAATTAATCTAGGATTAATTATGGTAAGAATTTATCTGGGATTAAATTCGTCTAGAAGAGAGAACGCGATTAATTTGGAATTAATCGGCAAAGTAAATTTAATAGTTAAATTAGATTTTACTATTTAATTTATTTAATTGGGCTAAAATAATATATTGGATATATTAATTGAAATTGGATTTCAATGCGGAATTGAAATTGGATTTTAATTCAAGCGAACGAATTAATTTGGAATTAATTCGCAAGCGACTATCATAATAATTTTGCGAGGCATTATTATTTAATTAAATCGGATTTAAATATTTAACGACGGAAAATTCGTTTAGTCGGATTAAACGAACTGGGCCCAAATTGTGTTGTGTAAGCCAACTAAATTTGGAATTTAAAGTGGTGGGACCCACTTTACTTACATCACTTGTTTGACAATTGATGGAAATAGTTGGATGCAATTAAAGAATTCTTTTTCATTACACCAGCCTTGTTTTTGGAAAACAATAACACACCAATTTTTGGAAAATTGAAAACAACTTTTTCTCTCCATCTCTCCCAAAACAGTGAGCCATCTTCTTCCTTGGGAAAATTTTGCTTCACAAATTGTTCTAGCTAGCACTTAAAGGAGTCAAAGAAAGGTGATAGGGAAACTCACCCTTGAGTTTGGAATTCAAATCAAAGCTTGGAGCTTCCATATCCATGGAGAATTTTTTGAAATTTCATCAACCAACCAATGTAAATATTCTGCAACTTTAATTGGTAAATTCACACACAAATCTTGTTTAGAGATCATTGGCATGTCTAGGTCACTAACACTTTAATAGATACTTTTAACATTTTACAATGACTTATATACTACTAATATCTTCATGTAACTCTATTTTGACACTGACTGTGCTGAGCCTCTAAACTCGACCTTGTGGACTCAATACCCTAGTGACTGCCATCAGTTTCCATCCTCTCGAGCTCGTCCTTCAGGTAAACCTGCAAAAAAAAAAAATTAGGAGTGAGGGGGGTTAGATCGTTTGAACGACCTAGTAAGTGTACAGTTTAAAACGAAACTGAAAATCTTCATAAAACTTTTAGTGTTCGGAAATCAAAACTAACTCAAGAAAACTGGACTTTTCTGAAATTTCTTCTTGTCTGAAATCAAATCTTTTTTTTTAGTGAAACTTTCTGGAAACCTTTTTTTTGTAAAACTCCAAATTTCTTTTCAAATAATTTCTCGAAAAAAGCTCTTTTATAAAACCATCATTCTGAAAACCATGTCTCCAAAAATCATTTCTCTGATAATCATAGATTTGAAATCTGTTTCTGAAAATCTGTCTCTGAAAAACCTGACGTATGAGGGAGTTACGTCTCGTCGTCCCCCATACTCCTAAACTAGTGGTCTTGGGGCATTATGTCTCGCCATCCTTCCAGCCACTGAACTAGAGTCGGGGTGCTGATCCATGCTACCCTTCTGACCCTGAATCTATGATCTATGGGTATTATGTCTTACCGTCCCCCTAGTCTTGTACTACGTGTGCACACGTTCTTTGAGTCTGTCAATTCCATATCCGTCAATATCATATATGTGCAAGTTACATCTAAGGTGGGTTTTTCCCCATGCCTCTAAAAATCACAAAATCATGCTTTTGAAATCATTACTTTCTAAAAACATTTCTCAAAATATTTTTATTCGTAAAACATTTGGAAACAAACTTGGCTAACGCCTTATATGCGGAAAATTAAGTTTCAATTCAAGAAGATATAAGTAAATACAACTTGAGAAAGGAGTCCACTCACATATTAATCTTTATGGCCCTTGATTCCTGGATGTGACTAGAGAGTCCCCAGTGGAAAACACATTTGTCATGTATTCAAGTATGGTTAGCATATTACACTAGGAAGTTAATCATGATTATGGATGTAGTGGATGCTTATACATGCCGTATACGGAACCTTTAAGGCGCCCTCTAACTTCTTATGATGATTATGAAATGGAAAGAAATGTTTTATGTCTCGCATCGCGACACACACAAGCAACCCTAAGCAGAGAGCATGTTCTGTTTCACATCGCGATGTCAGGGTTTGAGCATCACGACGTCACACTCATGTCGCGATTCGCTACTCGAGCGTCGTGACGCCCTCAATTCCATATCCAAAACAGAGAGCATTCGCATGCTCGATGTCACGACACTAGCCTAATTTCAGAGCCAAAAATCAATTCTCTGTGATCACTACCCAAGGCAATTCCAAAACCCCCATCTACACTTCATATGTTAGAACGTCATTATCAAAAAATATAGTTCTCCAACACAATCTCACACAATTGGCCAAAGGTTTATCTTGCTGACCGGCGTAAACACACACGTATAACGCAAGCGCACGTATCGTTCAAGTAGTATAAAAATATCGATCCCACGAGGACTTAATTCCTACTGTTGTTATTAATTGTTGAATCTATTTATTTACAAATATCTAATTATAGGGAGAAGAGAATGATTGTTTGATTGGTTGAAAGTGGTTTTACAAAATAAATAAATAAATGAAAAGACAAAAGAAAATACTAAGGAAAATAACAAAAGACACAAAGATCTAGGGTTGTGATTTCTTTTAATATCATTTTAAAGATGAAGTGGTTATCTTAAAGTTGGTAATATATTGATTTATTAACCTGGAACACTAAATTATGTGTAAGCCGCTGTCGATGGTCAGACACAAATACCCAGTTTAACCCAATTGAACCATATGTCTATGTCAACCAAATTATCTGGATTCATTAAGTTTAAGTTCCAATTATGGCTACCCGCGCCCGACAGGTATATTCCTATCCTGTAAGGAAATCTATTAAAGGGTTATCTATCCTCAAGGAAGATCGTGGGTTATTAAGTCTAAGGCTGAAACCTAAAATCCTTATGTCTAGTTCATTTTAGATTTACCATATCAATCTTATTGGTGATCAGACAACAAGAAGCATTAAGCTTAAGACTTAATAAATAAACCTTTAAATTACCCAACTATAAAATAATCCCTATAAACCGGTGATATTAAAAGTCATCACAACCTCTAATTAACTAACACATAACTAGGACTAGTAAATACATAAAATTAAAAGACATAAAGTAAAAATGCTGAAAAGTAAATTACAATAAAATAAAATGCTAAGGTAAAAGGAATTACTTTTACTACTACTAATTTAGATATCTCCCATAAAATAATATATAAACTTGTGATAAATTTACCAACCGACCAGTCTGGCGGTATCCTGATTAAGTCAAATTAAGTCCAACCAGCCATTAAGGCGGAACCAAAAATAAATTTACCAACCGACCAGTCTGGCGGTATCCTTGATTAGTCAAGTTTAAACCAGATTAAAAATGAATTACCAACCGACCAATATAGCGGTATTCCTTATTAAGTCAATATTTTAAATAGTTAATATATTATTTTTAAGGGAGATTAATCTAAATAGCAATAGTAGAAGAATTACCTTTCACCCTAACTGAAAAAGTTACTTCAACATGGTGAATAGTAAAAACTGTAAAAAGTAAAAAGTAAAAATTAAATTACTATTATTACAAAACGTAATTAAATTATTTACAAAACTAAAAATAAAAAAAAATAAAAATAAAAATTCTAGAGAGAGAAACTCTCTCTAGAGAGAGAAATCAAGAGAGAGAAAGGTGTGTAAAAATTCTGAAATTTCGCGCAGTATTTATAGAAATAATTTTCACTGTTCCAGTGTCGCGACGCCAAGGACCTCAGCGTCGCGACGCTGGAATTGTCGACGTGGCACGCTGAGGAGACGACACGTAGCAAGGCGGCTGACTATTCACGCGACACGTGTCAAGGCGGCTAATTCTCAATTATTGTGATGACGTCATTGATGACGTGGCGATGACGTGGCGCTGACGTGGTGATGACGTGGCTTTGGCGTGTGTTGCAATTGTCGGCACAATAGGATTGCGACACGTGGCGACACGTGTCAAGTTCTGATTGGCTGAGGCTGACGTGGCAAGTTGACTCGGTTGACCTGCTGACGTGGACGATGATGTGTCATGACACGTGGCAAGGTTGACTTGTTGACCGATGATGTGGCTGATGACGAGGCGACACGTGTCAAGTCTGAGTGTCGGCAGCATATGATGATGACACGTGGCACGGCGCATGTTAGCAGATCGGCTGTGATGGTGACACGTGTCACGGCGCATTTTAGCAAAGTCAAACTTTTCAAATTGTTGACCCGTTGACCACGGCGCATTTTAGCAACTTCGGCGCAGGCTGGGCGTCGCGGCGCGCAGTGTTCCAGCGTCGCGACGCGCAAAGACTAAAATATCCCTGTTGACGCATTTTTGTCCGGTTTTGCCCCAAATTGCCTCCAGTGCTGTCCAAACTTTATTTATCTGCAAGATAACAATAAAACACATCAAAACGTTCATAAAACTCAAGAAACTATACAAAATATTAAGTTAAATGAGTGGGAAATAGTGATATAAATATCACTCATCACTTGCCACCTTTAAACTTTCCAACATGACCAAACAAAATTCATGTCTTAACATCAACCCAACACTTGAATTAATATCAAAACAACAATGGAAATAAAAATAGCCCTCCTTTTTATTAGATGAAATTTGGCCAGCCTCTTAAGGGGAAGACTGGTTGGGCATTAACCACAATCATGCTTAATCCATGTGTATAAGATTATAAAATTCATAAATATGCTTACTACCCATTGCATTTAAGCTAAAATGCAAAAGTGAGAATTTAGGGTTCATAAATGACGATTTGGGGCTTTTTAATTTTTAAGCTCAAAACTGAAATTTGAATTGGGAAAGAAAATCAGAACTCACTTTGCATGAGAAAGAAGCTCAAGATAAACCCCAATTGCTTCCATAACTCTCTTCAAGCTTCCCATATTTTTGCCCAAAATGAGGAGGATGGGTGAATAGTGCAGGTTTTATAATGAGAAAGGCTTATTTTTATGATAAAATGAGTGGTTAAGATTTTACCGCTTCACCCATTTCTAGTATATTCTTGAATTCTATTCTAGCAACCACGAAAATCTCAATTTTTGACTTATTTCTTATTCGACTTTGGAAAAATATCAAATGCGAAAGTTGTAGGTATCATAAAAATCGAAGATCGTATGAAAATGTTACGCCCCAAATACTAATGGTTATTTGGAATAGAACGTAAGCTAAATTATGCATCGGAACTGCAAGAAATTTATTCAATGTCCCAAAAGTCATTTCATGAGCACGTAATGTTTGAACATGATTTACATCATGTATTATGTCATCCATAACTTAGTAGTCGTTGGGATTACCGGGGTGTTACACATATGGATTGGCCCTTCACGAGTATCTCATAATTATAGCCAGGTCATATTATTCGTTATACCCCTCTAATTATTTTTATTTTAAGTACCATTGATTCTCTATTGAGTAATTTATTCATAACTATTATGAATATTAATTTTTCTATTCGCAATAAAACGATTTGAGCGCTTTAATCGTTTAAGTACCAAATCAACCCTTAAGAAGATACTCATCTACTTCTCGCAAGGAGTGAACTCCATATTTATGTAAAACGTCACCAGCTACACATCAAACCATGTCCCAAAAGTACGTAGCTATTTGTCGGGATTGCTACACCAACCTCACATTTGTAAGTCAAAGGACATAGCTTGCCATGAAGAAGTTCGCAATACACTCACTATTCATATCAATCTATTAATGACCATCTAGTATATTGAAATGAATTTCTTTATTTAATGGATATTATAAGAAATTCATTTCCATCTGGGTCCAATCCTATATGATCACATCATACAAGGTGCCTTTATTCTCATGTTACCATATGGACGATCCCCGATCAAGGTCGCCATACAATTATAGAATGGACTGCAGCTATAGACGAACCGCAAACAAAGTACCCGCTTTGTCTACTATTTATGGACTATTTTAGATTATTAACTTCTGACTTAAATTCTCTTGTGTATGACACTCATACACTAAGTCTGAAGGCACATGAGTAATCAAGGGTAAACAAAATAATTTACAATATGCGATTTAAATCAAACATTTTGATAAATGAATAATGCATCATTTATTTTATAACAAATACTTCTGTTTACATTACATGAAGCTCTAAGGAATATATCCCAACACTCAGGCATCGATATTATTTAGGAAGAAAGATACTTATTGGGTCAACTGATCAGTTGATGAACCTAAATTGGTTATAATACCATTTGGATTATTAAGGTTGAAGGAGGAAGGTGCTCTAGATCGAGTCTTTTCTCAGTGTGTGCTTTAGTGTAAAAATTGAAAAATACATGAGAATATACAAAAAGAAGAGAGTGTCATAGATTGGGTTTTTGCTCAGGGTATGTCTTCTTGATCGGTTCCAATGACTCATTTAAACCCTCGACCCGGGTATTAGTCTTTACATCTTCAATACGGTCTTCAATGTTAGCTTGTAAATCATTTAGCTTGGCTCGGGTCTTAGCCAATTCATCTTTTGACTTAGCCAGCTCATCCTAGGCTTTCTCTAACTCTGTTTCCTTTTCACCAAGCTTCACCTTTATGATGGTTGTCTTCTCCTATTGTAGTTTAAGTTCAGAAGCCTTAGAGACGGCATCCGCTCAAGCTTCGTCCTTCTCATTTCTGGCTGTTTGGAGGGCTTGATGAAAAGTTTCAGTTTCACCTTTGGCCTCCTCCACTTTCTAGAGCAGCTCATGCTCCCTCTCAGTCAACTAACTTTGGAGGCTTTGAGCTTAACCACCCTCAACAATGATACTTGAAAGTACGTCTGTGTTGGTGGCCAGAGATAAGTCAGTTGCACATGAATATAGCGGGTAAGTTTGTCAAAAAAAAAAATGGTGAAAGAAGGCTAAGTTAAAAGAAATTACCTTCGATTAGAGGAATTCCAATTTCTGGAAAACCTTGTTACGAGAGATGCGCTCATTGGCCAGGGCCTTATTGATGTCCACGTGTTGGGCCAAGTAATTGATGTTCGACAATAGGTAGGCCATGTTTTCCCTTGCATTCTCCGGAAGGTCGTCCACCCCAAAGTACATGCTGCCTCTTTTTGGGAGAAAAAGTCATCAGGGCCTTGCCGCTAGTGGCAATGGTCTTCTTCCGCGAGACCTTCTCAAGGGTCTCTTCAAAGGTCTCAACCCTGATCTGATGGAAGCGTCTTTTTGAGGCCTTTAGGATGCAGCTGGAGTTTATGATGTCTTGGTGGATGGTATTTGTGTTTGTCTCAGTGAATGAGTATTTACGGTTTAGGTCGATGTGGTAGAGGTTTGTATGAGGGATTTTACTTTTAGGATGGAGTAATTGGTGTGGTAAGTTGAGAACTGCTCTCGCTTAAACTGCCATAGGCTTGATGTTTGCCTTCCAGAGTAATTTATAATGGGATGGGCCTTCTTCCTAACATACCTGCATAAAAAAACATAAGGTTAGAAAAATTGAATTGAAGATCGAGTTACTATATACAAAATGCACGAATCAATGGCAAACAAACAGCAAAAAGGAATGAAAATGAGTTAATCAGTTAGTCAGTCCTTACCCAACTGCTTTTCAATCGATTGAGGGTTGCTCAGAGTGAGACCCGCATCGGCGATGGAGGATGGGTTGATGAGGTCTCTGTAGTGACTTTCATATTGAAAGGCTTGTTTTATCCTCGCCTTGACCTCATGGCGAACTCCTGGAGGATCAACCCAGCAAGCTATGAGGAGTACAAGATATACGACAAGGCGAAGATGAAAATATTTATGTATAGGAAAGAAAGAGATGGAGGACAGGTCATTACCTCCAACTCAGAAGACGGTCGGTACAATTATCTCCTCACCAAAGACAATTGGGGTTTTACCTCATACCCCCAACCCAGAACCACTTGTCTTTGAAGTTTTTATTGGTGGCCAAGAGGTTGATAATTAAATTTTTACCACCAACATAGGTGGATAGCTAGTACCAACCCTTATATTCCTTAAGGTTGTCATTTAGTCACTAAAGCTTCTTCAGGTCTTCCACCGATGACTCTCCTAGGTCGGCTCGACTCCAGATGATGTAGAGCCCGACAAGTACCATCCATCCATTCAGGTTCAGTTGGCATCGGGCCAAGTTCATTACTGCCAACATCTTTGTAAAGTATCTTGTGAAGGGTAGGCATAGACTCATATTAAAAAAGCTGTGCACAAGGAAAATTGATCGCCACTTGGTTGGCTCACCTGATCCCAGTCCTCAAGGATGTCCAACTATTCTCTTGGTGTAAGACCGATTTTCTTCTTTTGAGGGTTGTTGTTGTGTCATAGTCGTTGTGTTCTACCGATCCTGAGCTTCCCGCTTCAATTGGCTCGGTTGGACATGGGGCAGATACGTCGAATGGTAGGACGTTGAGTGGAGTTGCAGAGAAGGATTCGGAGTCTGACATTCTTAAGAAGTGACCCGAGAAGGAAGGTTAGTCAAAAATGAATTCAGCATTGTTTATAATTTGTATGGGCATATTCCTCCTGTTGGTTGGGCTTATTATTTACCTAGGGTTTTTCATGTCATCCATACCAAGTGACTAACCCTAGAAAGCTCTAAATTCCATAATAGTGGTAGAACAACGAATCTGCTAATAATAAGCACAACCAAACACAACAAGCCAACCCTACCTATCAACATTAGCCAAAACCAAACACAAAACAAAAACACACACCCCTTTAACAATAATATAAACCCAAAACCACAAACAAACCTAAAACATGTTATCAAACAAGGCATACATATGCCATGCTCAGCACGAAGAAAATAGAGAAAGAGATTCAAGAGATCTTACTTGTATGCTGAAGACGAAAGTTCAGAAGACGAAGTTTTTGAAGAAGTCTCGGAGTTACATAGGACGTTTGAGTTCTTGAGAATACTTTTAGAGAGACGAAGTTGGCAAAGTTAAGGAAATGAATGGGTGTGGCCTTCAAATAGACAGCTCAGGAAGATCTTGATCGTTGATTTGGGATGCGAATTATGGATTGATGACACATGTAGGTTCAATCACCGTCTTTGAGTTCAGATCAATGGTTCAGATGAGTGCCACGAGTTTGGTTCATCCTAGCCACACGAGTTTTGGCGCATGAACCATGGATGTGATGACTATTTAAGGAAGATCATTATGCCATCACATATTTCTATACACGATTTAGAAACCATAGGAATGCATTTTCAAATGGCGGTGAAAGAAAGAAAATCGTCATAAAAAGGCATCTTTGGCCGTATATAAAGCAGCTAGTCCGACGAGAACCTGTGGAAGAGATGAGGTGATATAGCATTTTTAAGGAGCAACAACCCGAGGACATATAGTCTGTTTTTATTTATTGGCACCACCATATTTCATGAAGTTTCCAACATCAATTCATCAACTCATTGATACCGAGAATTAGGGGACATACATTGATGTGGGTTTTTCACCCTGAAGAAAGTTCAAATATCGAGCATGGGTAGAATAGGTATTGTTGTAGGACAAAGAACTTGACGATGCTGTTCTAGGCTCACGGCCTAGTTGGGAGTACGAAATAACATGGAGTCGCCACCCGGTGTGAACCGGGACAAAGATTTAAGGCCGTACTCACCCCTTGCAAGGGAAGACCTCAAACCGTTGGGTTCGGAATGGTCCCTTACTTATGTCACTTGTGATGATATGATTTGTGCAATAAACTAACCGAATCTATTCAACATTCATGCTCAAGGGTAATATACGTCTAGTATGCATTCATCAAAATAACTCATAATCTAAGTTTGCATGCTTGAAAATAAGTCTTTAAACGGAAAACACATAGAATCACACAATGAGCACATTGAACCATTAAACCAAAATAAACAAATAACTATTTAAACATAACCATAAACTAAATAAAATATCATGCATAAAAATAACATTATCATGCTTTGACAATAATTAATAAAGTAGGCTAAATCATGCTTTAAATAATAAATAAATAACCTACAAACTACAACATGCTCAAACACAAGTTTGGATGAGACGAAATACGTGTCTCTTAAGTGGTACGTGGCGTTGTATCCCGAGTGCAGACCGCAATACCGTCCATTCGGAATCGGCTACGGAATTTACGTCCGGGTTTCCATCCGATATACCACAAAAGGGAACACATACCCCGCTCATCCAACATTCACATCATGCCTCAATCGACTCTCATGCGATAATATTTTAAAATAAATAAAAGAAACGAAAGATAATAAATAATAGGGTGCCCTCAGGTCTAACCTCTTTTGTCGTCTCAAGAAAGGGCGTTACACGTCCGTTGGAAGGATGAATGATCCGCAACTCTTTCGGTTCACCAACTCAACGTCTTTCCTCGCTGTTTTGCCGTTCGGGCTGTTGTTTTTACTCCGTTTCACTGCTGTTTTCGTTGTATTTTCTGGTCACTATTTTGGGTTAATTCGGGGACTGTTTTGGGTGGTTTTTAGGTGCAGTTTTGGGTTCATTCGAGGAATGTTTTGGGTGGTTTTTAGGTGGTCTGTGCGGCAATTTTTGTGGGTATTTTGGCGTGAATGGAGGGCTGATTTTAGGGGTATTTTGGCGTGAGAACCAGGGGCTGTTTCAGGCAGTTTGGCGTGAAAGTCTTGGGCTGTTGGAGTGCAGTTTTGGTACGGCAATGGGGCTGGTCAGTGAGGGGTTGAGTGGGCTTTATGTGGCGTGAAGCAAGGGGTATGTGGCATGGCTATTAACGTGATGCTGCTGGACATTGCTGAGTGTTTGTGGAGGGGCTTTATGTGGTCGAGCGTGAGTGGAGGGCTGGGCTAGGTACGTGGGTCATTAGGGGTTATTTGTTTTGCGTCGGTGGAGTTCCATGTAGGGTTGATGAGTGTTGTTTGCTGAGAATGGGTGTTCAAGTTGTAGTCGGTTAGTGGCGTTGAGTTAAGGGGGGCCGACCTGTGAGGGGAATTTAGGCATGAAGGGTTTATGGCAGGCTGTGAGGACGTGAGCAATCGGTGGAGGGCCTGCTAGGCGTGAAGTAGTGGGATGATATGCGGCTTATGAGTGAAGGGGACAGGTGTGGGCGAATGAGTGATTAGCGAGAAGAGGCAGGGGCTGCTGGCGTGGACTATTTGGGCTATTAGCTTGAGAGTCAAGGGGCAATTAGCGTGAAGAGGCAGTGATATGCGGCTATTAGAGAGGTGAATTTATGGCAAGGGGATTTGCGTGAAAGCTTAGGGTTTATTCTTTTTGTTTGTTATTTTTGTGTGAATCTGTCAGGGTTTGAATTGTATGCAGAAGGGTTATTTTTATAGGCCAAGGGAGGAGGTTTACCTTGTTGGAGAAGAAATAGGATTTGTGTATTAATTGGGGATATCTTTTAATTTAGTATATGATAAGGAAATCTTTTAATTATGGGAATTGATTTGATTTGTTCTTTTTAATTAAGGATATGATTTATTTAAATTGGTAGGTGATTTAATTAAATTAGGAATGTGATTTATTTTAATTAGGAATGTTATTTATGGAA
This sequence comes from Zanthoxylum bungeanum, assembly GCA_019454045.1. Taxonomy (NCBI): domain Eukaryota; kingdom Viridiplantae; phylum Streptophyta; class Magnoliopsida; order Sapindales; family Rutaceae; genus Zanthoxylum; species Zanthoxylum bungeanum. The sequence continues at coordinate 323,716 of SKCR01034520.1, forward strand.
TTTAATTTGAATATTTTATTTTGGGAAATGAATTTTAATTTGTGACATGTATTTTAAATGTTTTAATTATTTAATTTGTGAGATGTGTTTTAATGGGTTTGGTGTGTTTTAAAAAAGAGGTCCAACAAGTGAACCCGAAGCGAAACAAGCGAGTTAAATCTGACAAAATGCTAATTCCCAACTTTACCCTTCCAACGTCCGTTTCCCGCGGCTTTCACAACTAAAGAGGTAGTGTCTCCATACGAGACTCATTATCGGGCTGATATGCAAAAATGCAATGCCTACAGTCGCCCCCACTTCTTGTGCAAAGTGTGACAATGACAATTCCTATCAAAGTACGTGCAATGCATTTTTACTTACCTGGCTCGCCAGCTGTCACCTGGTCTGCCTGCTGCTTTGAACTGAGTTGATATGGTGGCGAGGTGCCTCGACCCCTGGGCTTTGTTCCCGAACCATCGAATGTGAACTGTGCTGATGATGCAGTGGGCCTTCGACCCTGGGACGCATCTCGGAACTGCAATTGATGTGTGGGCCCTCGACCCTGGGACACATCTTAAAAGTGATGATGAATGAATTCTTGGCTTGCCAGCTGCCACCTGACTTGCCTGCTGTTTTGAACTGAATTGATATGATGGCGCGGTGCCTCGACCTCTGGCCTTTGTTCCCGAACCACCGAATGTGAACTGTGATGATGATGCAGTGGGCCCTCGACCCTGGGACGCATCCCGGAACTGCTAATGACAACGGGGGCACGCATCTCGGCCCTGGGTACGCATCTCGACACAATACCGCTGACAATAGGGACCTCGCCCTGAATATGATAATGTAGTGGGCACCTCGACCCTGGGTACGCATCTCGGCCCGGAACTACAACCGACAACGGGGGCACGCATCTCGGCCCTGGGTACGCATCTCGACCCAATACCGCTGACAAGAGGGACCTCGCCCTGAATATGATGTAGTGGGTACGCATCTCGACCCTGGGCACGCATCTCGGCCCGGAACTACAACCGACAACGGGGGCACGCATCTCGGCCCTGGGTACACATCTCGACCCAATACCGCTGACAAGAGGGACCTCGCCCTGAATATGTTGTAGTGGGTACGCATCTCGACCCTGGGCATGCATCTCGGCCCGAAACTACAACCGACAACGGGGGCACGCATCTCGGCCCTGGGTACGCATCTCGACCCAATACCGCTGATAATAGGGACCTCGCCCAGAATATGATGTAGTGGGTACGCATCTCGACCCTGGGCACACATCTCGGCCCGGAACTACAAACGACAACGGGGGCACGCGTCTCGACCCTGGGCACGCATCTCGACCCAATACCGCTGACAATAGGGACCTCGCCCTCGAACTGATAATGATGTGGGCCTCGCCCTCAGAGTGATGTGGTGTGATGAGGTCCATTCCCGAACCGTCACCGGATGTGGTCCATTCCCAAACTGATCTCCATTCCCGGAGTGTGACTGTGATATGGTGTAATGAGGTTCATTCCCGAACCGATCTCCATTCCCGGAGTGTGATTGTGATATGGTGTAATGAGGTTCATTCCCGAACCGATCTCAATTCCCGGAGAGTGACTGTGATATGGTGTGATGAAGTCCATTCCCGAACTTTCACCTTGCTGTGGTCCATTCCCGAACCGTTGATGTGTTGTGGTGTGATGATGTCCATTCTCGAACTGTCACCGTGTGGTGGTCTATTCCCAAACCGATCTCCATTCCCGGTGTGCTTATTCCCGAGTTGTCCATTCCCGAGCTGTCCATTCCCGGACTGTCCATTCTCAGACTAAATCTCCATTCTCAGAGTGCCATTCCCGGCGTGCCATTCTCAGCGTGCTCATTCTCGAGCTGTCCATTCCCGGGAGTGCCATTCTTGGCAGAACTGATCTGATGTGATGCGGGCCTCGCCCCCAAAATGCCATGCCCGGCAAAAACTGATATGATGCTATGTGGGCCTTCCCCCTAGAATGCCATACCCGGCAGAAACTGATTTGATGCTATGTGGTCCTCTCCCCCAGAATGCTATATCTGGCAGAACTGATCTGATGTCTTCATACTCGGAGTGCCGTAACTGGCTGATCTAATATCTCCATACCTGGAGTGCCGTACCTGGCAAAACTGATCCGATATCTCCATACCCTTAGTGTTGTACCTGGCAAAACTGATATTGATGTCTCCATACCCAGAGTGCCATACACGGCAAAACTGATGCTGATAATGATGTGGGCCTGGCCCCCAGAGTGCCATACCCGGCAAGATTGATACTGATGCTAATATGGGCTTCGCCCCAGACTGATGTTGATGTCTGATGTGGGCCTCGACCCTGGGACTCATTCCCGAAACTGCTGACAAGGTGGGCCTCGACCCTGGGATCCATTTCCGGATTCATTCCAAATTCTGACGACGTGGGCCTCGGCCCTGGGATTCATTCCCTGGATTCACTCCAAAACTCTAGCGATGTGGGATTCCTTCCTCTGGGATTCATTCCCGAAAATCTGACGATGTGGGCCTCGACCCTGAGATTCATTCCCAAAACTGCTGATAAGGTGGGCCTCGACCCTGGGATCCATTCCCGGATTCATTCCAAATTCTGACGACGTGGGCCTCGGCCCTGGGATTCATTCCCTAAACTGCTGATAAAGTGGCCTCGACCCTGGGATCCATTCCCGGATTCATTCCAAATTCTGACGACGTGGGCCTCGGCCCTGGGATTCATTCCCTAAACTGCTGATAAAGTGGGCCTCGACCCTGAGTTGATACTGATGTGGGCCTCGCCCCAAACTGATACTGATGTGGGCCTCACCCCCAGACTAAAACTGATGTGGGCCTTGCCCCAAAACTGATACTGATGTGGGCCTCAACCCCGGGACTTATCCCCAAACGAATACTGATACGGGCCTCGACCCCAAACTGAAACTGATGTGGGCCTCGCCCCAAACTGATGTGGGCCTCACCCCAAACTGATGTGGGCCTCGCCCCCAGACCGAAACCGATGTGGGCCTTACCCCAAAACTGATACTGATGTGGGCCTCGCCCCCAGACTGATACTGATGTGGGCCTCACCCCAAAACTAATACTGATGTGGGCCTCAACCCTGGGACTCACCCCCAAAACTACTACTCATATGTTGTTGATTCTGGTTGGCTTGTCTTTGCCGCTTTCTCTTTTTCTTCTTTGAAACCTGTTAATGCAAAACGAAACAAACACAAAAAAGAATGCAAAAATACGTTACGTGTATGCATGCATGCATGAATTTCCTATTCTGTTGGGTTAGGTCTTCCACCAGTTCTCCAGGCGACTGCTCAGTCTTCTCTCTGGTCTCATGACTCAATATCTTGTTATATCTTTGATTCACGGTGTGGTAGACTGGTCACCCCCAGTCTTGGTTTAGCTTTCTGCTCTCCGCTGTTTGTATTTGGTCAAGATGAACCATATGGTGGGGCCTTCCATATCATCATGCTATATCACATTCTACGAAATAGTCCCAATAGTTATACATATCATTGTCCTCAAATAATGCTCAGTAATGAAACCAGAGAACCTTCAAAACATTCGATGCAACTCAAATCCAAGTCTTTGAACAAACGATCTATGCCAGACTCAAAGTGTGTGTGTGCAAATGTTCTTTCACAGCTTAATCCTTAAGCAAGCCAACTCGATGATTTCGTTTCAAAAAATCGGGATCGGTGGGTCAAACCAACCTAGATGTCTCAATTATATTCCGCAATTGCTTTTCCATGCTCAATGTAGTATGGCTTTATCTCTCTTTTCCTTGTCTCTCATTTTTTCCTTTTCATTTTGAACTTTTTTTTTTTTTTCTTTTCTCTTTTTTTTTTCAACACACCTACCCTTTAAGGTAGCATTTCTCCTAATGGTGGTCCTAATACTCGCCCATGGGTAGCTTCACGCTTATTGGTTATAGGTGGTTCAATTCTTTTCTTTAGAGACTTTTCTTTCATTTTCAACCATACCACACATCATAACATAAGCAAATCAAGATAGATGTCTAAGCAAACGGTCATTCACCGACCTATAATTTCTTCAACTAGTCACTTTGCTAACTACTCAAGTTTTCACTGCTAAGAACCATAATCAAGTGCTTACGAGTCTAACAGAGATTAATCATTCAAAGTATCAGATAAAATCACATCAAGAGTTTATCGTTTCTAAGATTTCACCGTAAAGCAAACGATTTCATCATTGGACTTATGTCTAACTATCAATGACAAAAAACAAACAATTTCTTTTTCATTTTCCTTTTTCCTTTTTTTTTCCTTTTTTTCTTTTTTTTTTTTTTTTTTGCTTTTTTTTTTTTGGCCCACCATAGTCTTTCTAATCTTGCCGTAAGGTTTTCTGTTTCTTGATTTCCTTTTCCTCACTATCCATGTTTGCTAAACTCTTTTTGACAAATCTCCATTTTTATCCCTAACCCAACGGATATCTATGATGGCTTTTAAGACACGAGGGTTAACATGATGCATGTATGCATGAGATGCATGTGATGTATGAGACACAATATACATGGGGTTATCAAAAGCATAAAGAGTGGCCCCTATAGGTCATACAACTATGGTTCACACGTGGGTTTACAGGAGTGTGGACAAAGGCTCTCGTTTGACGAAGGATTACCCACAACTAGGACTCTCCACTCAAGGGTTCAAGCGACCAAGTGAGTGCACCTTTTTCATACCTTACGGTATGTGCCAACGAGTTACGGTGTGTGACTAACTGTCGAATAGATTTCCCGTTGTAGATTCCCCAGAGGGAGGGTGGAGCGAGGCTCTCTTAAGTACCCAAGCCCCTTAGGCTCTTATCGCTTGGTGTCAGGAATAAACAACGAGTCTTCCAAACTAGTCTGTCACAACGAGCTACAAGTAATGATTATCTCGGTGTCTTCACAGCTTTTCCTTATGAAAAGGTAGTGAGTGAAGGAAGACACTCAACCATCACCTAGCTCCAACAAATCCTTTGACTAACCCCTTTTAACTCACTATCGAAACGATTAACTAAAGCACAAATCATAAACATCACAAAACATGATTTCGGGGCCGATTCAAAATATCCCCAGTGGAGTCGCCAGACTGTAGGACACAGAACTTGACGACGCTGTTCTAGGCTCGCGGCCTAGTTGGGAGTACGAAATAACATGGAGTCGCCACCCGGTGTGAACCGGGACAAAGATTTAAGGCCCACTCACCCCTCGCAAGGGAAGACCTCAAACCGTTGGGTTCGGAATGGTCCATTACTTATGTCACTTGTGATGATATGATTTATGCAATAAACTAACCGAATCAATTCAACATTCATACTCAAGGGTAATATACGTCTAGTATGCATTCATCAAAATAACTCATAATCTAAGTTTGCATGCTTGAAAATAAGTCTTTAAACGGCAAACACATAGAATCACACAATGAGCACATTGAACCATTAAACCAAAATAAACAAATAACTATTTAAACATAACCATAAACTAAATAAAATATCATGCATAAAAATAACATTATCATGCTTTGACAATAAATAATAAAGTAGGCTAAATCATGCTTTAAATAATAAATAAATAACCTACAAACTACAACATGCTCAAACACAAGTTTGGATGAGACGAAATACGTGTCTCTTAAGTGGTACGTGGCGTTGTATCCCGAGTGCAAGCCGCAATACCGTCCATTCGGAATCGACTACGAAATTTACGTCCGGGTTTCCATCCGATATACCACAAAAGGGAACACATACCCCGCTCATCCAACATTCACATCATGCCTCAATCGACTCTCATGCGATAATATTTTAAAATAAATAAAAGAAACGAAAGATAATAAATAATAGGGTGCCCTCAGGTCTAACCTCTTTTGTCGTCTCAAGAAAGGGCGTTACACGTCCGTTGGAAGGGTGAATGATCCGCAACTCTTTCGGTTCACCAACTCAACGTCTTTCCTCACTGTTTTGCCGTTTGGGCTGTTGTTTTTACTCCGTTTCACTGCTGTTTTCGTTGTATTTTCTGGTCACTATTTTGGGTTAATTCGGGGACTGTTTTGGGTAGTTTTTAGGTGCAGTTTTGGGTTCATTCGAGGACTATTTTGGGTGGTTTTTAGTTGGTCTCTGTGGCAATTTTTGTGGGTATTTTGGCGTGAATGGAGGGCTGATTTTAGGGGTATTTTTGCGTGAGAACCAAGGGCTGTTTCAGGCAGTTTGGCGTGAAAGTCTTGGCCTGTTGGAGTGCAGTTTTGGTACGGCAATGGGGCTGGTCAGTGAGGGATTGAGTGGGCTTTATGTGGCGTGAAGCAAGGGGTATGTGGCGTGGCTATTAACGTGATGCTGCTGGATGTTACTGAGTGTTTGTGGATGGGCTTTATGTGGTCGAGCGTGAGTGGAGGGCTGGGCTAGGTACGTGGGTCATTAGGGGTTATTTGTTTTGCGTCGGTGGAGTTCCATGTAGGGTTGATGAGTGTTGTTTGCTGAGAATGGGTGTTCAAGTTTTAGTCGGTTAGTGGCGTTGAGTTAAGAGGGGCAGACCTGTGAGGGGAATTTAGGCGTGAAGGGTTTATGGCAGGCTGTGAGGACGTGAGCAATCGGTGGAGGGCCTGCTAGGCGTGAAGTAGTGGGATGATATGCGGCTTATGAGTGAAGGGGACAGGTGTGGGCAAAGGAGTGATTAGCGAGAAGAGGCAGAGGCTGCTTGTTGGAGAAGAAATAGGATTTGTGTATTAATTGGGGATATCTTTTAATTTAGTATATGATAAGGAAATCTTTTAATTAGGGGAATTGATTTGATTTGTTCTTTTTAATTAAAGATATGATTTATTTAAATTGGTAGGTGATTTAATTAAATTAGGAATGTGATTTATTTTAATTAGGAATGTTATTTATGGAATTTAATTTGAATATTTTAATTTGGGAAATGAATTTTAATTTGTGACATGTATTTTAAATGTTTTAATTATTTAATTTGTGAGATGTGTTTTAATGGGTTTGGTGTGTTTTAAAACAGAGGTCCAACAAGCGAACCCGAAGCGAAACAAGCGAGTTAAATCTGACAAAATGCTAATTCCAAACTTTACCCTTCCAACGTCCGTTTCCCGCGGCTTTCACAACTAAAGAGGTAGTGTCTCCATACGAGACTCATTATCGGGCTGATATGCAAAAATGCAATGCCTACAATTGTATTTAGCTGAAAAATGATGATAAATGCCCAAGGGCCCGTAGGGATAGAAGGGATTTGATGGAGGAACCCGACCTCATGGTGTAGAAGAGTTCTCCCAAATAGGATCTCAGGCTGACCAGTGTTGAAGTCATCCACTTATTCTCGTATTCTTAGGTTACTATTTTGTTAAGTTCCGTGTCATTTAGTATATTTTATAGTTTATTTTATGTTTTATTAGTAGAAAGCATTAGGATATGGATCTTGGAGCAATTTTACGTGTTTTGGGACCTTACGGACACAACAGAAGCACGCGGGAAAGCAGAAAGCGCAAAAATCCGCACACCAGAAATTATTTCTGGCATCGCGACATCACTTCTGACGTCGCAATGCCTCTTCAGCATGAGACCATAATGATTTCCTGAGAGTTGGGCGCCGCGACACCAATTCTGGCTTCGCGACGCTGCAGCAGACTTCCAGATTCTTAATTAAGTCATATTCTACATGCATAAGGACTCCGGGACTTCCTTATAATTACATAAGCTCATCCAAAACCCTAGGAATAAGACCAATACACAACTGAATACTCAAAACACATATTTTTAGAGAGATCCAAGGAGGAGGATTGAAGAACGACAAGAGGAGACGAAAGCGGTGACGTCTAAAGACGAAGGGATTCAATTCTGGTTTAATCTTCTAGTTTCCTTCTTTAAACTCTAATGATGTCCAATATGTTATTGACCATGGTTTCATTGTTTTTATCTTTAGTCATGAACTATTTCCATAATTCTAGAGGATGATGTAGCCGATGCTTGAACCTATGTGTTGTTTGCCAAATTGATTATTATAAAATTTTGATTTAGTTTATTTATATTCTTTTGTGTTTAATGCTTCTAGTTTTTTCGCCACTAATTAAGATGATGAATGTTTAGAATCTATCGCTCAGGAGAGAGGGATTTTGAATAGGATCTAGAGGATATAACCTAGGAATTTTATAGAGTTCATGAGAATCTATAATTCCTTTGAAGTCGTAAATAAAGAATCACAAGGCATAATGAATTGTTAATTATTAAATTTTTATTTGATATCGAAGTCGGTAATTAATAATCTTTTCACTATTGCTCGGGAGAGGGAGTGGAATATTCTAGGATTCTTGGTGTTGGGAAGCGACCGCGAGTGCGCAGCGGAAAATAAAAATTATTATGCCGTTTTCCCTTTGCCCAAGTCTCATTTGTTTTGATTATTCTACAAGCCTAGATGTTACTATATATTCTAAGCATAAAACTCATAAAACATGCAAAGAACATAAATCTAAACATGCTAACTATCATAAGAACTCTAATTAAAATAAAGAAAAAAAAAGACTTACTTGAACCGAAGACTCCTCCAGTCCTCCCTCCAATCTACAAGTTTTTCTCGAACTCAACAAGCTCTTCCACATTCCAAAGAGCCACACAAGTGTGTGGCCTCCAAAGATGCACACACCAAAGCCAAAACTCAACGGCAAGACTACGCCTTGAGTGCACGGGTATTTTGCCCTTGGTGCAAGCCTAGGAAAATACCTCAAAACTTTTAACTCGAGGTTCCTCTAGTCAATAAGACTTAAGGATCCTCAAAATCAGTGGCTTACTCTTAAACTTTAGAGTTGCTCACTTGTATAAACCCAAGATATGAAAGGTTTAGGTGTAGCAAATTTGTGAAGAATTCTTTGGGTTTATATAGTGCTCCAAAGACAACAAAATTAATTAAGAATCCGATGTGGGATAAAAACTAATTTAATCTTGGCCATTGGATCTTAATTTAGTGGTTTAATGAGATTATAAAACCCTAATAAGAGTTTGGACCGAATTGGAATTCAAAACAAATTTTAAAAAAATTATTATTCATGTTACTATTCACGTTAATAGTATTTTTTTTATTCCAATTCGCAAAGTGCCCCCATCGTCATTCACCAATCCCTAAGCCACTATGGAACCTCATAAATGATCTGTTCAATAATTAAACACATTGAACCATTTATGAACAATTCCTACATCAATCATATATGCTGTTATATTTGTATTGTGCACTGTTAACCATTGATTTCAACTTTGTTGTGTGTGACCTTTTGGGTGCCCCTCAAGTTGGACATGAAATGAATCATCATAATTTAATCAAACATAAATTATCCCCTGATCAGATGGTCGTTCGATTTCAATGACCAAGGTTGACATCTAGCAACATGTCAAGGCCCCCAAATGAGAAAGAAGGATATATATATACCCATTCTGTATGTGATTTACATATGATACGGTCCCTCGCCTCACTGTATCCCCACCTATTAACCTAGGGTACGGAAAGTGTCTACCCATATGGTCAAAGGTATGATGTTGATAGTGTCATGAATCGTGTTAACCCAAGAATCTCACATGATTCTTCCGTTATGGCCACAGTCTCAAGCAATAATCACACAAATCAACCCGCGAACTGGAATACTACTCTTATAAGAAAATATTATCTGAGAGAGTGGCGATTCTCTGTTGTATCTTTACAAACTTCATGTGTTTCAACAAATGACCCAATCATAACTTTATGACCGGATCTTTTGAATCGGAGAAGGAGATTGTCAAAGTTATTTGATCCACACATAAGATTGTAAAGACCTCAAGTCTAAGGACTAGTCATATAATCGATATATGAAAGTTCTCACAAACACATGGGATAAACATTCCATATGAAAACTTTTGGCGGTCAGTTCGATGGACACGAACAACTCATGCATCCATGTGATACACCAAGCGGACAGATCTCCGCTAGTAGCCTATGAGATCGGCTACCCCACTTAAGGGTGGATCATATCATCATGCTAGTCTTTTCGCTTTGTGAACGCCCAGATTATTCACAAAACTATGACTATGAACATTTAAGAGTAATGATTCTCATAAGGCGTGGAAGCCATCGTCTTATTACTCCAATGGCTTTATTACAATGTCGATGATTCATATAAGTTATGTAAGACACGTATAATAAAGATTTCCATTTTATTAATTAATGAAAATATTACAAATACATGTACACATAGCTCATCCACAAGTTGGGTATAGGGCATATCCCTAACAATCTCCCACTTGCACTATAGCCAACTAGTATAAATCTGGACATATTATCGGGTGTGTCTATCATGCTTTTGTTGAGTCAACCCTTTAGTCAGAGAATCTGCAAGATTATCTTCTGTGGGTATTTTCTCTATAATAATTTCTTTTCTCTCAACAATCTCCCTGATGAGATGAAATCACCTGAGTACTTGCTTGGTTTTCTAGTGTGACATTGGTTCCTTTGATTGAGCAATGGCGCTCGTATTGTCATAGTACATCGTGACGCCATTCTTTATTACGGGAAGCACTTCCAGCTCCGTGATGAACTTCTTTATCCAGACTGCTTCTTTAGCAGCCTCAGATGCTGCAATATACTCGACTTCAGTGGTGGAGTCCGCTGTAGTTGACTGCTTTGAGCTTTTCCAACTGACAGCACCGCCATTCAAAGTAAAGAGATATCATGTTTGCGATCTGCTGTCATCTGTATTAGTCTGAAAGCTCACATCACAGTAACCAATGACTTTCATCTCAGAACAATCTCCGTATGTCAAAAACACATCCTTAGTTCTTCTCAGATACTTGAGGATTGTTTTGACAACTGCCCAGTATTGCTCACTAGGATTTGCCTTATACCTGCTCGTTATTCTAAGAGCATAAGAGACATCAGGTCTTGTACATAGCATGGCGTACATGATCGATCCTATTCTGAAGCATAAGGGATCCTACTCATACGCTCTCTATCTGAAGGAGTATGTGGACATTACTCCTTAGATAATTTGATTCCATGACAAGTAGGTAAATTACCTCTTTTAGAATCTTCCATTTTAAATCTTTTCAAAACTTTATCTATGTACGTAGATTGAGAAAGTCCTAACAACCTTTTAGATCTATTATGGTAGATATTAATACCGAGGATGTAGGGTGCTTCTCCCAAATCTTTCATGGAGAAATTCTTAGATAACCATTGTTTGGTGGCTTGCATCATGGGAATATCATTCCCGATGATTAATATGTCATAGACATATAATACAGGAAATACAACAGCACTCCCACTACTTTTCCTGTAAACATAAGGCTCGTCTACATTTTTTGATGAAGTCAAATTCTTTTATTGTCTCATCAAATCGTATATTCCAACTTCTGGAGGCTTGCTTGAGTCCATAAATGGATCGTTTAAGCTTGCATACTTTATTATGATCATCCTTAGATGCAAACCCCTCAGGTGGTGTCATATAGACTTCCTCTACGAGGTTCCCATTAAGGAAAGCTATTTTGACATCCATCTGCCAAATCTCATAATCAAAGTGTGCAACTAGTGCCAGTAAAATTCGAATGGACTTTATCATTGCAACAGGTGAGAAGGTTTCGTCATAGTCAATTCCTTGGATTTGTCTATAACCTTTCGCCACTAACCTAGCCTTATAGGTTTGGATGTTGCCTTCTGTATCAGTTTTACGCTTGTAAATCCACTTGCAGCCTATGGGTTTTATCCCTTCAGGTGCATCTACCAAGTCCCAGACTTGATTCTGATACATAGAGTCTATTTCAAATTTCATGGCCTCAAGCCACTTGACTGAATCAATGTCACACATTGCTTCATCATAACTGGTGGGATCGTTATTATCAATGACCTGATCATGTTCCTCATCAATATGGAAACCATATCTTTCAGGCTCAAGTCTTTCCCTACCAGACCTTCTGAGTTCATAACCTTGTGGTTGTTCCGTCGCTGCCCTTTTGAGGGGCCTGGGGTTTAGTTCTATGTTAGTTTGTTCTTCTCGTACCTCATCGAGGTCAAGTCTGCTCCCACTATATTTCTTGAGAAGGAATTCATTCTCTAGAAATTTAGCATTTCGTGAGACAAATATTCTTTGTTCATTTGGGACGTAGAACGCGTATGCTCTTGAGTTCAAGGCATATCCTACAAACTTACATTTAACTGCCCTATCATCCAATTTGTTAGTTTGTGTGAGCTTGACAAATGTGTCACATCCCCAAACTCTTAGATAACTAAGACTAGGAAGTTTCCCAAACCATAACTCATATGGTGTTTGACTAACAGTCTTAGAAGGAACTTGGTTTAGTAGTAGTGTTGCAGTTTCTAAAGCAAGACCCCAAAATGAAAGAGGTAGATCCGTGTCTGGCATCATTGATCAGACCATATCTAATAATGTTCGATTTCTCCTTTCGGAGACCCCATTATGCTATGGAGTTCCCGGAGGAGTCCACTGGGAAACAATGCCATTTTCTCTCAAGTAATCTTGAAATTCGTTGCTTAAGTATTCACCACCTCGGTCAGACCTTAGTGACTTAATACTTTTATTAAGCTGGTTTTCTACTTCAGCCTTGAAGTCTTTGAATTTCTCAAAGGCTTCAGATTTGTACCGCATAAGGTACACATACCCATATCGCGAATGATCATCGATAAAGGTAATAAAGTAGGAGAATCCACCTCTAGCGATGACTGACATTGGTCCGCATACATTAGAGTGTATGAGTTCTAATGTCTCCGCTGCACGTTTTCATTTACCTTTGAAGGGTAATTTGGTCATTTTACTAAGTAAACAAGACTCACAAGTTCCATAAGGTTTATATTTGAAGGGTTTGAAATACTCATCCTTATGTAGCTTAGTTAATCTTGTTTCATTGATATGACCTAAGCGACTGTGCCATAGAAGTGATTCATTGAGATTATTCGAGTTAACGTTGTATATATTAGAGGTTGAACATTCTTTGTTAGTTTTTAAGACATAGATACCATTATTCAAAATACCATCTCCATATTTTATTTCATTGAAATAAATAGAACATTCATTACAACTTATTAGGCATGAAAAGCCTTTATTACATAAAGAAGAAATTGAAATGATGTTCGTTACTAGAGAAGGTACATAAACACAAACTTCTAAGTCTAAAACTAAACCATTCGGAAAAACTAATGAATAAGTCCCCACACACAATGCAGCCAGTTTTGCTCCATTACCCATGCGTAAGTCAACCTTCCCATGACGGAGTCTCCTACTGTTTCTCAGGCCCTGCACATTGTTACACATGTGAGTCCCACAACCGGTGTCAAGCACCCAAGTAGAAGTTTCAGAGTTTTAAGAATATAGTTCAATCATATACAACATACCTGAAGCATTAGGCTTCTTGGCCTATTGGGCTTCCCTGGCTTCCTTGACTTTCAAGGATCTGCAGTCTTTCTTCCAATGACCATTCTTTCCACAAAAGAAACATTTCCCATTTTCTCTTTTTCTTCTCCACCTTACCATTGGGCTTTAGGTGATCTGGAGCCTTGGCATTGCCCTTATTTTTCTTTGGGCCTCATGGCTTCAGGTCCGTACCCATAAGCATGACGGAGGTTTTAAGCTCCGATTTCAAGTCCTTTTCTGCTTGCTTTATCAGATTGTGCAATTCTGCTAAAGTAGCTTTTTTATCAAACAGATGAAACTGCATAATAAAGTTAGAGAATTATTTTGGTAAGGATTGAAGAAATAGATCGTGACCTATCTCATGATCCATGATGAACCCGAGGTTGGCCAATTTTTCAATGTGGCCAATCTTCTTAAACACATGTCCACTAACAGATCCTTCTTTATACCTTGTTTGGAATAAGGCACATAACACTTGGAATCTGACAGTATGAACGGAAGTTGCATACAACTCCTTCAAGTGAAAGATGATGGTTTGAGCATCTATATCTTCGTGAGCTTTCTGAAGTTCGTCCGACATAGAGCCAAGCATTATGCAAACTGCTTGCTCATCATCATCGACGTGTTTCTTCCAAGCATCAAATGTATCTTGGTCAGCATCTTCTGCAGGTTCAGGGGGAAATGGTCTTTCAAGAATATATAAAATCTTTTCTTGTCGTAAGACAATTTTAAGGTTTCTAAACCAGTCATTGTAGTTGTCCCCTTTGAGCTTATGCTCATCAAGGATGGAACGAAGTGATACTCTGTTTGCCATTTGAATGTTTGTGAAATATTTTAACCCACATGTTAAGAGAAAATGTTAAAATTAGGAATATGTTTTCATTAATGATTCATAATAACATGGGTTTTTAATATTATGAAGTTTCTCCCACTCAATTGTTTTAAATTTTTAAGCAAATCGCATCAACCACAATATGATGGATTTCTTGTGGGCAAGGATCCCATTATCATCATTTCATAACTCCGACTAGGGCCGGTCATTATAAAATACGATAATTAGGTAGGTTCCCAACCAATTTATGATATAAATCACAATTCCTTGATCATTAGATTGGGCAATCAAACATGCCATAGCTTATGCTAGTCCTTGTGGACACCCAATCTTTTCCACTAAGTTATAAGACCACACCTAAGGGTCGCTGCGTCTTATGACTCAGAAAAGTCAAACCATTATCAATAGTATGATTTAGGGACAAATTGGTATTGGTCAGTCTGGTAAAGCCTAGTCCTGCCAATACGGTTTAAGCCCTTTGGGTCTATACTTTACAATGGGAGGCAAATTTTAGACTTAAATTATTATTGAGGATTTTAGCAAGTTTAAGTGAATAACTATCAAATGGATTCCTCCATTGAAAATTCCACAGAGGGAGGGTGGAGCGAACTCTCTTAAATACCCTTACCTCTTAGGCTTTTATTGCCTTGGTGACAGGAATAAACAATAGATCCTCCAAATTAGTCCAACACTTTAAATATACTTTAAGGTAAGCTTTGAGTAAATGATTATCTAGATGTCTTCACAGCTTTTCCTTTTGGCTATAAAAAGGTAGTGAGTGAAGGAATACACCAAATCATTATCTAACTCTAGTAATACCTTTGGTTAAATTAACATTAGTTTGGAAAGTTTTATTAACCCCTTGGTCCCAACCCACTTGTATCTTTTATAATATCTTTTATTATAAATAAGTGATTTATATTTATTAGCCTTAAAGGTAATAAATCTCTAAGTTCATCATGGAATAATTAATTAGCTTAGGGATAAGCAATACACTCTCTATTTCTTAGAAAGTCTCTAGATGCTTGCACCCTAAAATAATCATGCCAATTCTAATCATACATAGAATCATCAAGCATATGAGTTTTAATATGTTGGAATTATTTTAGGTATTAAATAACTTTGATTAATATTTAATTATGATATTGTATTTTATTTTAATCAAATAAATTTACTATTCACATTTTTCTACAGACGTGTGAACTTTAAATACAATTTCACAATTCAAATCTTAACCAAATCATGCAAAACTTGAGCCTAAAATTAATTTCAGGGTGTTAGCTTTCCAACGAGATTTTAAACACCTAATTTCGAGTTCAAACGAGTTAGAACTAATCAAAACAAAAACGGCGCTCTGATACCACTGTTGGGAAATGGCCGCGAGTACGCAGCGGAAAATAAAAATTATTATGCCGCTTTCCCTTTGCCCAAGACCCATTTGTTTTTATTATTCTACAAGCCTAGATGTTACTATATATTCTAAGCATAAAACTCGTAAAACATGCGAAGAACATAAACCTAAACATGCTAACTATCATAAGAACTCTAATTAAAATAAAGAAAAAAAAAACTTACTTGAACCGAAGACTCCTCCAGTCCTCTCTCCAATCTACAAACTTTTCTCGAACTCAGCAACTCTTCCACGTTCCAAAGAGCCACCCAAGTGTGTGGCCTCCAAAGATGCACACACCAAAGCCAAAACTCAACGGCAAGACTACACCTTGAGTGCACGGGTATTTTGCCCTTGGTGCAAGCCTAGGCAAATACCTCAAAACTTTTAACTCGAGGTTCCTCTAGTCAATTAGACTTAAGGATCCTCAAAATCAGTGGCTTACTCTTAAACTTTAGAGTTGCTCACTTATATAAACCCAAGATATGAAAGGTTTTGGTGTAGCAAATTTATGAAGAATTCTTTGGGTTTATATAGTGCTCCAAAGACAACAAAATTAATTAAGAATCCGATGTGGGATAAAAGCTAATTTAATCTTGGCCATTGGATCTTAATTTAGTGGTTTAATGAGATTATAAAACCCTAATAAGAGTTTGGGCCGAATTGGAATTCAAAACAAATAAAAAAAAATTTACTATTCATGTTACTATTCACATGAATAGTAAATTTTTTTATTCCAATTCTCAAAGTGCCCCATCGTCATTCACCAATCCCTAAGCCACTATGCTGTTGGAGTTCTACGGTCCTGACGATCAAATAATAAGCAATGAAACACATGTGAATACAATCGAGGAAGTTGCGGAATACTTACATCGAGCGGTTGAGCGATGCGGTGGACAACAAAAATCAATTTATGCCTCCTTGGTGCATTCGGCAGTGAGCAGTCCCTTGCTCCTCCATTTTCGGTTTTGGATCATCTTCCAAGCTCCAAGCTTTGTCATGGTGATTCCAAGCTCATGGGTGGACTTCCCTATCACCTTCATATGTCTCTCGGAATGCTAGCTCTTGATGTTTTTGCCACAAAAACACCACACTTTGCTTCCCTTCATGCTCGGTTTTTGCCCAGAAAAAACAGTGAAGAACAGCCCCATGGGCGTGTGAGAGAGAGAAGAAAAGAAAGAAATAGAGAGAGTTGGAAAAATGTGTAATGGTTAATTGATTTCTAAAATCAATTCAACATATACCAAATAATAAAATAACAATATATGTCATTCAAGCTTTCAAAAGCTTTCCAACCACTTCCATCAAGTCACATCACTCAATCAATCAAGTGACAAGTTGTCAAATCACTCAAAGTGACTAATGATTTGACGCTTGATGCGACTAGCGATTTGACGCTTGATTTGTCTTGCGTGCCGCACTCTAATTCGAAATGCGAATGCGCTCGCAAACAATCCCGGGCTCGGGTTCGCTAATTCCAAATTAACGAATTTTTCGTTGCGACGAAATTAAATGATTATGCCTAGCGAAATCACTATTCACGTCGCTAACGAATTAATTCTAAATTAACTCGTTCGCCCGAATTAAAATCTAATTTTAATTCCGCGTCGAAATCCAATTTCGTATAATATATCGAATATATTATTTTATCGATTAATTCCAAATTAATCGTTATCTCTCTTTAATTGATATTTTATCCCAGATAAAATATCTCCGCAATTAATCCCAGATTAATTTTCTCTCTCATCATTTATTAATCCCAAATTAATAAAAGTGCGAGTCATACGTCATCGGTGAATCTTCGGGAAGCGACCCATGAGATCCCCGGATATGTTGGCAGTAAATTCGGTCGTCGGACAATCTGAACACGTAAGTACCTAGTACTATGTTTATACCGATTTACAAGACAAGGTTGGCTTCTAGCAAAGCGCCATGCCTACCCAACTCTCCAGAAATATCCTTACAATAATATAAGGATCTATATCAGGCGTAGTATACATAGTATTGCGTATTTCGATCTAGTATAAGATGATCACGTGCTAGGCCTGTGGCGGAATTATGTCTGCCCCGTACGAAGCACATATCGGATCTCTGGTAACTAGTCTCTATAATCGGATAAACATGACCTTGTCATTTTATCCCAATGACTGCAGTACATAAGAGTACTAGTACGTATCCTACATGACCATCATCTCCATATGACTGAGTGATACTTCCGTCTTGACATCACACCCAACACACTACGATTCTCAATATACCCAGCAGAGGCGTACACAGAACCTGTTAAAGCCCTGGACGACCAAAACCAAAGTATATTGATTGTCGCAAGTATTAGCGGTGCAAGTCTCAGGTTAAGACCAAATACACCTACCCTGATTTCGGACTTCCATAGACACATAGTCATACTACAATGGAATTCTGAGGGGGTCTATCCAGAGCGAAGTTGTTTCCCGTACCATCGGTAAAACACAACCTCCTATTACACTTGCATGAGAATCCTATACCCAAATATATGAGAACTATGATGTTATGCCTTCACAACGAGCACAAGTGTAATACTAGTCTTTTACGCATTATCGATGTCCAATCTCAATAATACTCTGACTAGGGATATTTAATGATTTATCCTTCGTGGACTGATACTGTCTCATATCATTCTAAATCCAGAAACAAATCATAAGGACCTCATATCATTTATTCATCTTCGTGATCTAATTACAAATGATAAGAGAGCAATCTCCTTTGTCACAGAGTTAATTTGTACAACAACACCATGATCTGTACAAATAATGACGCTATGGGTCATAATTGTCCAACAATCTCCCACTTGGCCTATAGCCAGTCACTCGAGTGTCTGACACCCGAACTATGTACGGTTGGCTCAAACTGCTGAAAAGGTCTTTCGTCAGCAGATTTGCATGATTATCGTCTGATGCTATTTATTCGATCATCACATCGCTACGATGTATGATCCGAATGAATCAGATGAATATTGAAGTATATATTGTTAGGTTTATATCTAGGTCCCAAGATCAAACAAGCAATGAAAATCATGTGTGAACACATCAAAGGAGGTAGCGGAATACTCACATCGATCGGTTGAGACGATTTGAAGACGAATGAAGCCACTTTGCTCACTGCCAATGACGCCCACTGCTGGCAGTTCACTGCCCTCCATTTCAGAATTTTGAGCTGCGAAACGGAGCTCCAAGCTTCGTCAGACGGATCCCGGCTCATGGGTGAACCTCCCTACCACCTTCGCATGTTCCGTAAGTGTGCTAGCACTTGAGTTTTTGCCACAAAAACTCACTCTTGCTTCCCTCAAAGTCACGCCAAAATTGATTCCAAACCAGTGAGCTTTTTTTAAGCTTTGGGCGTGAGAGAGTGGAGAGAAAATGGAGAGAGATGAATTGTGTATTAAGTTAGTAAAACCTTTTCCAAAAAGGTTTATATATTTTTCATAAAATATACAAAAAAACATTTACCAAATAATTAATTAAAATCAATTGGTAAATACTTTCCACCAACTTACACTATTTCACCAAAACACATCACTATTCATTTTCACTTTATCAAAGTGACATGTTGTGTGTCTATCACTCAATCAATCAATCACATCAATCAATCAATCAATCACATCACTCAAAGTGACTATTGATTTGACGCTTGATGTGACGAATGATTTGACGCTTGATGTGACTTGCGTTGCCGCACTCGAATTCGAAATACGAATGCGCTCGCAATCACACTCGGGCTCGGTTTCGCTAATTCCTAATTAGCGAGTTTTTCCGTTGCGTCGTAATTAAATGATTACGCCTAGCAAATTCACTATTCACGTCGCTAACGAATTAATTCTAAATTAATTCGTTTGCCCGAATTAAAATCTAATTTTAATTCCGCGTCGAAATCTAATTTCATTTAATATATCGAATATATTAATTTACCGATTAATTCCAAATTAATCATTCTCTCTCTTTAGAAGATATTTTATCCTAGATAAAATATCTCCGTAATTAATCCTAGATTAATTTTCTCTCTCTTCTATATAATCCCAGATTATTTAAGAGTGCGAGTCATACGTCATCGGTGGATTATCGGGAAGCGACCCATGAGATCCCCGGATAAGTCGGCAGTAAATACGGTCGTCGGAGTATCCGAATCACGTACGTACCAAGTACTACGTTCTACCGATTTACGAGACAAGGCCGACTCCTAGCAAAGCACCAAGTCTACCGAATTCTCCGGTCATATTCATCTAAGAATATTTAAGATCTATATCAAGCGTAGTATACCAAGTATTGTGTATATCGGCCCAGTATCGGATAGTCACGTGCTAGGGCTGGGGCTGGATAAGTGTCTGCCCCGTCTGAAGCACATGTCGGATGTCTGGTAACTAGTCTCTATAATCGGATATACATGACATTGTCATAATATCCCGATGGCCGGCCAGCACTTAAGAGCACTAATACCGTATCTTGCGTGACATCATCTCCACTATGACTGGAGTGATACTTCCGTCTTGACATCACACCCAATACTCTACGATTCTCAATATACCCAGCATTGGCGTACACAGAACCGGTTAGAGTCCTAGACGACCTCAACTAAAGTATATTGATTGTCGTAAGCATTAGCGGTGCAAGTCTCAAGTTAAGACCAAACAACCTACCCTGATGTCGGACTCCCATAGACACATAGTCATAATACCAATGGGATTCCGAGGGGTCTATCCAGAGCGAAGCTGTTTCCCGTACCATCGGTGAAACACAACCTCCTATCGCACTTGCATGAGTATCCAATATCCAAATATATGAGAACTATGCTATTGTGCCCTCACAACGCGCACAAGTGCAATACTAGCCTATTCCGCATTATCGATGTCCAGTCTCGATAATACTACGACTAGGGATATTTAATGATTAATCCTTCGTGGACTGATACTGTCTCATATCATCTCAATCCAGGAACTAATCATATGGACCTCTCTTCATTTATATATCTAAGGTGATCTAATCACAAATGATGAGAGTGCAATTTCCTTGTCACATAGTTAATTTGTACAACAACACTATGATCTGTACAAATAGTGACGCTATGGGTCATATTATCCAACATATATATGGATCGTTGATGAGACCATTAATTCTTTAGCCTACGCTGAAGCCTAGCTCAGCTGCTAACAGAACTATATCTAATCTAATTAGATTTTTTGTCGACCCAAATAGATTCTATTGCTGCCTCAACTGCAGCAATAACCCGTATTTGTTTTTTATTCGGTAACAGTATCTTGCTTGAAAGATTTCCAGCTCACTGTTCGGTTATTCAAACTTTATAGTACCGTTTTGTGACTTATAGTCGTTTAATCGGTTAGGAAACTTGTAGCAGTGATCCCAGTCACTTCAAGTTATCCTTCTCCATAGATTAAGACAGCATCATTAGTTCTTTACGATACTAAGTATGTTCTTAACTTCAATCCAGTGACTATCACTTGGATTGGCCTGGTTGTGAATCCATATGCTCAAAGCGTATAGACACCAGGTCGCGTACATTTTTCAATGTACGATTTCTCGGAGAGTTTTAACAACTTTAAATCTATCCCAGTAGATCTTTATTCCTAGAATAAAGGTTGTTTTCTCCCAAGAATTCTACGGAGAATTCTCGAAAGCCAAGCTTTCGCCGATTGTTATTATGGGAATATCATTTCCAAGAAATGACATATTATCATTATTTATTTAGGACATCCATTGTCAGTGCGCTCCCACTAACCTCCTTATATACACAAGAATCATTTCCGTTTTGAATTAAATCATATTCCATTATGATTACATCAAAACGATAATTCCAAGAACCTAATGCTTGCTTCAATCCAAACATGGATCGAATAACCTGCAAACCTTGTTTGCTAGTTTTGGTACGACAAAACCGATAGGACGTTGTAAACATCCTCCTAAAGGTTTCCGTTTAAGGAAAGTGATTTTCCCGTTCAGCTGTAATATTTCATAAATGAAACATGCAGAATTATCAAGAATTATCCAAATGGATTTACAGTGGCAACAGGTAAAAGGTTTCGTCGTAATCGACACAATGTTGATAACGTTACCTTTTCGCTACAAGCCCAGCTTAGTACGTTGGTATGTTTCCATCCATATATGTCTTCCTTGAAGACTCATACAGTACCTATAGGCACAATGCCTTGCGGTACATCAACTAGTGTCCAAACATAGTTGGTATACATGGAATCCATTTCGGACATCATGGCACTTTACCATAATAGGGATTCGATACCTTGTATCATTTCCTCATACGTAGTCAGTTGATATTCCTCAATAAGATTGACATCTTTATAAGGTGAGATCAGAAACTCATACCCCATGTTGTTTTCTGACTCTCTCCGACTTACGTGGTTCTTGTGTATTCGAAGATTAATAGTATAGTTTCATCCTTGATGAACTATTTATGTTCCATTAAGGAATTGGTGCCTGGAATAGTATTACTCTGATTTTCATCGAGTTTTACTATCCTCCCACTTACCACTGCATATAGGTATTCCTCTTAGGAAAACCGCATGGTGAACAACAATTAAATTGTTCTCTTGTGAGTTGTATAAGTACTATACTTATGGTTTCCCTTGGATAACCTACAATTGGCACTTATCCGATTTGGGTTTTAGTTTGGTATCATCCAAACATATGCTTAGCATTCTAAATTATCAGGAATGAGAAACCCGGTTTCTTTTCTGTTCAAATCTAATATGAATTTTGTCAAACAGATTTTATGGAACTTTATTCAAAATAAGTTCTGCACTGTTTATGCTTATCCGTTGAAGGAAATGGTAGCTCAGAGCGACACATTATTAACCTTATCATGTCCAACAAAATTCGGTTACTCAGTTCGGACACACCGTCAAATTGACGTCTTCCGGGAGGAGTCCTCGTTGAAAGAATAATATACTCTTTCAAGTTTATTAGAAACTTATTGCTTAAGTATTTCATCATGGTCTAACCGTGATGGTTTAATACTTTAGCTGATCTGTTTGTCTATTTCGTGTCGAAACTATAAAAGTTTTCGATTCGTGTTTCAAAAGAAAGACATAACCATAACGCGATGCCACATCCGTAAAGGTCACGAAATATTCATATCCATCTCTAGCCTAGCTAGACATGGGCCCACTTGCTTCACAATGAACTAGGGCTAACAGATCGGTGGCATTTGCACTTTTACCAAGTAAAGGTGTTATAGGCACTTTGCCCAATAAACTAGATTCGTAGACTTTATTTGAATGGAATCAAATCAGTCCTAGTACCCACTCTTCAAAAGTGTGGATATATGATTCTTGTTTAATTGTGTCCCAGACAACAATGCCACATTTAATTTTCTTCTGATCAAATCAGTTTGAGCTATTTGTTTGTCATGTTATATGTTTGAGATTTATTTATATTCAAAATATAAATTCTGTTATTCACATCTAATGTGTTTATCTCAATATCATCTTTATATAATAAAACACTTTAGTGTTCTAGGATATAAAGGTATACCCGCATCGGGTTAAACCATGATATAGAGATAATGTTTCTAGTCAAACTAGTTACATTATAACAGTTTCCTAATTTAAGTACACACCCGAAGGGTAGTCCCTAAATTCAGGTATCTACGGTCAAAACAGCGACTTTCATCTCGTTTCCGATTCGCAGATAAATCTCCACTGAAGTCGGTATCCTGCTCATAGCAGATTCTGAACATCAATACATATTTATGTATCACACTAAGTATTTAAAATCCAATTTCAATACTAGTAGTGAACATATTTATAACAAACATATTTGAAGTCAGAGCCTTGCCCGTTCTTCAATTCCTTCATGTCTGCTTTGTTCAAACGGCAGTCACGCTTCCGCGATTCCGTTTGCCACAATTTAGGCAGACATTTTGGGATATGTCTTATATCTTCCCAGAAGATTATAATGATTTTGCCTTTGTTTTTTTCACATCTCATAAGCGTTCGGCCTAGCCTGAGCCTTATGGAATGTCGAAGTAAGGTGCGCCTTGCGCTACTTGCCTTATTGCAAACTTTGGCTTTATCTCCTTGAGAATAGCCATTAACTCTCCAAGAGTTTAATTATTGCAATTAATACTTCTAAGATCTAAGGATAGATCTATGAAGATCCTTCAATTTCATTATCATACTTTAAGGATCTAATCCTTAGTTCTGATTAAGAAATTAAGGAGTCTAATTTGACAAGCTTAATGGATTAAGCACTTAAGTTATCATCACATGAATCTTCCAAAGATCATGCTCTACTATTTGCTTAACTTCGTGCTTAGGCTAAATATATTATTTTATCAAATAAAGTAACTTATTAGTTTTCAGGACTATCCTGAAATTATATTCCCAATATTGAAAATTAAACCATTTAAATACATTTTCCCTAGGATTATATTTTAAATGTCAATCTTTCAATTATATCTTGATTCTAATAGTCCAATTATTTAATCAACGATTTTCGGTATTATTTATTATAATGATTACTATAGTCCAACTATTTAATCAGCAATAATTAATTAAATCAAATATATTGATTATTATAATCCAATTATATAATCAAATATAAATGAATAGTTTGAATACAGTCCAACTGTTTTTTAAAACAACGATTAAATATTAGTCCAACTAACATTTAATTTATTTGACGAATGATATTTGTTTTGAGCGCGTATGGCAAGTAATTAAACGAATATTGCAAATTTAATTATTGCCTCCCACTATTTTTCGGCGAGCCTCTAACCCTCTGTCGAGTAATCGGGAAACCGTGTTTCCTAGTGGGCTAGGATCCCGATATCACACAATCTTGACTTTGGCCAACAAATTGTATGATAATTAACTAGGTAGATCTCTAAGATCAATTGGATCCAATCCAATTCCTAGATCCAGTAGGGGGACATCCAAGTCTGAAACATATATCTTATATATGCCAATATATCCAATATATTACCTAACCTTTTTCCTCTGAATCAACTAAGCCTTGGCTTTGGCACAACAAACTTAGTGATCCCAGTTAAGCGTGACCCATTGACAATGGAAAGCTTCGTAATCAATGTCGATGGACAAGAAGTGGTCTTGACTTTGGCCAACAAACCACAATTTGGACAAGACACCGATATGGAACAAAGCTCTCGTGATTCAAACACATCCTCGACGGACAAAGGCCTTGACTTTGGCCAATAAACCAATGCCGTCTTAGATCTTGAGTAAGAATCACTTAATGGAAGGAAAAACGCTTAATATTTTGCGAGGGTTTTTCGAGTGCAAATTGGCAACCAATTTATTATCTTTGTTAAGGTCTCATCATCACACACCCTTAAACATGCATTATAAACACATAATAAAGCGCGTATAAATAAATAATAATGATATGCAGGTGGATACTTAACACATTGATCCTAGATCAAATCTCTCCATTTCCTCTCTCCAGCTAGCACAAGTATTTGCTTCTACCCGTTACACTACACTTCTAAAGAAACCTCATTTACATTGAGGGGAATAGGTGAGAAGAGAATACAAAGAATAAGGAGGTAATAACGCTGGACACGCAGGTCCAATTAATAAATTCCAAATTTATTACAACAATTTCTAAAATTACCCCACCCATCTAATATCCATCTGATATACATTATTCATGCATCGCAACCATGTATTCACACAAGCATGCTATCAATCAATCTAATCAAATTAATTGATCTGATATTATTAATGACCATCCAATGTTCAAACAATTCAATTCAATTTGTATTTAATACTAATTCTCCATTTAATTCCAAATTAAATATTACACTTTATTAACGAACCTTTACGACTTAAATTCTAAATTTAATCGTTACGGGTCTCAAAGCCCGATTAACATCCAATGTTTAATTTAATTAAAGTCCAATGGGCTTTTAATTAATTTCTTTAAGGCGTGGACTTTTGGTCAACTTGGGTCAAACCCAATAACCAAAGCCCAATCAAGGAATTACCCCATAAGCCTAGAAATCAATTTAGGCCCATTAGGCCCAATTAAACTTTAAAGGTCCATTAGTCACATTTGGACTTTATGGATGCGGTTTTGGGCCCAATTGGATCCAACCAATTTGGCATAAACCTAACTTGGTACAACCAAGCCCAATAAGCTCAATTACAACATTTCAAGCCCAAATCCAATTTAAGCCCAATTCAATTAAATTACAAAATCCAATTTCACAATTTAATTACCTAAAGTGTATAACACAATTAATCACCCAAATCAATATTTCCAAAACACCAAATTAGCCTAATTAATCATGCTTATCATTATTAAATCATGTCCAACACAGTTTAACAAATATCAAACTCATATACATGTTATATAAGTCTCGGCCAAAAGGGAATTTTATGTCCAAATCAAATTCAATCCAATTAAATTCAATTCAATATTAAATCAATATTCCCAATTGATTTCCAACACATCCAATGATCAAAAAATCAAAAATCCAAGACAATTAGGGTACTTCACATTCTCGGCCAAACTAAGAATTTTGGGGAAATTTGTTCCAAACAACATTTCATCAAATTGATCCAATCAATCCTCAATAAAAACATGTTTTAAGCATACTCAAACATTCAATTTAATTAAATCATGCTCAAACACATTTTACCCAAATTTTAACCCTAAGTCAAATTTCATGATTTTAACCTGGCTCTGATACCATTGTTGGAGTTCTACGGTCCCGAGGATCGAATAATAAGCAATGAAACACATGAGAATACAATTGAGGAAGTTGCGGAATACTTACATCGAGCGGTTGAGCGATGCGGTGGACAACAAAAATCAATTTCTGCCTCCTTGGTGCATTCGGCAGTGAACAATCCTTGCTCCTCCATTTTCGGTTTTGGATCATCTTCCAAGCTCCAAGTTTTGTCATGGTGATTCCAAGCTCATGGGTGGACTTCCCTATCACCTTCGCATGTCTCTCGGAGTGCTAGCTCTTGATGTTTTTGACACAAAAACACCACATTTTGCTTCCCTTCATGCTCGGTTTTTACCCAGAAAAAACAGTGAAGAACAGCCCCATGGGCGTGTGAGAGAGAGAAGAAAATAAAGAGAGAGAGAGAGAGTTGGAAAAATGTGTAATGGTTAATTGATTTCTAAAATCAATTCAACATATACCAAATAATAAAATAACAATATATGTCATTCAAGCATTCAAAGGCTTTCCAACCACTTCCATCAAGTCACATCACTCAATCAATCAAGTGACAAGTTGTCACATCACTCAAAGTGACTAATGATTTGACGTTTAATGCGACTAGCGACTTGACGCTTGATTTAACTTGCGTGCCGCACTCGAATTCGAAATGTGAATGCGCTCGCAAACAATCCCGGGCTCGGGTTCGCTAATTCCAAATTAACGAATTTTCTGTTGTGACGTAATTAAATGATTATGCCTAGCGAAATCACTATTCACGTCGCTAACAAATTAATTCTAATTTTAATTCCGCGTCGAAATCCAATTTCGTATAGTATATCAAATATATTATTTTATCGATTAATTCCAAATTAATCGTTATCTCTCTTTAATTGATATTTTATCCCAGATAAAATATCTCTGCAATTAATCTCATATTAATTTTCTCTCTCATCATTAATTAATCCCAGATTCATAAAAGTGCGAGTCATACGTCATCAGTGAATCTTCGGGAAGCGACCCATGAGATCCCCGGATATGTTGGCAATAAATTCGGTCGTCGGACTATCCGAACACGTAAGTACCTAGTACTACGTTTATACCGATTTACAAGACAAGGTTGGCTTCTAGCAAAGCGTCATGCCTACCCAATTCTCCAAAAATATCCTTACAGAAATATAAGGATCTATATCAGGCGTAGTATACATAGTATTGCGTATTTCGATCCAGTATCGGATGATCACGTGCTAGGCCTAGGGCTGGAATTGTGTCTGCCCCGTACGAAGCACATATCGAATCTCTGGTAACTAGTCTCTATAATCGGATAAACATGACCTTGTCATTTTATCCCGATGACTGCAGTACATAAGAGTACTAGTACCGTATCCTACATGACCATCATCTCCATATGACTGAAGTGATACTTCCGTCTTGACATCACACCCAACACACTACGATTCTCAATATACCCAGCAGAGGCGTACACAGAACCTGTTAAAGCCTTGGACGACCAAAACTAAAGTATTATCGATGTCCAATCTCGATAATACTCTGACTAGGGATATTTAATGATTTATCCTTCGTGGACTGATACTGTCTCATATCATTCTCAATCCAGGAACAAATCATAAGGACCTCCTATCATTTATTCATCTTGGTGATCTAATCACAAATGATAAGAGAGCAATCTCCTTTATCACATAGTTAATTTGTACAACAACACCATGATCTGTACAAATAGTGACGCTATGGGTCATAATTGTCCAACATATGGAACCTCATAAATGATCTGTTCAATAATTAAACACATTGAACAATTTATGAACAATTCCTACAACAATCATAAATGATGTTATATTTGTACTGTGCATTGTTAACCATTGATTTCGACTTTGTTGTGTGTGACCTTTTGGGTTTCCCTCAAGTTGGACATGAAATGAATCGTGATAATTTAATCGAACATAAATTATCCTCCGATCAGATGGTCGTTCGATTTCAATGACCAATGTTGATATCTAGCAACTTGCCAAGGCCCCCAAATGAGAAGGAAAGATATATATACCCATTTTGTATGTGATTTACATATGATACGGTCTCTCACCTCCCTGTATCCCCACATATTGACTTAGGGTATGGAAAGTGTCTACCCATATGGTCAAAGGTATGATGTTGATAGTGTCATTAATCGTGCTAACCCAAGAATCTCACATGATTCTTCCGATGTGGCCACAGTCTCAAGCACTGATCAAACATATCAACCCGTGAACTGGTATACTACTCTTATAAGAAAATATTATCCGAGAGAGTGGCGATTCTCTGTTGTATCTTTACAAACTTCATGTGTTTCAACAAATGACCCAATCATAACCTTATGACCGGATCTTTTGAACCGGGGAAGGAGAATATCAAAGTTATTTGATCCACACATAAGATTGTAAAGACCTCAAGTCTAAGGACTAGTCATATAATCGATACATGAAAGATCTCATAGACACATGGGATAAACATTCCATATGAAAACTTTCGACGGTCAGTTCGATGGACACGAGCAACTCATGCATCCATGTGATACACCAAGCGGACGGATCTCCGCTAGTAGCCTATGAGATCGGCTACCCCACTTAAGGGCAGATCATATCATCATGCTAGTCTCTCTGCTTTGTGAACGCCCAGATTATTCACAAAACTATTACTAGGAACTTTTAAGAGTAATGATTCTCATAAGGCGTGGAAGTCATCGTCTTATTACTCCAAGGGTTTTATTACAGTGTTGATGATTCATATAAGTTATGTAAGACACGTATAATAAAGATTGTCATTTTATTAATTAATTAAAATATTACAAATACATGTACATATAGCCCATCCACAAGTTGGGTATAGGGCATATCCCTAACAATTGGCTTATAAACTACTAAAATGAATAAGAATTTATTGGCATAACAAATACATAGAGGATCGTTAGGTGAAATCAGACTCTAGAATCTTTCTTATCTTGGTTTCTCCTCATTAAACATTTTTTTAATTTCTTGTTTATTTATCTTTTAATTTTATTTTAGATGATTTTAAATAAAGTTAAGTTTACTAATTATAGTACTTAGTGTGAGTTTGAATACAATCCATGTGGCTTCGACACTCTTTTACTTATCTTTACTAAAACTTAACACCGTACACTTACGGTATAATATAAAATATCGCAACAAATTTTTGGCACCATTGCCGGGAATTGTTAAATTTTATTCACATTAATACTGTTACCAAGTAACATTGACTTTAATTTAGATTTTTTTATTTTTATTCTTATTTTTTGCGTCTGGCTGAAGAAGTTAAACTTAGTGCTAGCTCTGAGGCAACCCTTGCATTTAATTTTTTTTTAATTTTCTTTACTTTATTTTTATTTTATTGTGTGCTAATTGCTTGTTTATTATTTGCATGAGTATTTATGAAGGTGTTAGCGTAACTCACACAACCCACACAACCAAAGTCTTACCAGTAGGAGCTTGATAAACTCCATACACGGTAGTGTTGTTCCTCACTCTTGTTTCTTTATGTCTATCTTACATTGAGGATAATACAAGTTTTAAGTTTGGGGGTGTGTGCATGTAGTGACAGTTCATGCTATTTTTAGTTTTAAAAAAATTAAAAATTAAAAAAAAAATCTTTGTTTTTCGTCCTACGTAGTAAAGCATAAGTCTAATGATGAATTATGTTTTCTTTAGATGAAATCTTAGAAACAATAAGTTCCCAATTGATTTTTATCTGATGCCTTAAGTAGGTGATCTAGGTTAGACTCGTAAGAACTTAATAATAGGTTTTTAGCAGTAAGAACCTAGGTAGTTGGCAAAATGACTAGTTGAAGAAATTGCATGCCAATGAATGACAGTTTGCTTAGATATATATCTCAATATGCTAGTGTTATGATGTATGGTATGGTTAAAAATAAAAGAAAAGAAAGAAAAAAAGAAGTTAAATCACATATAACCGATAAGCGTGAAGCTACCCTTGGGCGAGTGTTAGGACCACCATGAGGAGAAATACTACCTTAAAGGTAGGTGTATTGAAAATAATAAATGATGAAATAAAAAAATAGGAAGAAAAACTCATACCATACTGAACAAAGAAAGACAATTACATAATACTTTTGAGATATCTAGGTTGGTTTGACCCATCGAATCTCAATTTTTGAGACGAAATCATTGAGTTGGCTTACTTAGGAGTCGAGCTTTGAACGAACCTTTTCACACACATACTGTAAGTCTGGCTTAAATGATTTATTCAAGAACTTGGATTTGGGTTGTTTTGAGTACTTTGAAGATTCTCTAATTTCATTGGTAGCATTCTTTGAGGACAATATTATGCTTAACTATCGAGACTATTTTCTTTGTTTTTATTATTTTTGCATGAATTCATGTGTGTGAATGACGTTTGTGGGTGTCGTCGCTGCAAGCCCTCAGGAGACTATAACTCATCCACTAGGATCGCCTAGGAGTTTAAAGGCTTGTTGCATACACTAAATGTGATCGTGATCCATACGAAAGTGACCTAGTTAATTTTGTTATATGTGTTTGTTTATTTTTATTTAGTTTTTATTTTATCTTTTGCTCGGGACTAGTAAAATCTTAAGTTTGGGGGTGTTTGATAAGTGCGATTTATACCCACTTATTCATGCACTCTTAGCTTACTATTTTGTTAGGTTTCATGTCATTTAATGTGTTTTGTAGTTTGTTTTATGTTTTATTAGTAGGAAGCATTATGAGATGGATCTTGGAGCAATTGTACGTGTTTTGGGACCTTACGGACACAACGGAAGCACGCGGGAAAGCATAAAGCGCAAAAATCAACACACCAGAAATTGTGTCTAGCATCGCGGTGCCACTTCTGGCGTCGCGACGCCTCTTCAGCATGCGACCATAATGATTTCCCGAGTGGTGGGCACCGCGACACCAATTCTGGCGTCGCGATGCAAAGGCAGACTTCCAGATTCTTAATTAAGTCGTATTCTACGCGCATAAGGACTCTGAGACTTCGCTATAAATACATAAGCTTGTCCAAAACCCTAAGGAGGAGACCAATACACAACTCAATGCTCAAAACACATATTTTTAGAGATATCCAAGGAGGAAGATTGAAGAGCGACAATAGAAGACGAATGCGGTGACGTCCGAAGATGAAGGGATTCGATTCGGGTCTAATCTTCTAGTTTCTTTTTTTAAACTCTAATGATGTCCAATATGTTCTTGACCATGCTTTCATTGTTTTTATCTTTAGTTATGAACTAACTCAATAATTCTAAAGGATGATGTAGCCGATACTTGAACCTATGTGTTGTTTGCCAAATTGATTATTATAAAGTTTTGATTTAGTTTATTTATATTCTTTTGTGTTTAATGCTTCTAGTTTTTTGGCCACAAATGAAGATGATGAATGTTTGGAATCTATTGCTCAGGAGAGAGAGATTTTGAATATGATCTAGAGAATATAACCTAGGAATTTTATAGAGTTCGGGAGAATCTATAATTCATTTGAAGTCGTTAATGAAGAATCACAAGGCATAATGAATTGTTAATTATTAGATTTTTATAGGAATATCGAAGTCGGTAATTAATAATATTTTCACTATTGCTCGGGAGAGGGAGTGGAATATTCTAGAATTCTTGGCTTATAAACTACTAAACTGAATAAGAATTGATTGGAATAACAAATACATAGGGGTTCCTAGGTGAAATCAGACTCTAGAATCTCTCTTATCTTGGTTTCTCCTCATTAAACCTTTTTAATATCTTGTTTATTTATCTTTTAATTTTATTTTAGATGATTTTAAAATTGGTTTCTATTTAAGTTAAATTTACTAATTATAGTACTTAGTGTGAGTTTGGATACAATCCATGTGGGTTCGACACTCTTTCACTTATTTTTACTAAAACTTGACACCGTACACTTGCGGTACGATATAAAATATTGCAACAGACGTGTTCCTTAGTTGAGATGATAAGATTCTAGAAAGCTAATGATGACTGTAGGAAAAGCAATGGTTTTTATTGGAAGTAGCCTTGCCAGCCGCCATAGGCCGGTACAGTGGCGGGAGTGGCAGAACAGAGCCGCCAGAGGCCGCTATAGGCCGGTGCAGTGGCAGGAGGGTGGCAGAAAAGAGCCGCTATAGGCCGATGCAGTGACAATGAAATGGGCTATTCTGATTGGCACATTTAAAGGTTGTTGAGGAGAGTTAAGATGACAATGTGACATGGGCTGATGTCATTGGCGTTGAAATAGTGAATTTGGAAGCTTATACAAATGGGTTGAAGATTCAGAGTGAAGGGTTAGCAAATTTCGCATCTCTTAACTTGTAAAAAAGCTAAGAGCTTAAAAATTAGAGATAGATAGAGAAAGTCAGTCAGTTACCTGAACAAGTGAGTGAATTGTATCGGGCTAATGTAAGACCCGATGT
Source organism: Zanthoxylum bungeanum (assembly GCA_019454045.1). Lineage (NCBI taxonomy): Eukaryota > Viridiplantae > Streptophyta > Magnoliopsida > Sapindales > Rutaceae > Zanthoxylum > Zanthoxylum bungeanum. The sequence continues at coordinate 356,460 of SKCR01034520.1, forward strand.
GTATTATCACTGAGATAGTTCATTTCATTGTTGTAGCTCGGGTTGGTCTTGACCCCGATCAGTAATAAGATACACTCCATTTCTCCCGTGGACGTAGGTTGGAGCCACTCTCCACCGAACCACGTAAACTCTGTGTTTATCTTGTTTGCCTGCTGAGTTTTTTTTGGTTCCCTATTAACCAAACAAATTCATTATTGGGGGAGGATTGTTCGAGGAGTTTATTTCTCATATTACCATTGGAACGAGAAATAGCCGTCGGTAACCTTTTTTTTTCCTAAAATATCATATATGATTTTTTTATTTTATTTAAAAGATATAATTCTATTCATAATTAAATTCCGCCTCAAATATTTTATTATTATAAAAAATAATAATTATATTTTATTTAATCCACTCAAAGAGCAGACCTCCGCTAAGTTAAAAAAAGGAAAAAAAAAAAATAAATTACTATCTATCGCTAAGTCTGGAGACTATGGACCCGTGAGGAAAAAAATTGACATCTATTCTAATCGTTATCTCTACTGCTTATCAAATAAAACATCTTGTCCCTAAGGGGTGTGGCTTGGTGGGTAGGGTTCCGGATCTCACCTTGAGGTTCTGGGTTCGAATCCAGGGGGTGCACTTCTTGTAAGAGCCTGGGATAGCCGATGGTTTTACCTGCGCCGCGGCCCAGAATGGGTGGTTTGGTGGCGGGGTTTCCATCGTTTCCAAAAAAAAAATAAATAAATAAATAAATAAAAAAATAAAAACATCTTGATATCGACTCCCCTTTGGATGTGACACTTACCGGTGCATATATACTGAAAATTTTTGGCATTTCCTCCTTCCAGATATTTTTGATTGATCATGTTACATGAATTGGCTCTCATAATATAGTCAAGGGTATATTGTCAGAACATGTGCACACAAAATGGTGGAAGCTTCGGTCCCACAAAGATTAATTTGGATTGACTAGAAAAGAAAATGACGGATTATCTAGTGATGTAGTTGGAATATTGATCTAATGAAATATAATTTAATTTTCATTAAAAGTGGTAGATATTTTTTATTTTATAAAAATAAAATATAACTGTCTCGTTAACAAACCAAATTACTTATTAATTTACAAAAAAAAAAATATTTTAATAAAATTTAGGATTAACTCCTGCTCACTTATATTTGACTCGCGATTAGGGTCAAAGAAGAAAAACATATATACAGTCATACCAATACTTTTTTTTTTTTTGAAACGATGGAAACCCCGCCACCAAACCACCCATTCTGGGCCGCGGCGCAGGTAAAACCACTGGCTATCCCAGGCTCTTACAAGAAGTGCACCCCCTGGATTCGAACCCATAACCTCAAGGTGAGATCCTGGACCCTACACTACCAAGCCACACCCATTGGGGACCAGTCATACCAATAATCATTTGGTATAATCCTCATCCTATTTCGATCGTGTGTAACACCCCAATTTCAATCTTATTACTACTTTTTTTTTTTTTTTTAGAAAATCTTTCATTACTTGGAAAAGAGAAGAATCAAAACTAAACATCAGCAATCCAAATCTCCAAAATACATAAATATAACTCCAGTTCATATGTAACTAATGATCAACTATTATTAATCTAACTAGTAGGGATTCCATGCAACGGGTTAATTTGGATAACATTTTAATAATTATCATCAATTTATAAAATTTTATTTTATGTTTGCAGAGAATTTTATGGTCTTGTAAACTCTTAAAGGGAATCGGTAAATTGTGGGATTTTCTTGATTATCTTTCTCTTTATTTAATCTATATTGTCTCATTTTATAAATGCAAGTCAACATATAAATAATACTTGTAATTAATTCAAGAATTATAACTATTACTTTTCAAATACAAATCATATAAAATAATTGACACAAATTCAATTTTTATGTGTTTTTATTTTTTGTTTTTAAAAATTCTTGATTTTTTAATAACTCATGCATTACATACATTAAACCTACACTTTTATAATTTCTTCACAAATCCAATGTTTAATTATTTATAGAACCTAAAGATTAATAAACATAGCGTGATATGAGTTTTTTTAATATCATATTGATAACCCAATATCCTCTCCTGTGAGTTAAGTTTGAATTCTTGTGATTTTTAATGGTAACGATTCTTCATACATGCTAAATATTCTAGTCAGAGTCTTCATTTATGTAACACTCCGTCACAGATAGGATGCTACTAGTAGGAGACATGAATAATCCATCTCTCTGAGCCTCAAAATTAACGAAAAAAGGAAATGATGCACCCTAAAAATTGGACAGTCTGAAACACAATCCAGTACCAAAACGACCTATAACGAACATCAAATATGCAAAAAGAACATTCGGTCCACCCAAGACATATTAATTATTAATACTAATACTCACAGGTTGCGTGTCCACAATTACACATACAAATCAAAAATTTTATTTACAACCATGCATATACCAATGATCATTTCACAATACAAAATATAAACAACATAATTCCTAAACTCTTATGACATCCTCAGAACTCTAAGCCTGGGTAATCCGTCGTCTTGAGCATAAGTATCCAAAACTTGATGGCTGACCAATCTGGTTGTGTGTTTGCTTTTTCGTACTGTATTCCCACATATGGTGACACACTCACTCACAATGGTTATTTACTCCCAAGTATAAGAGTTTTGAAGAATAAAATAACCCGGTAAGTCCGGGGTCGATCCATAGGAATAGATTTAATAAAATAAAATAATAATTTGAGTAAAAAGAAAGTGAATTGATTTGAGTGATGGATAATTTTAAATTGGGATGCAACAATAAATTAAAAATATTGGGGTTAGGAGATCCACTCTTAATATTTCAAATATAGAGAACTCTTACTTTTTATAATATATAAATTATCATTATTACCCAGTTGATTTACTTCAGGAATTAATTATGCCAAAACATATAAAATCAGCTATAAAGACGGTGAAAACATCTATCTATAACAAGTCCAGTTATGTACTCAATTATGCCAAATAAGTAAAATCAGCCATAAAAAGCGGTAACCAAATTTGTAAATAATTAATCCAGATTTAAATTAAATATTAGTCTTTAGATTACAATTCATATACTATAATATAAGTGAGATTAATCTATATTCTCATACTAAAACATTCACCCTTTACCCCAGCAGGATAGAATTAGCTACTCATGATTTGAATAAAAACATGCATAATTTTATTATTGAAAGGAAAAGAAATTACAAGAAAGCTTTAAAAAATAAAACACATAAGATACTCTCTCTCAAATTCTACAAGAGAACTTTGAAAGAAAGCATGAAGAAAATGAGAGGTGAGTACCTCTATTTATAGTAGAAGTGCTCATCCCTCGATTATTAATTACAATTTTCCAAATCAAATACAAATAATAAACTTTTACTAATTTTTTTTTTTCATTTTTTGACTTTTTTTTTATTTTTATTGATCATTTTGCAATTATTTATCACAATCCACCTAAAGATGGATCGTAACATTTCAACTTTAATTTATTTTTTTTACTTTTTTTTTTTTTACTTTGTTTTCTAATAATTAAAATTACATGCAACACATATTGGCTTCTTCACCCATTTCGATCTTAAAACCTTCAGAACTAGAAAATATTGTGAATAATAAAGTTTTAGATATTTGAGTCTTCTTTCATCTGGAACTGGAATCGCCTCAATCCGATATCAGAGTACAAAGTTATGGCCCAAATACGAAACTTGTGCAAAGTTTGAATTTCCGAAAGACCAATTGCCAAAAAAAACAAATTGAAAAATTGCCAACCAGTAAGGTTTATAGTAGAGTTGATGAGGACACAAAATGGTTATGATGTAATTTGGGTGATAGTAGATTGATTGTCTAAATCTGTCCATTTTCTGCCAATTCGAGTTACATAGTAAGCGGAAAGGCTAGCAAAACTATATGTGGAGTAGATTATGCGACTACATGGTGTACCATTGTCGACTATATAAGATAGAGATGTCGGATTTACTTCTCATTTTTGGAAAAGTTTTCAGAAAACTATGGGGTTAAAGTTTTCTATGAGCACTGCATTCCACATACAGACTGACAGACAGTCAAAGCGGACTATTCAGACAGTAGAAGATTTGCTGAGATCATGTATATTGACGTTTACTAGAAGTTGGGACGAGCATTTACATCTAATAGAGTTTTCCTACAAAAACAGCTTCCAGGTTAGTATCGATATGGCTTCGTTTGAGGCTCTATATAGAAGGAGATGTATGACTCTTGTTTGTTGGAGCAAGATTGGAGATAGAAATATTCATGGCTCAAATTTAATAGATATGACATCGGAGATGATCAAATAGATTCAAGCTAAATTATTAAAGGTGCAGAGTCGACTGGATAGTTTTCTGATAAAAGAATGAAGGATCTTGAGTTCCAAGTGGGGATAAAAGTTTTCTTGAAAGTCTCGTCTTGGAATGGAGTACTGAGATTTGGCTAGAAAATGGAAGTTGGCACCACATTATATTAGTCCTGTGAGATTTGAAGAGAGTAGGCAATATGGAATATTATTCGGCAGTACCTCTGGAATTAGAAATGATCCATAAAGTATTACATATATCAATGCTGAAGAAATATATACCAGATCCTACTAGACCTGGCCGCCGGTTCGGTTCCGGTTCGGAACCGAACCGAACCGGCCGGTTCCCGGTTCCACAAGTATGGAACCGAAACCGAACCGGAACCGTAAACCGAACCGGAACCGAACCGGTCGGTTCCGGTTCGGTTTACGGTTCCCCTTCCGGTTTTTTTTTTTTTAATAATAAATTTTAAAAAATAGAAAAATTCTATAATCGTAATGTTTTTTCATACTATCACATCATTTTTATAAAATCTTTTTTTTATAAAATTCTTTTAACATATAATCCTTTTTTATAGCCAACTCTTGGCTAGTGCTTTCTTATATAAGCGATGTGGGATATTTGTTACTTTGCTATTGTGTCTCACATCGCTTATATAAAGAAGTCAATAACCAAGAGTTGGTTATAAAAAGGATGTGGATATTCATGTTTTAGTAATGCAATTTTAAAACTCATTAAGTAATTATTATTAATAAAAAAAATTGAGATTTACTTGTGAAACCTTACGGTTCCAAGAAAATAAATTTTTTTTTTTTAACTTCCAGTTCCAACCGGAACCGCACGGTTCCGGTTGGAACCGCTGGAACCGTTCGGTTCCAACGGTTCCAACCGGTTCGGTCAGGGTAAGAACCCTAACCGAACCGGTCAGGTTCCGGTTCGGTTCCGGAACCGGTTGGAACCGGAACCGTCTGGTTCCAACCGGTTCGGTTCCGGTTCCGAACCGGAACCTTTGCCGGGTCTAGATCCTACTCACATTTTGGAGAGTCAACCGGTAGGGTTGAGTAAGAATCTGACATATGAAGAGAAGCATGTAAGGATTATAGATCGAAAGTTTCAAGAGTTTAGATCCAGACGTATTCCTCTTGTGAATGTTATGTTGTCTAATTATCACATACAGAGGCCACTTGGGAAGTGAAACTGAATATGAAGGAGAAATAACCATAGTTATTCGATGATTGAAAATTTCGAGGATGAAATTTTTATAAGGGGGGGTAGATTGTAATATCTCATTATCTTCTTTTTCTCTTAAACCTAACTAATCCCCACCACCTTATTATCACACCTAATGTGTTTTTTTGTCCCAAATCAAACAAAACAACCACCCACTCCTTACTCTACTAACTCTACAATTTTTTATTTTTAATCAAACCAACCTTATCATTTTGGGAATGTTTTATGTGAGATTAGAGGAGAGGGTGAGTAGTGTGTGTTGAGGAAACTTTAAGAGAGATTTGAGAACATTTTCAGGGAGCATTTAGAGAGAAAAATGAAACCAGTAGAGAGAAAACCAGTTATAAAGAGAAAGTATGTCCAGATAGAGAAAGTGTCTCATTCGACATACCGATCACCATTTCATGCGGGTGACCACATCTGAAGAATCCTCTCAACGAGACGGATCCAACGGCACCGTTTCGCTACCATGACTTCACCAGAAGCGCGCCCACGTGCCGTCATGCGTGATCCTCACCTCCTAGATAAGAATTTTCCCCTCGTCAAGATACATAGTGTGGATACTTCGTTTACCCAAATCCGACCTTTGGTTGTTGAGAAACGAGCCAAAATTGGTAGTTATCATCGTTTGATCATTTTTCGATAACCACCGTGCATCAGCTGTCACCATCATCATCATTGTGATCCTTATGACGTTACTGACCATTGGTTCTTCTGTTGTGGAATTTGGAGGCTGTTGGAGCTTGATCTTAGCGAGGATATAGACATATAGAGGACTTTTATTTGGATTGAGGTAAGTACAATGCACGATGACATCCTTAACATAATTATTTGTTGATTGATGTTTGTCGTGAATATATATATATATATTATTTATTGAATTATTGAAAGCATGAGAAAATATAAATTCGTGATTGTTGAGATGAGATTGATGGATTGAGTATGAGATTTGATTATATTGGATGATGTGTGTTGTTATGTTATGCTGTCGGGTTTTGTATAATAGTAGTCGGAGATGAGATGAGATGAGATGCGGGGTTATGCGATGTTATTCAAGATTAATGTATGAGCGTTTTACAGTCCCCATTTTTTTGTACATTTATGCGGGGTGATATGGTGGGAAACCTTGGGAGTTGTGATGCGGTATTCTTATATGGGTTTCAATCCACTATTATATCGGACCCGGATTAGCAACCAAGTTTGATGGATGTTTGTATTGTTGTGAGAATAATTGCTTGAGATAATGCTTATTATAGTGAATGTTATTTTAAAATATTATTACATATACATATATATACACACACAAAAACACATACATACATATCCATAGTTTATTGGTGAGATCATATTGAGAGTATAGTGTTTTACTTACTGGGCTATTTAAGCTTACCTCATTTTCCCAAACATCCAAAGTAGTTTACCAGCACAACAGTAGTAACACCAGGATTTGATCCACGTGCCACAGTCACTCTTCGGGTTGGTCCATATATTTATGACATTATTTTCATATTTTCAAGACTTGTGCTGTAAACTTTAATATTGGAGATTTTATTCGGAGATTTGCTAAATTATAATTTAAGAAGTATTTTCTTTGCAATATGTTTTAATTGCATGACATTTAGAATGCTCGAGTAAAAGAGATCCGCGAATCATTTTATAGGATTGGGCTCGTATTAGGGAGGGGGTTGTGACAAGCACAAAGAGCAATTTACTAAAATCTTGTTTGGAAAAAAAGAATATTTTATAATGTAATATTTTAAATATTATTTGATAAATAAAAAGTGATAAAATGAAATGTAAATATCTAAGTTCTAATGACAATTATGTCAAGATAAAGTATAAAAGTAATAAAGACAATATGTTTTACAATGGGCAATTTAGTCTCCACCAATAATATATATATATATTTTTAAATTTACATTCCATCCTAGCATCCCAATTTGGCAAGTTGGGTATCAATAGCTGATGGGCTCATTTTGTATTTTGATAATTGAGTCGCTAAGTTTTAACATTAGAGAACATGGTCTAAATGAAATATATTTAGTGAGATTCAGACCTTAAACATGAGAGTGAACAAATCATTCAAGTCAAACTCATTTACCACTAAGATAACCCCTTAAGATTAGACGGGCTTATTTTGTTACATCATCTTTCACTTCCTTATACTTTATTTCACTCCCTTACATCTAAGTAAACAATAGTTTTTAAAATTTTCAAGTTTTATTCAATTATAAATTATTTACTCCCATCAATCCAAGGATCTGTTTAGGCTTTAACTTATGTTTAGCCGCTATGGCTTAAAGCTTAGATGCATGTTTCGTTTGGTAATGTTATTGGGTTGAAGTTATAGTTGTGAAAAACACTTGCAAATGTCATTTGAAAGCTAAATGGTTATATTTTTTAATGAAAATTTTATATTACCTTTAATATTTTTAATCAAAATTATTATTTAAAAATATATTTGCCAAATACTATTAACTTTCATTTCACATTACCAAACCGAACTTAGGAGGAAATCGAAATTTCTAATGTGTTAATGATTAGTAAGCATGTGTACAACTAGTCAGTTGCTGGCGTTTGTGACTTTTTTGCCCTTAAAATTTCTGTTAAACATGCGTATTTCATGTGATCGATAGTACCGCGTGCGTGAATATTAATTTCTTGCATTTAAAGTAAAGAAAAATCATAATTTCTTAGTCTTACGTAAGAAAAATTCTAAAAAATAATTCAATAATATTGTATCATGAATGTTAAATTATTAAAAAACTAAGAAATAAATATTAGTTATATTTAATGCAACTACAAACGTCATATACTTATTAATACGAAAATGAACGAAATTCCCCTGATTTTTTTTTTCGAAACTAAAGAAAGCCCCTTATATTTTAAAACTAAATGAAATTTCATCATACTTAAAAATCTCTAATTTTAGTATAAGAAATCCATAAACTCGAATAAGATTCGGGATTTCAAATCATTCGATTCGGAATTCGAAACGATTTATCGTCTCGATTCGGAATACATAACGGTTTATCGTCTTGATTTAGAAAATCAGTCGGTATTCGAGATGATTTTTTCATCTCAAAACACAATATGAATGATGAAACTGATTCGGGATAAAATGTCCCGATTTCCATCTCTATTTTATATTTTATAGTAAGAATAAAAATATCTATAGTAAAATCTCATATAAGAGGTTTCACTTAATTTTAAAATATTAAGGAAATTTTATTTAATTCACTAAATATCATCAAGATTTTATTATTTTTTTAAATACTACATGACTCGTACATCTTCTGTATCAAAAAAAATTGCTCATTGCATCGAGTATCACTAGATAGCATTAAAATTTATGAAATGGATTTATGACTTGGTACAATTATGGCATTAAGTCGTACCAACTTGCACAATTTGACTTGACAATTTATATATCTCACAATCAAAATTAATACAAGGTGCCTACTTCCCTTCATTTTCCGTCAAGAAGAATGATATTTTTCACAAACTAATTTTTTTCTGTTTTGCCACATACTCTTATCGTTTTTATAATTATTCTTTTGATGCGAATACTGTTGCAAAAATTAAACTCATCTCAGTCATAAAATAACTCTTTATTTTATTAAAATTTTGACCGAAAACTCTGAGAGAAAGTCTCAATCGTAATTAGGCACTTGTGTTAAGTTCATTCATAACACGTTCGAAGGCATAGTGTATATGAATGCACATTTGAAAGGAGGTTCAAATACATATGCGATCTTATCAGTGCACATGTAATCTATTTTGAGAACCTTAAAGTATATAAGATTTTGATAAGCCGCTTTTGCACCTTATGAGAAATATATTGCAAAACTAATTTCCCCTTTTCTTGTGAGAGAAACTGTAGTTCATAGGTGTCATTAAACAGAAATCAAACATGCTTTAAACAATCAAAATCAGAAAAACGAAAGTAGATCTAGCAAAACCCTAAAACCTTGATATGTACAGAAAACCTGGAAAATGATGAATGCAGTGATCCGAGTCGAGATAAATCTTTGTCCTTAAGAACTTATCAGCCCCGTTTCAGTGCTCTACGGATTTGTGGCAAATGTTCTCCCAGGATAACCCTGATTCCTCTTGTTCAAGGGGCACTCCTTAACAAGATCTCGAACTGATGAAATGGAGGAACTCTCTCTACTCAAACAATATGAGACTCAACAAGATGGATGATATTCGGATGGATTTTTCTCTGTGTATTAAGGAGAAGAGTGCTTCCTTTTATAAGCATGGAAGGGTGCCTCAACGGCACCCTTTGGGTTGGGGTGCAACCCTCCAAAGGGTTGTACCCCTCCTATGTACCCCTTGGAACATAGGACCATGTTACACACAAATGGATGACATGTCCCTATGGGGTACCATCCAAAGGACATGTCTCTTATCCATCCAACCAATTATATTTGAAGATTTGAAGAATTTACAACAATCCCCCACAATTCTTCAAATATTCATGCAGACACTTGAGAGAGTTTACGTGAACTAAAGCTGCATCAAAATAGATAGCTTTCGCCTTGAACCTTTCCTAGTGAATGACAATCGGATTTACTTGGCAAACCAGTGACCCATAGTCTTGAACTGTTCTGCCGTTGGTGTAAACCAAGACAACTGCCAACACACAGCTTTACTTCGACCATTTCCCGTTCAACAGTTGTGTTCATTTCGGCCCTGAACAACGGTCCTAGATTCATCAAGTACTTTAGGGTAACCCGACTTTAAAAGTTCCCATGGAAGCGGCCTCACTTCTTACTTGAAATAGGTGATCTACTATGAAGAGGTAATCTGTCTTTACCCCCATTAGGACTCATCTCCTAATATAGTGATCATTAAAAGTATTAGCTTATCATAACCATGACATACATCACTCAGCGTCATTATCGGAATGGGAAAGAGTACAAAACTCTTCAGTGCTTGTATTGAATTGCACAAAGTTTCTATTGGCCATTTTGAACCTAGATCTTGAGATCTCCAGTCAGCTAGGTTGGGTTTTCACAGTGACAATTCTTAAGTTATAGGCTTCAAGCCCATTCCCCTCGATGACTTCTCAACTTGCTCTCGAGGAAAACATTTAGTTAGTGGATCCATTAGGTTTTCCTTTTACTCAACATAACTGATCGATATTATGCCACTTGAGAACAGTTGACGTATGGTATTATGTCTCCGACGTATGTGTCAAGAATTACCATCATACATTGTATTTTGGGCTCTCCCAATAGCCGATTGACTATCACAATGTATATTAATCGCTGGCACTGGTTTAGGCCAACTAGGAATATCCTCCAGGAAGTTTCTAAGCCATTCTGCTTCTTCCGCTATTTTGTCTAACGCTATGAACTCTGATTCCATATTAGACCGGGCAATACATGTTTGCCTCGAGGATTTCCATGACACGGCCGCACTACCAAGTGTGAAAACAAATCCACTCGTAGATTTGGAATCCACTGTATCAGATATCTAGTTAGCATCGCTGTATCCCTCTAGAACAGCAGGATATCTCTCATAGTGTAGCCCATATTTTTAAGTTTCTCTCAAATACCTCAAAACTCTTACTATGGCTTTCCACTGGTTATGTCCTGGATTGCTCGTATATATGCTAAGCATGTTCACAGCTTGAGCGATATCAGGTCGTGTGAAATTCGTGATATATATCAGACTTCTGATGATTCTCGAGTACTCTAATTGCGATATGCTTGAGCCAATGTTCTTTGATAGATGAAGAGTTAGGTTAGCTACTCCCAAATCTTTCATATCAAATTTGTTGGATAACATTTTCATGGTAGACTGAATCAGTTCATGATTACACCAATTATCAGCATATCGTCTACATAGAGACACACAATGACATATCATTTTTGAGTTGATTTAGTGTACACACATTTATCACACTCATTGGTTTTGAACCCACTTGACAACATCATTTTGTCAAATTTCTCATGCCTTTGTTTAGGTACTTGTTTTAATCCATAAAAGGATTTTACACGTTTGCACACCTTCTGTTCTTGTCCAGGAACATTAAACCCTTCTGGTTGTTCCATGTAAATCTCTTCATCCAATTCACCATTCAAGAATGTCGTCTTTACATCCATTTGATGTATTTCAAGACCAAATATAGCTTCTATGACTATGCATTGTTATCGATGTGATACGAGTCACTGGTGAATATGAGTCAAAGTAATCAAGGCCTTCTTTTTGCCTATAATCTTTTATGACAAGTCTTGCCTTGTACTTATCTATTGATCCATCTGATTTCATTATCCATTTGTAGCCGAGTGGCTTACAACCTGGAGGAAGATCAACCAACTCCCAAGTATGGTTTTGTAAGATTGAATCAATCTCACCGTTAATAGCCTCTTTCCACAAAGGTGCCTCCGGAGAAGACATTGCTTTCTCATAGCTTCGAGGCTCATTTTCTAACAAGTATGTCAGAAAATTGGGTTCAAATGACTTAGACGACGTCTAGGTTCATTTCCCTCAACATTTCCATGTTGGTCTGACTCTTGGTCAACCTGATCACTGTCCTTGACAGTATCAATAGTTCTTTTGAGAGACTCTCTTCCTTGTCTTTCCTTACAAGGAAATGTCTCTTCAAAATGTCGTATTCTTTGACTCAATTATCATCTTTGGATTGATGTAAGGAATCTCAGACTTATGTACCAAGAATCAATACGTACTACTGTTGCGAGCATATCCAATGAATATACAATCAACAGTTTTGGGTCCTATTTTAACCTTCTTAGGTTTAGGAACCATTACTTTGGCAAGACACCCCTACACTTTTAGGTATTTGTAGGAAGGTATGAAACCTTTCCATAACTTATATGGTGTATTGTCCAATCTTCTGTGAGGAAGCTTGTTTAGAACGTAGTTCGTGGAAAGCAAGGCTTCCCCCCAGAAGTTCTGGGGTAAACCAGAACTTGTCAACATGATGTTCATCATTTCCTCCAACGTTCGGTTTTTACGCTCAACAATCCCGTTTTGTTGATGAGAATAAGGAGCAGTGGTTTCGTGAATAATTCCGTGCACAGAACAATATTCACCGAATGGTGAAACATATTCACCACATCTATCACTCATAATTCTTTTGATTTTCTTGCAAAGTTGGTTTTCAACTTCGTTCTTATAGTGTATCTTTGCTCCTCAGCAAATACACATTACATAATCTTGTGCTATCATTGATAAAAGTGACAAAGTACTTTTTACCGCCTCTTGTTTGCACAATATTCATATCACATATCAGTGTGTACAAGTTCCAAGGGTTCAGAACTTCGTTCTATGTATTTTTTCTTCAACACATGCCTCACACTTATGTTGGCTATCAATGCAAATTTAGGTATAAGATCCATGTTAATTAATGTATGCATCGTATCATAATTAACATGTCCGAACCTCCCATGCCATACATTTTGTGAATCAATAATATAAGCGGAAGTTGTAGCTTTATTATTAGCATTGTGTCGATGAATTTGAAAAGGCCCTCAGTGAGGTATCCTTTCCCTACATAGACATCATTTTTGGTCAATACAAACTTGTCAGAAATAAATACAAGCTTAAAGCCATTTTTGCTTAGGAGAGAACCCGAGATCAAGTTCTTCCGAATATCAGGAACAAGCAAACATACTTCAATGTAAGCTCATTTCTAGATGTCATATTCAGAACCACTATGCCTTGTCCAACCACTCTAGAGGTAGACGACTTTCCCATAATCAGATGATCGTCACCATCGACCTTCTGATACGAGGAAAACATCTTACTATCAGCACAGATATGACGAGTAGCCCCAGTGTCTACCCATCATTCTCTCGAATTCCCAACCAAGTTGGCTTCAGTTATCACTATTAAGAGTTCATCTCTGAGATCTCATCAGTTAATTGCTCATCTTCAGCGACATGGGCCTTATTTTTCTTGTTCTTGCCCTTCTCCTGAGACTTATTGTTTCTGCAGTCCCTTGCCATATGACCATTTTTTCCATAGTTGCAGCACTTCCCCTTGAACTTATTGTTAACTTGGGAAGAATCAGCTGCACTGTTATTTCTCTTTTTGCTACCCTTTACATCCTTGACGATGTTGGCCTTAGACTACATAGTCTTGTAGCTGGCCTTCTCGGACTTCTTGTTGTCCTCTTCGATTCTCAATCGAACTCCAAGGTATTCAAGGCTCATCTGTTTCTTTTTGTGTTTCAGAGAGCTCCTGAAGTCCTTCCATGATGGAGGCAACTTGAAACATCTCACAGAGTTTCATACCTTCATCCAGTATTTCATGAATGGTCAACTGCAGTTCACCCAACTAAGACAACACCGTCAATGAATCTACCATCTTGTAGTCCAGGAACCTACCCACGACAAATTTCTTTTGTCCAGCATCCTCGGTTTTGTATTTCTTCTCGAGAGATTCCCAGAGAATCTTTGCAGAAGTCATGCCTTGGTACACATTGTATAGGGTATTGTCAAGACCACCAAAAAAGTAGTTCTTGCACAGGAAGTCACCAGACGACCATGTCTCTTCTCGCAGTTCCTTGGCTGCCTCTGATTCACCCTCCACATGACCCGAAGGATCTTTGAGGTACTTAGCCAACTGCAGAGTTGTTAGGTAGAACAACATTTTGTTCTGCCACTGTTTGAAGTTTGCCCCACCAAACTTCTCCAGTTTTTGTACATGAGCGACAGGTACTGTGATGTTTCTGCTAGCCATATGTAGCTAGAAACAAACAGAGGTCAATAAGTCTACAAAAGACAAATTGCACAATGATCAACAAATGATCTTCTTTCAAGTGATATACCAAGTATCCACTTGTTGTTCTATTAGACAGTATTACCAATAAACACAAGTCCTTGAATTTCCAACCAAGATTTCTTATGAGAAGTAAATAAAGGAATATTCCCAGAGGACGAGGGGGGTCCGGAGTAACCACTTAAGTCTCTGACCACTTAGGCTCTTATCGCCTTTTTGACAGAATATCTTTTAACCACTTACTCAATAGAACCTCTTAGCAATTCAAACTCAGTATTTCACTTTTAGATGTCACAATACAATATACGATATGTGTAGATATATGTGTTTGGATAAAATTACTTGTGTAAAATTACATTTTAAATTCTCAACCAATTATGCAACACACAAATAAGTTTCAACTTTATCACTAAGTGTATGCTTGTGATAATTGAACACCCTAATAA